>JARHVA010003664.1:177500-517500 GCA_037957365.1 Torreya grandis | reverse complement strand
TATAGAATCTATAATGTATTCAAGTCCAAAACATGAGAAGGATAATTGAAATAATTTTTAAGATAAGATACATGAAAAATATTATGGATTTTTTAAAAAGTTGGTGGCAAAGCAAATCTATATGCTACAGGGTTATGATTTCTATAACCTCAAAGGCTCTTACATATATCAGTGATAATTTTATTGATTTACTAAACTTAATGGAAGTATTTTGGGGTTTGAATCATATAAAACCTAATCTTCAATCGATAATTTCCTTATTGTCCTTTTCAAATCAACATAGTTTTTTTTCCTATCATTGGCTTTAGCTAATATTTGCCTTATAATTTTAAATGTTCCTCTATTTTAGTAAGCACATTAGGTCTAAATACCACTCTATACTCTAATTTATCCCTATTGATTAGGTGTTTTACACCTCCTACCATGAAATGTTTCAAAAGGATCCATCTTCAATCATGATTGAAATGAGTTTTTATAAGCAAAATCAACTAATGGGAGACATTTTTACCATTTGTATGATTGGTCCATATAATACATTCTAAAAATATACACCAAATTTTGATTCACACTCTCTATTTTCCCATTTATTTATGTATGGTAAGTTATAATAAAGTTTGGCTGTGTACCCAATGTTGTATTAAGATTTTTACAAAACCTTAAAGTCATCCTAGGTTCCTATTTTTGATCTACATTACACCCTTGTAGAGGAACATATTGTTCATGATTACCTCAAACCTAGTCCAATATGAGAATGACCTATAGACTTCAAGCTACCTAATATGCAAGTCAAACCTCTATATTTTATGAGGCTATATCTCCTAATTTTTTAATTCAATGCTCTCTCTAATACCTAAACTTATCATAATGAAAAGGGAAAGAGATATGAAAACTAATGAAAGAATCTACTCTAAGTGGTGATGCATTAATTGATTAAATATCCATTCTTAGTTATATCTTTAGAAACTTACTAATGAACCTAATGGAGACAATGACTTACCAAACTTCTTGATGCTATTATAAGCATGAAAATTTTGTATGGAGTTTGAATAGAATTTTTCAACTTCAAAGAAAAATCCTAGATCTACACAAGATACTAGTGACTTATGACACTTTAAGGACACTCCTACTTGCTAAAAATTCATATAACCTACAATATATTAGTAACCTAGAGTTAGATGCATAAAAGGACCTATTTATTACAATATAATACATACATTCTAAAATTCAAACTCTCAAGATCACACTACCATTCCACAAAAAATCTACAAATGTCTTTTATTGATTCAAAAGAGTACAAAGCAATTTTCACAGATCTTTACTACAAATAAATGAGGGATGCCAAAATAAGAGCTCAAATCTTGATGAAATAAAAAAAATTAAGGAGAAAAGATAATATTATAGGCATGGGAGACGCCATGAATTAGGCCAATGTGGTGTAGGGAAGTTACAATAGGCATATTTCCTTCCTCAATCATTGACATGCTATCAATGAGTCCACTTTAGCATTTTGGAAATATGTAAAATTCTATAACTCCCTCATTTGACTTTATTTAATCCTTAAGAATGCTTAAAATATCCCAAGATTATATTTAATGATAGTTACACAATGTAAATGGAGTGTGGATAGGCCTCTAAGATGTGTTGGGTAATCTCCCTTCAATGTGCATGCACATTGGTTGTTAAAACTACATCTAACCTATCATAATGGCCTCCATTTTGGGGTATGATTTCTTGGATGATATTTACCAATGCTTCAAGATGGTTCATCAATTCTACAACTACAATTCTTACCTTCTAAACCCTTCTAATTAGAAGATAAGTAGACATATTTATTTATTCTTCAAATTTCTTCTTATATCCATTGCTTGAATGATCAAATAGTTGAACTAGGTTCTCAAATCATTTGAAAAGATTTATATAATTTTTATGATAACCCTTTATGCATTGTTACAGAGATATCTTGAGTGTTATTCACCTAAAAACACATTAGCCCTACATGATTAGGCCACTTGAACTACTTCATAGATTGGTAATTTGGAAATAGCTAATAGAGATACTTATATTTAGTTCCATGGATCATATTCACATTAAATGAGTAGAATAAGTATTGAGCTTACCCTTTTCATAGTTTATATCTTATATTTAGGCCCTTCATCACAAGTTATGATTAAAACACTATTCATACCATTAATAGCCATGGATATGAGCCCCTTTGAGATGGAAACATGATCCAAGTATTAGATAAGTAGGTCTTGAGAGTTTGAATGCATTCTTCTTTAAACCTTCCTAGTTGAGTCACTATTAGGGCTTAAGGGAGGTTTAAGAGTGTTTAGGGGTCTTAGGGGTGTCTCATAGAGATCAGATTCTTAAATATCTAAACCAATTTCACCAAATTCAAGCCAATATACCTTCCCATCTTCTATTAAGTGTTAATATCTCCATACATCTTGTTCAAGCTATGATGAACACTTGAATATGCTCTTTGTGTGAAGAATCATGTTCTTGAGCAGGCATAGGATATCTACAAGCAAAATGGCTAACTTTAGGGATTTTATTGGATTTCAAGTTAGTCAAAAGGACTCTAAAAAATGTGATAACCTTACCCAAGAATATTTGAAGCACTCTTACTCCTCAAAATTCACTCTGCTTCACCTTTTTTATGACATAGTGATAGTGGGAGCCATGGATTGGTCTATCTATAGACCTGAATATTAAATCTCAGCCAAAATCTTGGGGATAAAAGGCATTAATACATCACATATAACTTGAACATCACCTTAAATAACAGAAAAAGTAACATCACTTGCTTTATTATATCATTCATCCTCCTTTGGATGCATATATCCATGCATTTCAACACTTGTGCCTATATGCTTATTGAACCATCCATGGAGGTCACTTTGATGACTATTAGAGGACCTATTTATATGCACTAGGATTGATTTTATCTTCTCACACTCATTTTGCACACAAATACTCCTAATATCCTTTCTTTTGAGATCAACTAAAACTTTTAGGCACATTATATATAGTTTGACCCCTATATGTGCCAACTAGTGGATCATTATGATGCTCATAGGACGTTCAATAACTTTAAATATCATTTCATGGTAAAATTATCTCAACTAGATGGGTTTTGAAGTCAAACTCCACCATCAGGTCACTTTTAGGGTTTGTGTAGGGTTTGAGACATCCACCATATTAATGATGGTTCATGGAGTATGGAAACCCAAACTAGTAAAAAATTCCTTTAATATATAGGGCACTAACCTTCTAATCTTCCATCAATATTTTGGGCCCCCTTGTAGAGGGTGCTTAGAGATATGAACATTAGAAGGTGGAATTAAGGTTGTTTATAGGTAGTTCTCAATGATTATTTTATTAAGGTTTATTCACAAAGGTTAGCCCCTAAATACCAACCAATATTTCATGAATTTTTAATCCATATGTATACTTAAACTTACCTATGATATTTTTCCTTGAGCATGCATGTGGTGGAGTGGGTGAGCATTTAAAGATGGTCTTCAAGTTGACTATGCAAAAGTTGATTGGCTCAAGTAGGGTTTGGAGACACTTTGATCAAATTTATCACCTATTTTAAATTTAAAAAATATTAAAAAATATTAATCATCCTCATACACCCCAAATTTACCATTCAAATTATTATAATATCTTGAAGGAACCTCAAGATGGCACTAGGGTCTATAAGCAGGCTTATATGCTTGACTATGTTAGCCTATCTCTAAGGCTCTTAACTATCTTTTGGTTTTTTAAATTTTGAGGAGGTTTGGGAGACATTAAATATGATCCATCATTGAAAAAAAACCTTCTAGGTGTCCCAAACTATTTTCAAACCCTATATAGTATGGATACACCTTTCAACTCACTGAATAACTATGACAGACAAACCTTGGTCTAAGACAAAATAGTGGGTATAATAACTATTTGTCTAGCCTAATTGAATATATTATTTACTTTAATGGATAATTATGACCACTCTTTTTAACTTTTAATACATATCCATGCCTAAAAAGGTCTCAAACAACCATTTTAGCTCAGAATGGTAGTAAACTACCTATTGATTGTGTGTTTAAACATAACACTCTGAGTATAGCCTTCTCATGATTATTCCCTGAGGTATTTATGATCATGGATATTAAAATCATGTTCTTAGGGTCATTATCATGCTCAATTTATTATTTTCCAATGCATTTTCCCTTTTTTTCTTTACTCTCTACTCAGACTTAGGTATCATGTTTGTATATGCCTGTGTGGTTTTAAGCCTACTTGGGTGTTATTCTACAATCCCAATGGTGATGACCATCAATTTTTACTCTTTTAAAAATCATGATATTGTTATTTATTATATGAAATTTTAATTTTTATCCCTTATGAGATGAAGACACTGATATATATCAGTGATGTCACATGTATCCTTCTATCAGTATGACTGTCTATAGGAAGAAGGTGTTATATATAGTGCTTAAAACTCTTTAGTGAGAAGCTCAAATCATAATTTACTTATTTAATATGCACACCCCTTAATACTCCCTCTAATATTTTATGTTTTGGATTGTCTACATAGTGTTTCTTGGTGACCCTGCTATAATAAGCCTAAAAGGGCTAGCTGGAGGTGCACATTTGCATTCTTAGTTCACTATATGACCATATGGGTCAAACATCCTATGTATCATTAATTACAATCATTAAAATGTAGTATGGAGGTATATGGACATGATATAACTTTGGAGTGTAGGGTGGATGGATAGAGGAGGATGGTAGTGAGGAGATATGGAGTGTGGTGGATGAAAACAAGGGTAACATAGTGTAAATAGTAGTGATAACATAGTGAAACAATAATTGTATGAAAATGACATGAAAATGAGGGTAAGAACCTTTATAAGACCACTCACATAGACCTTGTAGAACTTTTACACACAACTAAAAAAAAATGATAATTTGGAGACAAATATGAAGCATATACAACCCTTAAAGTGAAACCTCAAAAACTTAGAAAAACCTTAACTTTTGCAAAATAACTTAAACTTTGCTAAAAGGGACTGTGTGGGTTTATAGACAAGGGAGGTGGTTTCTAGGCCTATGAGGCCACCATGAAATTTAGGAAATTTTACTTGAATGTTGTGATGACACTCCACCATGATTCCAACATTTTATTACATGTTTTTGAGTTTCAGATAAGGTTTTGTAGATGTTATTGATCCACAACATTGTTCATCATATAGTGGTTCTAAAGTATGCACAATTCCTTATTCTTTAGGATATCCTAAGGTGAAAAAGGTTAATTAGACATCTAACCTGATCAAGAAGGCATTGGACACCTTAAAACACCTTTGAAAACTAAAAAACCTAGCCCATAACTTTTGTTGAAGACATTGAACCTATTATGATCTTGATGGGCAGATTTCACTAATGTCTCAAGGTTTTCGTGTAACAGTTCATTACATTTGGTATTAGAGCCTCCACCTAGGTTCAAGTCATGAAGTGGGTGGCTACAGTAGAATGTAAGTGTTCATTTTGGTCTTGTATATTTAGGGGATCCTGGTCTATGTGTGCAAATATAGCCTAGAGTCTAGGCTTTGGAATCATAGTGGGTTGTTATGATCATGATGGGTAGATTTCACTAATGCCTAGAGGTTTTGGTGAACTAGTTCATTATATAACCTTTGTCCTTTACATAGACTTGTCTATAGATCACACATAAGGGATATTTATTAAGGCTTTCATTCATATGAGCTCACACATGTGAGTCAAGTACTAAAATTACTATGGGAGGATTATTTAAGACCTAAGGAAACAACATCCATTACTAGTTTGAGTATACAAATAAAAAATCACTAAAAACCATTTAGTCCATGTTGGATTTTGTAGATGAGAGGGGTATATATATTCTTTAATTTCTTAAATAATGTTCTTAAATATTAGCAAACCAATCCCTAGACAAATGCCTATGGGTATAATTTGCCTAAGTGGACATTCTTTGGTTATAAGCTTAGGGCCCCATTCTCTCTCCTCTAAATGGTATGAGCATGAACCTCAAGAGCTCTTTGAGCCTGCTAATGAGATTAAGGGAGAGATGGATTTTTTTGAGCTCTTATGACATTGACAAACACTAATCTCTTCTCCATTTGACATTTCTAACCTCCCTCTACAAAATCATGACTCCACCTAAGTTGGTCTATACTATATAGAACCGTACTACTAAAGAAACCTCTACAACCTACCATTTTTTCTATAATTCTCCTTGTTTTAAACCTAAAAAATTGTTAGTAGGTGTTTTAGAGGGAAAATAAGAGCCACACGACACTTTGAAACTGATGGTATGAATTGAGGGAGTTGAAAATTCACTATTCAGCATGTGTGGGGCCCATTTGGGAGGAATTAGCATTGACCATGGTGTTAGTGGATTCAATGAGGCATGAAATAGTCTAATGATGTCTTAATGAGGTTTAATAGGTCCATTAGAGGTGTGTGGGGTGACTTAGTGGTATATTAAGGTTAGATTAGGTCTCAATATGACCAAAAACCATTGACTTTGCATGCATATATGAACTTAAAAGTGTATATCAATTGAATTATCATGGAAATACATATATAAGACCTTAATGACCTATGAGAAACCTCAAAAAAACCTTAATAAACCTTACATGATATTCCTTTAGAGCTTGAAAATGAACATACTTCATTTTATCAGGTAGAACCAATGTGTTTATAAGCCTCTGTTAAACTGCCTCCTTATTTCACCTTCACCATGGCATCTTTCACATGTTGGGGACCCACTAAAGTGAGAAAGGACCATATAATCATGTTTTATCATCATGAAACTCCTTGATTTGATTTGGAAAAAAGGAATGAAAGATGCCAAAGTAAAGATGTGACATGACAAAATAGTGAATTGTTCAAACAACCATCAAAACTCATCATATGACTAAAAACCATGGCATCAATGATGAATTAGGATTTAAGGAATTAGGTTGACCCATTTATAGGTTTGGGACTAGAAATTAGTCAAAATTTTTGGTGACTCAGCTAGCTTGACCAACCTCCTGGTCAAAGAACTCAAAATTTTTAAACCTACTCTTGATTTAGGATTATAAAATAGAAATTGACTACTCATGGAGTCTGCCTTATACCTTGAACACTCTTGAAAAAATGATACACAACAAAGAAATAAAGAATAAAAAAATACAACACACAAATACCAATAATATGACTAAGAAACATACATAACACATATGTAAAAGCACTTGGAGGTAAAAGGCAAACTCTATCTACCTATGTACAAGAGGAACATGATGAAACTAATGTCAAAACTTTAGGAACCTCCCATTAATAGGGATGAGGAATTCCTCACCATTTAATCTATAAATTTGAAAGGCATTACTTTCATTGAAGCAAGTGATGATGTAAGGTCCACTCTAAAGGCTATCAAATTTGGAGTGTTTTCATGGATTTTCATGGTCTTCATTCCATTTGAGGACTACATCTCCATGTTGGAATGTCTTAGATGAATCACTTTTGTCAAATGAATTTTTGAATTGATTCTAATTATACCACATATTATGCATGGCATTATCCCTTATCTCCTCGAACTATCTCAGCTCATTCATCTTCACTTACAATGGATCGTATTCTAAGAGCTCAAGTTAATGAGCAAGCTCTAAGGTAGATAGTTCAAGGAAAATAGGAAATCTGTCATGTCTATCATATACAAGGAGGTATGGATACTATCCAATAGACCTCTTAGGTGTCACTCTCTTTGGTTGTCCTCCATGGTTCTCTTGATGATCCTTATCAAATTATTATTTATGGACTTTGTTAGTCTGTTGCCTTATGGGTAATAGTTAGAGGATCTCTTGAGGTAGATGTCATGTATAATATCCCACTCACATAACTTAGTACTTCTAAAGGCCAAGGCATTATCAGAGATGATTGTTTAAGGCACACCAAATTTGTTCACAAGATTATCATAGAACTCCAATACTAAGTTCTCATTGGTCTCTTTAAGTACAGTTACCTCTACAAACCTTGTCAAGTAGTAAGTGGATGTTATGGCCCACTTATGTCCATCACTAGAATGGGGATGGATCATTCCTATGAAATCTAATCCTCACTACATGAAGGGTTTCCCAACTTGAATTGGTTGTAATGGAAGGGTAGTTAGCTTCTATTTTCCAGTGAACATGGCACACTTTGAGAAATTTATTACCAAATAATGTGAATCCTTAAACAATGAAGGACAAAATTAACAAGTTATAATGATTTTGGAGTCTATGGTTTTGGCATTAAAGGGCACACCAATAAGGGCATCATGAAATTTTTCAAGCAGATTTTCAATTTGGTTTGATTCAACACATCTCAAAATCATACTTCTTATGTCTTTCTTAAATATCACTCCTTATATCAAGACACAGGGTATAGTCTATAGTTTAAAGTTCCTCCTTTTGGTCCTATCCAAACCCATAGTACATCAGCGTATTTGAAGGAATTTTACCACATCATTGGTCTAGATGAGAGGGGTGTTACTTGCAATTGTCTATTGACCATCATGGACTACCAACACTTGGTCTTTGTCTTCCTTCACTTCTTCAATTTGCTCACATAAAGCTCTACCTCTGATTATCTTTGTCACTCTCCCCTTAATGTCATATTCCATACATTTTGTTACCACCCATCTCTCTTCTCACTTATATATCTATTGAATATGAATTCTTTGATGCTTGGGTGTACCACCATAACTATGACCTTTTTGTTATACACCATGTGTCTAAACTTCTTCAATCCTCTCATCACATCAAGTACATTCTTCTCCACAAAAGTATATATTTTATCATGTACTTATAAGGCTTGAATAAAGAAGGAATTTGGTTGTTCTAGGCCTTCATAATTTTATTTCATAATCATATTGTAAATTTCATCTAATGTGGAGAATGAATACAAGAAAAACTATATGTTAAAATTAGGATTAAAGAGTGTAGGGGCTTGAGAGATGACCTCTTTGATGGACCTAAAGCTCTTCTTTGTTGTAAATCAACTATATATTAAGAGGGGGGGTGAATCAATATATTGATTAATTTAGTCCTTTTGAAACCTTTTAAAGCAAATCAAAACTATATGTAGAGATCACACACACAAAATCACAACACAAGATATACCATGGAAACCCCAATATAGGAAAAACCAACATGAGAATAGCTACTAGAATCTAGTGTTCTAATCAAGCCTCATAACAAAGAGGCTCACTGGTTATAATTTTTAAGGGTACCAACCCTAAGGAGACACCAATCCCCTGGTTTAAGAGCTACAACTCTAAAGAAAAACCCAATTCTTAACTAAGCACTAAATTAGCTTATTTGATGAAACTAACCAATAATATCTACTATGGAGATACAAATCTAGATTACATCATATATTCATAAATGAATCCAATATTTTTGTTCTCTATTATAGGTCTGATCTGTAATTTCTCATGCTCTGCACTTCATCTCCCTTCTCTTCCCTTCTCTTTCTCTTTTCTTCCATGTCTCTATATTTAACTCTATTTGACACACTTCATTAAAATTTTGATCTTTGCCTCTCTCTCTCTCTCTCTCTCTCTCTCTCTCTCTCTCTCTCTCTCTCTCTCTCTCTCTCTCTCCCCTCTCTCTATTTGAATCTACTCAATAGCAATAGCTCCAATAGCTTTGTTTGTGTCCTAGATGTCATATATATAAACAATGAATATAGGGTTCCATATCTTTGTTGTGTTCACACTTGTTTATAAACACATCATGCTCTATTTTAGACTCATTTCATTATCACTGAAACTTTAAGTTTCCTGCATCTATAATTCATGCACCGCCACCATGATTCTTGGTCTCTTACTATATATAACGTTTTCTAAACTCCAGTTTTGATGCACATGAACATTTACATATATTTGATCCATTAAATTGGTCAATCATGTTATTTGTGTCATGATTCATGGATTACTTGCATGTTCCTACATCTAACCATTAGATTGGACATATATTTAAATATCGATCATTGATATTGTGTTTGGTACCATGATTTGATGGTCTTTATTCAAATTTCTCAAATTTAATGTGTCCATTTGATTAATCTATGACAGGCTCATGCTCTTTGTTGGATCCTTGTACGCTTCCAAACTTTAGTTTTGTCAACTTTAAAATAAGTCTATTGATCTTCCTGATCTAAGATCTTGTGTGTCATTCAATCTTCAAAGCTACATGATCTTTACTTTTGTCTAGTCATTAAATGTCAAGATATTTATCCCATCTTAATAATTCCTTCATCTTTGGATCACTTTTGCTCTTTTGATCTTCTCAAAATTTCTCAGTCTTTAAGTCACCATTATGTCAATAAACATCAAGAACTTTATTCCATCTGAATCCACTCATTTCATTGGTCATCTTTTACATGATTATCCACTCACCATCAAATATTTGACAAGCTCAATCTTTATATATGCTTATCTCTCAATAATGTGACACTTGGCATTAACACATGCCTTTTGCACATGACTATCATTTACTATTATTAAGACACTTAGCATCTTCACATTTCTCATTAAAGATTTGAATTTAGAATGCATTGTAGATATACTACATAAGCTTCATGATTATCAAACTTGTCACTAGTGGAGGTCCCTTTGACAAATTGACTTTGTTTTCACTTCATTGGATCTTCAACGTATGAATAAGTGTTAACCATTGATCAAGATTTAAACTTAGAGCACTTATCTTCATCTCATTTTGTCCTAGCATATTGGATCCAACATGATCTATTGATCTATTTGAGACTTTCTCAAACTATACCTTGTGAAGATTTGTCTAAGTATGAGGACCATCTCAATTATGCCTAGAAGGCTAACTTTGCACCTTCATAACTTATGATTTACTCAATTGTCTAGTCTAAAATTTGGACCATATAAACTAGGTATGATAGTGAACAAAACCATATGTTCATTTCTTATTGAATATTTAGCACATTTGAGATATAACACCATTAACATGCTCACTTAGATTATTCTATCATACAACTAGTTATGCCTCAAACTTGCCTAGAAGGCCAACTTTGTCCTTGCATAAATCTTGTTGTGCTTAGTTAGATGACCTAGAATTTAGTGAATAATATCATCTTACATAGGGGGATTCCATCCATATATTAATTTTCTCCTAAATTATTCATACTTTCAATATATGACATCATGAAAATGCCTATTCATCTATTTCTTGTCATCTACAAATTTGAATAAGTGTTGGAAAACACTATCAAAATAATTAAGAGCCCTTCTTTGCTCAAGTATATATTTTCTCATGCTATGTTGCATGACATAATATTTAAGAAATATAATCTAGGCATAAAAATGAACAAACCCATTTGATAATTTTGTCCTAACACATCCATGTGTGCAAATGTTGACCTCATCAATGTGCTTACTTGGCTCTATCTATCCCTTTTGTAAATTTGACTAAGTATTGTAATTTAGTGATTTTTGTCTGAATATCCAACTTTTCATGCCCATATCTTCAACTACACTTCAACATATGTCTTTAAATATGGCACATAATAACTAGGGACTAATGTGATCACAACCATGTGACCATCTCCCCCATACTTATTCACATATGGTAATGGTTACATCAATAAAATGCTTTCTTAGATTTTCCTATCATAGACCAAAAATGTCTAGATGATTAATATGATGAACCAGATGAATTCCACTCATGCACACAAGCACTCCAATCATCCTTGACCTCTGATAGGATCCTTTTTATATCCTCCAATCATTATATTCAATCTTGAACATCAATGACATGCTCATAATGTCCCTTTTGACAAAAATGACAATCATATTTCTAATAATCTTCACCTTTGTCATTAATATAAAACTAAATGCTCTAATCTTTTAATATTTTGATTTTTCTTTGGCATTTCTTGTATTAGATTCTGATGATCTTGAACTGAATCTATTCATATCAAACTTGTTCCCCCTTAGGCAATGGAACATTTGCCTAATACTCAACTTGGATACTTTCTTTGCTTCTTCTTTGACATTTGCACTTTTTCTCCAAACTTTTATAGGCAACATTTGCTCTTTTTCTCCCCCTTTGAAATTAATGACAAAAGGAATCTTCTTGATTGTTTGTCCAAATGTTTCTCCCCTTTTATGAGATAAAGGAATTTGTCCAAGAATCTATAACCATCAACTCATTAGAACTTTGTAAAATTATGCATACCTGAGTTGCCTTTTCTCTCTTTTTCTAGGGATTAACAAAGCTTCTATGAGACTCTCCCTAGACTCATGACCTATCACTAAGATCTAGTGATGTGGTGTAGGATCCACACTAGTAAATTTTGTCTTAGATATTCAAATTATTCTGTAGAAATAGGTTTGGTGAATATGTCTGTAATTTGATCCTTAGTTGGCACATATTCTATTATGACCGATCTGCAATGTTTTCTCTTAAAAAGTGATATTTGATTGATATGTGTTTAGCTATTGAATGCATCACTGGATTATTTGATATATTTATAATACTTGAATTATCAAAAAGAATAGAAATAGGTGCCTTATACTCTACCTTAATGTCTTTGAATGTTTGATTCATCCACAAGACTTGAGTGCAATATGCCACTATTGCTACATACTTTGCTTCTACTATAGAAAGAGTAATCAACTCTTTATTTTTTCTTATCCATAAAAAAGTTTTTTTCTAAGTAAAAATGAACCACAACTAGTGCTTCTTATATCATCCACACTTCTTGCCCAATCAACATCTATATATGTTGTCAAAGTGAAATCTTCACTTTTAGGATACCATAAACCATAGTCAATTTTTCTCTTGATATATATAAAGATCTTTTCCACTGTATTGAAATGTGACTCTTTAGGAGTAGCCTAAAATCTTGAAACCATGTACACTTTTTTCATGATATCTAGTCTTGATGCATTTAGGTATAAAAAGCTACATATCATTAATCTATACATAGTTTGATTTGCATCAAGAGATTCATCCTCTTTATTCAACTTGCATCCAGTTATCATGGGAGTATTAATTAGTTTGCTATCTTCCATTCTAAACTTCTTGAGAATTTCATTTGCATACTTGGTTTGGGATATAAATATCCCTTCATCAAATTGTACTTTTTGTAGACCAAGGAAGAAAGAAAGTTCTCCTAGCATATACATCTCAAACTCACTTTGCATTTATGTAGAAAATTATTTACACATTTTGTTATTGATACCACCAAAGATGATGTCATCTACATAAACAATAATAAGAAACATATGCTCACATTTTGATTTTAAGTACATATTTTTGTCTACACATCCTTTGTTAAAACCTTGTTGTTGTAGGTCTCAGTGTAATCTTGAATACCATACTCTTGGTGCATGTTTTAGACCATACAAATATTTCTTCAGTCTTCACACATAATCTTCTTCCTCAGACAACTGAAAACCTTCTAGTTGTTCAATATAGACTTCTTATTTTAGGTTCCCATTCAATAAAGTAGACTTGACATCCATTTGATAGACTTTGAACTTTTTATAAATAGAGACTGATAGAAATATTATTATAGCTTCCAATCTATAAATTGGGGAAAATGGTTCCTCTAAATATATTCCCTCAACTTGTACATATAACTTGCACACCAATCTTTATTTATTCCTAATAATAACTCCATCCTCATTGAGCTTATTTCTATAGACACATTTTGTACCTATCACATTCTTGTTTTAAGGTCTTGGGATTAGTTGCCAAGTTTTGTTGTTTTAAATTTGGATCAGCTCTTCATCCATGGAATTTAGCCAATTCTCATCCTTGTTAGCTTCAACATATCTCTTAAGCTCAATTTTAGACATTAGAGAAAAACTTACTTGCTCTTTGTTTATTATAGCTTTTCTCCTTGTCTGAACTCCATTATTATTACCAATTAGTTGATCTTTAGGATGATCCTTTTTAATAAATCTTAGATGTGAATTTTCATTCATTTCCTCGGCCTCTTCATTATCTACTTCTTCAAGATTTTATTCTTCAATATTGATCTCCTTATCAGGTTTAACATGTTTTAATCCTTCTTCAACCTTGACATTGATGCTCTCTATTATATTGTGTAGCCTTTTATTCAAGGGTTACCAATTTGTCCTCTTTTTTCCTGATGTAGCATTCGCTTCCAAACACTCTAAAGTACTTAAAAAATGTAGGCTTTCCATACCATAAATCATAAGGAGTTTTATCACTATTTACCTTTAGTTGAACTCTATCTAAGATGTATACTACCATTTGGACTAATTCTCTCCAATATCCGTTAGGTAACTTGTCCTCTTTTAATCTTGTTCTAGCCATCTCCATACTATCATGATCTTTATCTCAACAACTCCATTTTGTTGTGGAGTCCTTATTGTATAGAAATGCCTTTTGATCCCATGATTTTCACAATACTATATGAACTCATTTGAGGTGAATTCTCCACCTTTATCATATATTAAGAATTTGATCTTTCATCCAATCTCATTATCTACCATGGATCTAAAGATCTTGAATCTTTCAAATGCCAGAGACTTGCCCTTCAAAAAGGTTACCCATGTCATTCTTGAGTAATCATATACAAATAACATGAAATATATTTCTCCTTTAGATCTTATTGTCTTAGTAAGACCACAAAGATCAATATGAACTAACTCTAAAGGATTTGTAGTTGCATACTACTTTGTTTAAAATTTGACACTTGTCTACTTGCCTAGTTAACATTCCTTACAAGTAGTGTATGCGGGTTTGGTTATCTTGGGCATATGTCTGACACACTTATTTATACTTACTTTTACTAGGTTCTCAAAGTTAACATGACCCATCCTTTTATGCCATAATAAACTCTCATCAATTTTTCCTATCAGGCAACTATTACCATTCACTTCAACAAGATTATAGATGTTGTTTTCAATCCTTTTTCCTTCTAAAACTATTCTTCCATATCTCTTTAACTTGCATCCTTATAAATAAAATTTGACCTTATATCCATATTCACCCATTATCTAACACTTAACAAATTATGCTTCAATCCTACAACATAAAGGACATCATGTGTAGGTAGTTTTCCATTTATGTTCAAGGTTACTTTACCTTTGATCTTTACTATTGTGTTGTCTCCCAAGATGATAGATCCTTCCTTAACTTTGATAAATTTGATGAAATTTATCTTTCCACCATTCATATACTTTAAGAAACCATTGTATATCACCCATAAATTATAGTCCTTGGCATGGAGTGTAGTTTGAGCAATCATAGATTGATTTTTCACTTTCCATACTTCATTTTGTTTCTTATATGTCTTCTTTTTCTCCTTTTTAGAAACTTGTAAATCTTTTTTCACATTGGGAGGCATGAATTTATTTACACTATGTAATTTTTATCTTACAAATCTATTTCTACATTGTTTAGCTATGTAACCAAAGTTATTACAATTATAACATATTACATTTGTATCTAACAAAGGTGCAAATGAATTTTCACTTGCAAAATTGGTTCTCCTTATAGGTACAACTCTACAATTAATATACTTATGACCAAAATGAATAAAATATATAATAATAACCATAGAAATATGAGGAATATATGTTCATAGTTTTTCTTTATGCAAGATAGGGAGTTTTTAAATTTTGCTTCTTCAAGTCTCTCAACTTTGTGTATCCATCTCCATTAGCTAACTTTGCATTCTTATTTTCTTCAGGGTTTTTTTCTCCTTAAACTTTCTTTACATCAATAGTTATTGTGTCTATCTTTGTGTCCTTGCAAGCTTTATCTTTCTTTTCTCTAGATTCTCCTTCTAATTTGAAGTTTTCATATAGGTTATCAGATTTAATAGATGTGGAATTTTTTCTCTTTTCATAACCAAGACCTGATCTCTCTTTTGAGGTATTTTGAGAGTTTATCAATTAATATATAATGTCTAATCATCCTATCAAATTTCAAATTTTGTATAGTTGACCTTTGGCCTTTCCAAAATCTTTTCTCAAAGCCACTATCTCTACTTCTAACTTCATACACTCATCATATTTAGATTTTAGTTCAAGTTTGAATACATATTATATTCTTTTGGCCTCTTCAAATTGTGTCTTTAGGCTCATTACCATCTAATTAGAATTCTTGATAATTTTAGAATTTTTTTCAATTTCATTTTGTCCAATCTTCTTCTATTTTGAGCTCTCTTTTCTTAGTTTGTCAATTTCTTCTAAAGCACAGATGAGTTCACACTCTAGATCCACTTCTCCTTACTCTTATTCATCTGAGTCTTCAACTTATTCTTGATCCATATAATTTTATCCTATTATAATGAATAAGACTTCCTTTTCCTCAGCCATAAAGGCATAGTCACATTCATCATCTGAACTATTACTAACATCCATTGAATCACTATCTTATTTTGTGTATAAGCCTTTCTTATTTTTTAAGAAGTTATTATTCTTGGGATAGTAGGGTTTTACCTTTTTGATACTCTATAATTTCTCATAGTTATCCTTTTTATTATAAGGGTATATATTAGAAACATTTCCTACTTTACCATAGTTAAAGCATTTGAAGAGTAAGTTACCTTTATACTTTTCAAACCCTCTTCTCAATCTTTTGACAAAGTTAGATTCTTCTTAATTAGTCACCTTAGATATAAATGAGGATGATCCTAATTTTACTTGATTGGATCCTTTGAATGCAACTTCTCTCTTGAAATTGTCTGCTTATCCCATTCTCTTCTCATAGGCAATGAAGGTTCCATGCAACTCATCAATATTGAGTTTATCTAGATCTCTTGCTTCTTCTATTATAGAGATTTTAAAGTCATACCTTGATGACAAAGATCTTAGGACCTTTTTGAAAATTATGGATTTTTATCTCTTTTCTAAGGTCTCTGATTATATTGACTATTTTATCTACTTTGAGGACATCGTCTACAATTTTCTCTTCCTCATTCATCTTATGGCTTTCAAACTTGCCTTTGTAAGTTTTTAGCTTGGCCTTCTTTACCTTGTCATATTATTCATAGATGTTCTTAATTTTTTTCTATATGTCTTGTGTATTTTGAAAATTCATCACTTTGATAAAATCTAAAGTAGACAATCCACATAGAATAGAATTCTTAGCCTTGGCAATGGTCTCATATGCTTTTTTGGCGGCCTGACTAGTAGGTGTTGTTTTAGGGGTTATATATCCATTTACCACATAATTATATACATCAAACCCTAATGAGGATATATATTATTCCATTATTATGCTCCAAAATACATAGTTTGATCCATCAAAGAGAGGTGCCTTGTTTGATGAAGATCCTTTTTGACTAGCCATTTATGTTCACCATTTTAAAATCTACCTAAGCTGACTAAGCTTATTTTAAGGAACTAGGGATATGATAATAATTATTGGAACACAACTATATACTAAGAGGAGGGGTTTAATTATTATATTTATTAATTTATTACTTTTAAAAACTTTTAATATAGATCAAAACTATATGCATAGTTCACACACACACATAAAAACACATAACACAAGATACATCATAGAAAACCCAATATGGGAAAAACCACTATTAGAATAGTTGATAGATTCTACCATTCTAATCTAGCCTCATAATAAGGAACCTCACTAGTTAAAATGTTTAATGGCACCAACCCTAAGGAGACACCAATCCCCTAGTTTAAGAGCTTCAACTCTAAGGAAGCACCCACTTCCTAACTGATCACCAACATAGCTTGTCTAATGGTACCAACTTATTAGATCAAATATAGAGATACACATCTAGATTATAGCATAGATTCATAAATGAATCCAATCATTTTATTCTCTATTATAGGTCTCATCTATAAATGCTTATTCTCTACACTTCATCTCTCTTCTCTTCCCTTCTCTTCCTCTCTACTTTTGTGTCTTTATATTTATCTCTATTTGACACACTTCATTAAACTTTTTCTCTCTACCTCTCTTTATATTCAAATATAATCAATTGTAATAGCTCCAATAGCTTTGCCTATGTCCTATATGTCATACATATAAATAATTGATCTAAGGTTACATATCTTCACTATGTTCACACTTATTTACAAACACATCACACTCTATTCTAGACTCAGTTCATTATCACTTGAACTGTAAGTTTATTATGTCTAGAATTCATGCACCAGTGATGTGATTCCTAGTATTTTACTATATATAGCATTTGATAGACTCTAGTTTTGATGCATATGCATATTTACATAGAATTGATCAGTTATATCAATCAATCTCATTATCTATGTCATGATTCATGGATTACTTACATGTTCCTACATTTGACCATTAGACTGAACATATATTTAAAAATTGATTGTTGATATTACATTTAGCACCATGATTTGATGGTCTTTGTGTCAGGATTAGGAGCACAATTGATTACCTTGTATAAGCAACTAAACATGGAATTTAACTAGAAGTAATAAGTAATAAGAAATCAGAAACAACACAGAATTTGAGAGACAATACAATCTTGTATTCAACTCATCCAAAAATAAAATACAATAAAGAGGATGACACTTCTTCTCACACCTCTGAGGATTTCCACACCTCTAGGACTCACAGTAATTCTCAATCAAGAGTTCTCTCTCTCAATTACGATCACAACAATCAACTCAAACATAGAGTTATTATTCACCTCCAACCAGTCAGTAACACTATTGCCAGTACACAAGTATTGAAATTACTTCAAGTAGATCTCCCATGAACTTTAAACAACCTACAAATCAAATGATCTTACTTACCATGTAGATCTAACATGATCATGCACAACCTGTAGATCAACTTGATCTTAGAATTGGAAGGATCTCTTCCTTACCTTTACTACAATACAACCCATGAGTCTATTATATAGATCCCATGCAAACAATAATTAGACACCTAATTACAATAATTAGACACGTAACTCAAGACTAAAATTAGCCTTTTACATGTAAACAATTAATTCATTAACAAACTATTCATGAAATTGATAGTTTTGGAACCGCATAGGCAATCAATGTCAGTCATTATCTATCTGGAGATGACTGACATTAGCCAATCTTTGACTGATGTTGGTAGCTTCCTATCCACCCCTGACCAACATCAATTGGCCTGACCAATGCTAGTGATTGTGACACTCAGCAACCTCCTCCATGTCTGCATACAGTGAAGCTTTTAGCTCCACAACCTCAAAATCTCCCACTTGGAGATAAACAACTACACTTGTACCTATACCTGTACATCATCTAATTTGTTTCCTAGCTTATATCCCTCTTCAAGCTCAATCTTGAAGATCAACCACCACACATCTTGTGGTGCAACGCCTGTCATCCAAGTCCCTTGCCACATCTAATTCTACATACCCATGTAGAGAAGTGCTTGACCCTGCATCGCATGTATACCTACTGCTGGTCCCTTTCAAATACCTAAGAATCCACTGAACAACTTTCTAGTGCTTCTTTTCCAGATTGACCCCAAAATTTCTAACAACACCCACTACTTGGGCAAACTCAGGTCTAGTACATACCATGCACTTAACCTCATAATGTGAATTGGGACACTATTCTGTGAACTGTCCATCCATAGTTGTGCAAACTGGTTCTGCATCCCATATCTTAAACCTCACCAGTACCTTATTCACACAATCATCTGGAGACAAAATCAACCTGTGACCTTCCATGTCTCTAGATATACTCATGCCAAAGAATCTTGATACTCCTAGATTCCTCATGACATACCTCTAAACTAACTTTACCTTTAGCTTAGCAACTCCCTACATGTGTGACCCTACAACAAGCATACACACCACATATAGTAACAAGATAATGTAGCTAATATTATCCAACTTGGTAAAGAAAACACAATGGTTAAACCTCCATTGTCCTGCAACTTTCTCAAGACCATATACCCTGGCCTTCCATCTCACGTGTCCATTCTCTCTCTTCTTTGACCTGGGAATCCATTCATCTCTTAGTGCTTTCTCTCCAACTAGCAACTCTACCAAATCTACCATTTGGTTCTCATCCAAATAATTCATGCCATGCTCCCATTTTTTCTTAGATTCTACCTGTTCTACTTCTTTAAAACTTCCTAGTTCTTAACCATTAGTGAGTAACAAGTAATCTAAAGAAGGGGAACAATCAATTTGAGGCTTGCTTACACTTTTAGTCCTCCTCATGGGCATTTGAGACTCCTTAATAGCTTGTTGTCTACCCAAAATATATTCTGATAGTGACCGTCATCAGTCACCCTCAGTCTACATCCAATCGATGTCGGTTCCATGCAACTGGCCTGACTACTAATGTCAGTTCCTTGATCGATGTTAGTCTTAACCTACTCGACACCATCGACTCTAGTCTACACATGACTGATGTTGGTACCTATCTATTCGACATTAGTTCTACTTGACTGACATTGGTACCTGTGTTTACTTATGAGCGATGACTTCTTACCCACGAGCTTACTTTGAATCATTCCCTTGTTTAAACTGCCCTGCTCAAAATTCTTCAGCCCCTGTGACTGATTTCTATTCGTCATCTTCTCCTTGAACACCAAGGCTTTCTTGTTCTTGTCAAAACCATTAGATTTCCTCTTTGTGCAATAGACCCAATCCTTTCTTGTTGCATGAGTTTCAAGAAACCTCACTTTCTTCTATTGCTTACAAAAATCTCGATCTATGCTTTCCAGATCTAAACTCCTACCCTTTGACTCAAGAATATGCATCCCCTTCTTATTCATGTGACCAAGCCTATGAAGCCACATCTTTGAATCTATAACTGAAGTAGATAAACCAGAAGGAGAATTAGTAAGACAAGTAGATAGATAAAGAGTACCTACTTTATTACCTCTTGCTAAAACAAGTGCACCCTTGGAAACTTTCCAAGAGTCCACTGTGAGAGTTACTGTGCATCCCTCATCACCCAAATTTCCAATAGAAATCAAATTCTGCTTCAAGACTGGGACTTGCATGACCTCCTTCAACACCCATGTGTTGCCCGTCTATAATTTCAGCTGCACTTTCCCTTTGCCAACCATTTGACAAGGCTTTCCATCCCCTAAATAAATTTCTCCAAAGTCTCCCTAGACATATTCATGAAAAAAATCCCTATTTGGGGATGCATGGAAAGAGGCACCAGGATCTAAAACCAAAGATTCTACTTTATCCAAGGAACATACCAGAGCATCCTTTGCAACAATATCTACAACATCTGCTTCTTCATTTCCTTCTTGCTGATCTTCAACTGACCTGTAATCTTTCTTTTTGTGCCCTACCTTTCCATAATTCTAGTAGATAATCCTGCCATACCTAGATTTGGATCTCCTACCTATCTTTGACCTTGATCTCCCTTGCTCGATCTTCTTTCTTTGCCTTCCCCTGCTTTCAACACTTAAAGCATTCCCTAATGATTCACCTATGCTTTTCCTATGAATTTATTCATTCAAGATTACACTAACAACATCATCCACTTTTAAGATATTTGAAGAAGATGCAGTATTACTAACTACCATTACCAAACTATCCCAACTTTTAGGTAATGAGCATAAGATTAAGAGAGCCTTAATTTCATCATAAAAAAAATATTGACTAAAACTAATTGGTTTACCAAACCATGGAAATCACTAAGATGACTATGTATAGATCTACCTTCCAACATTTGCAAATTAAATAAATGCTTCATAAGAAATACCTTATTTAAAGCTGAGGGTTTTTCATATAAATTTGCCAAAGATTCCATCAACTCTACCATTGTCTTTGCCTGTGATAAGTTGGAAGTCACAGACGATGCAAGGCTCAACCTTATAGATCCCAGAGCCTTCCAATCAAGAACCTTAAATTCTTCATCTTTCATATCCATGGGCTTGCATGTATCCCCACCCAATGGTAAGCACAAATATTTTTGATACATATAATCTTCTATTTGCATCCTCCATAATTGATAATTCTTTCCATTTAACTTCTCCATTCTAAGCTTACTTTCTTCTACCATTGCTATACTCCCACTCAATCAGAAACCCCTGAGAGTGACCTGTAATCAACAAAAACTTAAGACACTCTGAAACCAAGGTGTTAGTAAACCTACTCCTACAAACCTAGCTCTGATACCACTTTGTCAGGATTAGGAGCACAATTGATTACCTTGTATAAGCAACTAAACACAAAATTTAACCAGAAGTAACAAGTAACAAGAAATCAGAAACAACACAAAATTTGAGAGACAATACAATCTTGTATTCAACTCATCTAGAAAGAAAATACAATAAATAAGATGCCACTTATTCTCACACCTCTGAGGCTTCCCACACCTCTAGGACTCAGTAATTCTCAATCAAGAGTTCTCTCTCTCAATTACGGTCACAACAATCAACTTAAACACAGAGTTGTTGTTCACCTCTAACCAGTTAGTAACACTACTACCAGTACACAAGTACTCAAAGTACTTCAAGTAGATCTCCCATGAACTTGCAATAACCTACAAATCAAATGATCTTACTTACCATGTAGATCTAACATGATCATGCATAACCTACAGATCAACCTGATCTTACAATTAGAAGGATCTCTTCCTTGCCTTTATTACAATACAACCCATGAGTCTATTATATAGATCCCATGCAAATAATAATTAGACACCTAATTACAATAATTAGACATGCAACTCAAGACTAAAATTAGCCTTTTACATGCAAACAATCGATACATTAACAAACTATTCATGAAACTAACAGTTTTGGAACTGCATAGGTGACTAACGTCGGTCACTGTCTATCTAGAGATGACCGATGTTGGCCAATCTCTGACCAATGTCAGTAGCTTCCTATCCACCCCTGACCGATGTCAATTGGCCTGATCGATGCTGGTGACTATGACACTCAGCAACCTCCTCCATGTCTGCATACAGTGAAGCTTTTAGCTCCACAACCTAACACTTTGTTTAAATAAATCAACTTTAAAATGTGTTTATTTGATTAATCTCTAATAGGTTGACACTCTTCATTAGATCCTTGTATGCTTACAAAATTTAGCTTTATCAAATTTAAAACACATATGTTGATCTTCCTGATCCAAGATCCTATGTGACATTTGATCTCCAAAGATGCATGATCTTTACTTCTATCTAGTCATTAAATGTTGAGATATTTATCCCATCTCACTACTTCCTTCATCTTTGGATCACTTTTTCTCCATCAATCTTCTTAGACTTACTCGGTTGTGATATTTACCCAATGTTGAATGAAATAAATTGTTTGATGAAAAATTCTCAATAAATATCCATATATATGTATGTATGTATATATATATATATATATATATATATATATATATAACTCACCATTGTGTCAATAAACCTTGAACACTTTATTCTATTTGAGTCCACTCAATCCATTAGATCTCCTTTACATGATCATATGTTCACTGTTAGATCTTCTGAAAAGCTCAATCTTTATCTCTACTTAGGTCTCAAGAATGTGACACTTGGCATTAACACATGACTTTTTCACATTACTATCAGTTCCTACAATTAAGACATTTAGCATCCTCACATTTCTCATTGAAGATTTGACTTTAAACTACACTAAAGATTTATAGTGTAAGATTCATGATTGTGACACTTGTCACTAATGAAGGTTCCTTTGACAAATATACTTTGCTTACACTTCATTGGATCTTCAATGTATGAATAAGCACTAACCATTGATCAAGCAATAAATTCCAACCACCTATCTTCATCTCACTTTAACCTGGCATCTTAGAGCCAACATGCTCTATTGATATCTTCAAGACTTGATTGAAATTTACCTTATGTAGATTTTTCTAAGCATGGAGACCATCTCAATTATGCCTAGAAGGTTAACTTTCCACCTTCATATATATTTTTCTTTTCTTAACCATCTAGTATAAAATTTGAACCATATAAACTAGGTATGATAATAAACAGACTCATATGCTCATTTCTTCCTAAATATTTCACACATGTGAGATATAACACTATTAATATACTCACTTAGATTATTCTATCACAAAGCTACTTATGCCTTGAACTTGCCTAAAAGGCCAACTTTGTCCTTGCATAGCTCTTATCATGCTGAGTTAGATGGCATATAATTTAGTGCATAATATCCACTTACATAGGGGGATTACATCCATATATTCATCTTCTCTTGAATTATTCATGCTTTCAAGATATGACATAATTAAAATGCATGTTCATCTGTTTCTTACAATCTATAAATTTGACTAAGTATTGGAAAACACTATCAAAATACTTGGGATCCCTACTTTGCTCAAGTGTATCTTTTGTCATGCTACATTGCATGACCTAAGTTTTAGTGCATATAATCTAGGGATAAAAATGAACAAACGCATTTGATCATTTTGTTTTAACATATATTTTTGTGCAAATGTTGACCTCATCAATGTGCTTACTTGACTCTATCTATCCCTTTTAAAAATTTGGCTAAGTAAAAAAACTTAGTGATTTTTTTTAGTAGACAACATTTCATGCATATATATTCAATTATGATTCATTGCATGTCTTTAAATATAGTGCATAACAACTATGGACTGATGTGAGAAAAACCATGTGACCAAATGCCCCATACTCATTCACATATGGTAATGGTGACATTAGGAAAATGCCCTCTCAGATTTTCCTATCATAGAAAAAAAATGCCTAGATGATTAATATGAAGAACTAGATGAATTCCACTCATGAACACAAGCAATCCAATCATCCTTGATCTCTAATAATATCCTTTGCATATCCTATAATCACCATATCCAGTCTTGAACATTAATTAAATGATCATAATGTCCCTTTTAACATCAATGATAATCATATTTCCAATAATCTTTCCTTCATTACTCCATGTGAACTCTTTATGCTTCCTAAGCATGTGAGTAAGATGTTTGACTAACTCTAAAAAACCTAGGATAAACCTCCCTATAAGAATGATCTTCCCTAAGAAGCTCTACAAATCCTTCTTGCACTTGGGCTGGGGTAAGGCCAAGATTGATTCAACCCTCTTAGGTTCTATGGAGAGACCATCCTTTGACACCACATACCCTAAAAATCTACCTTCATGACTAGAAAATATTCATTTCTTAGTATTCAATGATATTCTAAACTGCCTGCACCTATTAAAGACCAAATTCAAATGTGTCATGTGGCCTATTGAATTAAGATAGATGATCACCATCTCATCAATCAACCCCTCAAAGGCAACATCCATTGCCCTTTGGAAATTTGCCCTTGTATTGGATAGTCCAAAGGGAATTTTCATGTATGTATAAGTGCCTCACTTTTTAGTGAAGTTAGTCTTATGTCTATCCTCCTCTTTGACCAAGATATGATTGTAACTAGAGTAACCATAAAGCAAGGAAAACCTATGAGAGAATGCAATATTCTAATGGATCTAATCCATGGAGGGTAGTGGGTAATGGTCACTCAAAAACACCTTATTAAGGTCCATAAATTCAACACATAGGCATATCCCTCCATTTTTATTCCTTGCAAAAATAAGGATTTCTACCAATGATGAATTCTTGATGGGGATTATTATCTTGGATTATATCAATGTTAACAACTCTCTTCTAATGAGATCTTCCACCTTAGGGTTGACTAACCTTTGCTTTTGCCTTACCAATTTTGTATTATTTTCTAATTCTATGGTATGTTAGGAAATCTTGGTGTTAAATCCATTTAGATCATGATACTCCCATGAAAAACATATGCATACTCTTGGAACAATTTGATTAAGGAATATCTCTCTTTTGATGTGTTTACTTTTCCAAACTTAAGTAACTTGTCCTTAAAGATGACTATCTTCTCATAATGCTCTTCTTTAGTTGAGATACCTATGTTATCCATTTTCATTTGAACATATTCATTGAATATGATCTCTAATGTCACTAGTCCATTGGATAATTTATTAGAGCTTAGTTGTCTATCTAATTATCAAACTAATGTTGCAATTTACCTTGATTGTTATGGAAGAATAATGCCTCTTATAAGAGAAAGCACTTAATTTATTCATCACTATCAAAGAAATACCAACTCACCTCATTTTTAAGTAAATATGGTCTATATATGATGTTTATTTTTGATTATCCTTGATTTCCCTTGACTCCATTTGCAATGTCATATTAATAACTAGTGGCTACAAATCTATCTACATAGTGATTGGACTACCTTGGTATAGACTAGATGTCAAATGCTAAGAAGTCCTCTAAGAGGTCCTATTGGAGACTTATGTTGCACCCTAGTTGAAAGTATAAGTGTTTAATTCCTACTCTCAAACATATTAAAACATGGGAATGACCCTAGGTTATTAGTTGCCTAAACTTGACCTCTAGTATTTTTAATGAGTCTATCTCCTCAAATATGCCAATTTTAATCTCTCTTCTTAAAAATTAATCTATTGGGATTAAAAGTGGAGAAAATTCAAGAATGAAAACCTACTTTAAGTGTGGTGATGCACCAAATGATCAATGGTCCACTCTCAACGTGGATACTTCTATGACTATTAATGAATCTAATACATACAAGGATTGATCATATGACAGGGTTCCAAACATGAGTATTTTATATGAAGGTTAAAAGAGACATACAACTTAAAGGATATAAAAGGATAGGTCAAAGTAATACACTATGGGATTATGACACTTAAAGATAAACCTTACTATGTAACACTTCACATGACCTACAAAAAACTAATAGCCTTAAATAAAGGTACATGAAGGACCTACAGATGATGAATAGACAACATACATTCTACAAATCAAACTTTAGTAGATTACACTTATCATTAACTATCATTTAAAATGTGTATTATATTGCTTCAAAATAGTTTTACAAAGTTATTTTGATAGAGATTCACTATACCAAGCCAAGGGATGAAAATCAAGAGTTAAAATCTAGTAGTTATAGGAAGAAATAAGGTAAGATAGAGTGAAATTAGCACTAAAGGGATCATTAATGATCCTAATTCCACTTGGGATAACTAGCACCACCATCCTTCTTAATCCTTCCCCTATATTAATGTCACTATATCCTTTTTTGGCATGATGGAGAATGTGAAGATCAAGATCAATTACAAGAAGTAATCCCCACCACCACAATCTTTCTCAAGCTCATCATGCTAGATGTTCTCTCTAACATTCCTTGAGTAGTCACCATTCTACCACTACTTGTAAATATTGAATATAGATCTATTATGAATGAAAACTAATCACCCTATTAGTTTTCATATAGTCATGATTGCACTAAAGATCTATAAGCTAGGGATTTTGATCATAATATGTGAAACCTATGTCTAAAAGATTTTGAGAGGTTTTGCATAGATTTAATATCATTAAATAGCTTTGTAGGATCTGATCTTGGTGATGTAGATCATGTTTTATCTTACATTTAATCATTTTACCTACCTAGTGTGGTGAAATCCTTTATCCATGTTTACCCCCATGGCATCTCTTTGAAAAAATTTCTCTGGTTTGATCTCAACCACATGTTTGACCTCTATGGAAGTCCCTTAGATTTTTAATTTTAATTTTATCCATTGATATTAATATGACCATTTTATATTATAGTACCTTTGACTTTCATCATTAGCTATCGATTTGTGATCCTCATTAGATGAGCAATGTTAGACCATTTTGTATGAATGTATGTGAGTCATATATCTTCTACCAATTTAATGTGGTTAAGACACTTGTCACCCACACATTCATCCTTAAGATTTGTTGACCCTTTAACCCATCGCTCATTATTGATATACTTGGTATGATTAAATACACACCATAGATCTATTTGGGCCCATTGATTCTATCTTTGCCCATGCACCATTATATTTATTATGAACTTTTAAGATCATACCACATGGTATCCATGAATTCATCCTTAGATACACTAACTTTTTAACTTAATACTAATAATTTATCTTTAATGTATGATCAAATGCACTATATTGGATCTATCTGGAACCCACTAATAATGCTAGGTTACCACTCACCTTTGGATCTTGGTTTGATTGAATGTTAACAATTGATATTTGGAAATTTGAACTCAAACAACTATTTCGTTAGGCCAAAATTTGATGCCCCCATATGCATTTCAGTCTATAAGTCTAACTTTGAAGCTTTATATCTTGAGATAGCAAGCTCATCAAGAAAAAAAAAATTTAGAGGATGATCTTGGCATGAATAAATTCATGTCTATGTAATATTATATACTAAGAGCCTCCCCAAGTGCATTTATTAAATGTGCAATCAAATTAACCTATTTGTTTTTGCATGATGTACTGATGAAGGTCTGGCTCTTCTTTGCTTGTGCAAGAAATTTCAAGACTCAAAATGATTTTATGAGACCTTTGAAACCTACTTTATGTCCATGAATGTCATGATCACCATGAAAACCTACTTCTTCAAAATTTGACAAAGTACACTTTAAGTTTACTCAAAGTTTTTAAAAAGCTTTACAAGTTACATGTGATCTTTAGACCACTAATTCCATCCAAAACTCTATTTAGCACATCCATTCAGGTAGAAGCTTGGCATGTGGGCCAAAATATCTAAAATTTCTAGTGACTCAACTGGCTTGACTAGCCTACTAGTTTTAGAACCTAGAATTTCATCAAGCTTGCTCATAATGACTAGACAAATAAAGTATTACTTACAAAAGGATTTTGACTAACTCTTAGAAACACTTTGAAGAAATGAGACACACACAAACAAAAATAAAGTGATAAAACATAGAAAAACTTCCTAAACAATAGAAAAACAACAAACAAATCAATGTGTAAGAACACTTGGAGGAAAAGACATACTTATCTACCTATTTACAAATATAATGAGACAAAATTAGTAGAAAAATTTAAGATACCTCACATTGACAAGGATGGGAAGGCTTTCTCCATTAAAACTAATAAGCTCAAAGGTATTTCTCTCCTTTTAGCCTATGATAACATAAGGCCCACTCTAAATACTATCGAACTTGGAGTGCTTCCCTATTTTTGTACAGTCTTCATCCCATCTGAAGACTATATCACCTTGTTATAATGTCCTTAAGGAAGATATTTTGTAAAATGACCTCTTCAATTGGTGTTGATTTCACCACCTAATGTTCATAATAGCATCCCTTGTCTCTTCTATCTATCTTAGCTAACTCAACCATACCTACATAACATCATCCTCTAGGAGCTCAAGTTGATGTGCAAGCTCCAATATAGGAAGTTCAAGAGATATAGGAAGTTTGGATTATTTCCCATATACAATAAGGTATGTGGAGTGTCTATTATATTTCTTAGGTGTCACTATATCTACCCATAGGTAATTCCTTAGTCTAGTATGCCACTTCTTCTAACTATCTTCCATAATTCTCTTGATAATCCTCAATAAGTTCATATTTGTGGACTCTGCTAGTCCATTTCCCTAAGGGTAATAATTAGAGGATGCTTTGAGATAAATTCCTTGTGAAATATCCCACTCACATACCTTGATGATGCAAAAGGCCAATGTATTATACGAAATTATTTTAGAAGGCACACCAAACCTGGTCACAAGGTTATCATAAAAGTCCAAAATAGAATCTTCATTAGATTCCTTGAGGGTAGTTATTTCAACCCACCTTGTAAATTATTTTGTATCTATGAGGATCCATTTATGTCCTTTAATTAAAGGGGGTGTATCATCTATATGAAATCTAATCCCTACTACATAAAAGGTTATTCTACTTGTATTGGCTATAAGGGAAGGGTAACTAATTTCTGCTTGCCAACAAATATTTCACATTTTGGGAATTTCCTTACCCAAGAGTGTGTATCTATAAATATTGTGGACCAAAATTACCTAGATATATTGATATTAGAGGCTATGGTATTGGAAAAAAAGTTCCCACCAAATGCACCATCATGGAATTGCTCAAGTAGTTTATCTATTTGTCATGATTCTACACACCTCAAAATCATGCCTCTTATATCTCTCTTAAAAATTACTCCATCTATTAGTACATAAGGTATATTTTTTAAACTAAAGTTCCTTTTATTATATCTATCTATTCCCATAGGACATTTTCTTAACTTAATAAATTTGATTATATCATGTGTTTAATTGAAAGGTGCATTATTTGCATTTGCCTATTAGTTATCATGGGCGGCCAACACTTGATATTTATCTTGTTTACCTCTACTTCAAGGTGTTCATATAACCCTTTTCCCCTTAAAATATATTTTACTCTAACCTCAAGGTTATATTCCATGCATTTTCTCACACATACAACTCTTTTCTCATTAAGATCTTTGTTGAGTATAAACTCTTTAATACTTGGGTGCACCACCATGAGTATGATCTTAATTTTAGAGACCATGTGTCTAAATTTATTCAAACCTCTTACTACTAAAATCACATGTTTATTTAATAATATATACCTATCCTCATACCCTTTTAATACTTGACTAAAGAGAGCAATAGGTTATTCCAAGACTTGTTCATTCTACTGCATCAACATGGCATAGATTGCATCCAATGTAGAGAAGGCATACAAGTATAATTATTTGTTAGAATAAGGATTAATAAGTGTAGGATCATGATATATGGCCTCTTTGATATCATAAAAACTCCTCTTACTTTATTTGGTCCATGAAAACTCCTTGCATTTCTTTAACATGTGAGTAACAAACTTGACTAGTTCTAAAAAGCTTGGGATAAACCTCCTTATAAAATTAATCTTTCCTAAGAAATTATATAGACCCTTATTATTATTGGGAAAGGTTAAGTATAATATGGACTCAAATATTTTAGAGTATATGGAAATACCATCCTTGGACACTACATGGCCTAATAACATGCCCTCATGAACACCAAATATACATTTTTTAGGATTCAAAGACACACCAAATTCTCTACATCTTTAAAATACAAACCTCAGGTGAGTAATATGATCAACTGGGTCTTTTGAGAAAATGGTGATGTTATCTAGGTATATGAGCACCATGTCATTGATCAAACCTAGCATTTAATAGTCCATTTCCCTCTAGAAAGTTACTCTAGCATTGAATAGTCTAAAGGGAATTTTCATATATATATATATATAAGTGCCCCACTTTATGGTAAAGGTAGTCTTATGTATATATTCCTCCTTGATCATAATTAGATTATAACTAGAGTATCCATCAAGAAGTGAGAATCTTTGAGAACCTACCACCTTTTAAAGAATTTTACCCATTAAGTGTAGTGGGTAATGTTATTTTAAGGACCCCTTATTGAGGTCCTCAAATTCAACACATAATCTTATTTCCCCATTCTTATTCCTCACTAGTTAAAGGTTTTCCACCTATGAATAATGTTTAATGGGGAATATTATATTTGATTCTATCAAATTAAATATCTCCCTTCTCATTAACTCCTCCACTTTTGGGTTGGTAGTCCTTTATCTTTACCTGACTAATCTCACATTACTCTCTAGTTAAATGGTATGTTGTGTAAGTTTGGGATCAAAACCATTCAAATAATTATACTCCCATGAAAATACATCAAATAACTCTTGGCATAAAGCAACAAATGCATCTCTCTCTTCTGATGTGTTAATCTTTCCTAACTTCAATAATTTACCTTTTAAATCTCTATATTTTCATAATGTTTCTCCTTGGATAAGATACATGACTTACCTCTTCTCACTTGTTCATATTCATTGAATATTCTTTCCAATGTCACAATCCCCTTAGTTATCTTGTTATATCTTAGATGCACTATTTGATCATCATACTGATGTTGGAATTTGTTTTGATTATTATGGTAGAATTATGCCTCCTACATCATAAAAAATATAATTTAGTCATCATTATAAAATACCTACCAACTCACCTCATTTTTAGATATAATTGGATTACATATGACCTTGATCTTGTCTTGAATCTAGTTGCCTTTGACTCCTTATACAACCTCAAACTGAGCTCTAATGGTTGTAAGCCTATCCACTTGTTGATTTGACTCTCTTAGTATGGATTGTATATTTAATGATAATAAGTCTTTTATGATATCCCATACATGATGCTTGTAAGCTTTCAAATGATGGTTCTTGACTAAATTTATGCCTCTCACTATTTGCATAATAATCTCACTATCACCCTTGACTTGAAGAAGTTTGACACCCCTTCTTCTTGCCTCTTTAAAACCATGTAAAATATATTCATATTTAGCTATGTTTGAAGTGCAACTAAATTGAAATCTTGTATTTGAATAGTAATTTTGATCTAAGGGTGAAACCAACATGGCTCTAGCTCCACTACCATTCTTTGGCCTTGAGCCATTAAATAATAAAGTCCATAGACCATCTTCTTCTTGACTGGTGATAGGTAGGAAAGGTATAGTAACACCCTCTTCATGCATATAATACACCCCTAAGATTGATTATTCAATATTGATATAGAGATCAAAACCATGATTGTCAGCTTCTTATTCATCCAATTACAAGTCAAATTCCTTGAAGATGGTTATAAGGCTCTTGGTCACTAGAATTTTCATGCTTATCTAATATGATATAGTTGATGTTTGTAAGGTTAGTCATATATGGTTATAGATGGAACATAGAAATAGGCTCTGACCTAATAGTGACCCTAGTCCCATATTTGGTACTAAAAACCATGTATGACTAGTCAGCAGATAAATAGCCCCCAATTTTTACAATAATGTCCCTAGATCATCATAGGAAAAAATATATGGGTGGGTATACAACCATTACATCCTAAGTGATGACAAAATTTGGGAAAACTACCAATGTGATCTTAAGATATTTTAATATACCTACTATTTTAGTGCGGGAACCATTCAATTGGAGAACACCCTTCTCATTAGGCACATACTTAAGCTCAAGCTTATATGCTATGGATTTAGGCATAACTAAGGTTGAGGCACCTAAATCTATCATATAATTGTGCACTAATAAGTCCCCTATGATGAATGAAAAATATAATTGAGGGGGATTGACAACCTTAGGGAGATAAACAACATTACAAACTTGACCTTGACTAGGATCTTGAATATTTTAAGGTGACTACTATTTGTAAAAATATTGTTCACCTTATCAATTGTCTTTTTCTCATGAGAAATCTTGGAGAGCTCTTACTAAATAATCTCTTTCTATCCCTAAATAGATAGAGCATCATGCATGGACATAGTGACATTAGACTTTTTCATATGATCCAAAATACTAATTATACGACTATTACATTTTGACTACATCTTGGAAGTAGAAGTATTATATAGAACTTGAGTGATATGAGGAACAAAAGGATACTTATGCTACTATCCATGATGTTGAGGTATCTACTAAGTTGTAGGATATTTAGTAGTTATATTTTAAGTAGCAGGATATTGAATAACTTGTGGAGGTGTTGAAAAGGCCTTAGGATTCCCCAAATCATCATCCAACATCCTCCTCTTAACCCTTGTATTGGTTTTAATTGGTTCATCTACCTGTTATGTAGTCTACCCAATGTTGACTTCTACATGCTCAAACATATTCTCCCCTTATTTAAAGTTTATAGACATGGTGTCAGCTAATGCTTTACCCATGCTCTGTTACTATTGAATTTTAGATTCTAATGATTTCATAATAGGCATGTTATCTTGATTTATTAGAGGGCCTTATAGTAGAGGAGGCATTGTGTCATGGCCTTGGAATGAAGTAACATACTACCAATTGGGATCTTAATACATTTCTCAACTTGTAGCCATTACAATCTCATTAGACTACCCTCTTAATTGTCATTGACCCTTTTATGTAAGGTTATTTTGTATGGGGACCAAAGCTCTTGAGTTACTTGTAACTATGGGGTTATAATTATTATAAGATCTATCTTGAGTAATTTTTCCTTGGGCTTATTGATTTGATGGATAATAGGGTCTATTGTAGGATTGAGCAGAGTATTGGGCTTGGAAGGAACCTTGGTATGGCCTATATGAAGTCTAGTATTGTCTCTTTAGAGCCACTAACTTATTATTTTAAGCCTTCAACAAGATCTCAATCCTTGCAAATTTATCCACTTGACTATCATTAGGTTGGGCTTGATTTTTTGAAGTGGGAAATGGATAAATGATAGGTGGGGTTGGTTGAGTCTCGATAAAAGGTGGCATGAGAGGTCTTGGCATGAGTTTCCCTGCTTGTATTAAATAATTTTATACCCTTATAGATATTTCATAAGCCCAAGGAAAAGTTGTCCCACCCATAGATTGAATCATGGATGCAATGTCTAAATTTAATTCTCTAAAATAGTAAAGAAAATCATAATTGGGTATGGGTGTAATTATGATAGGGATCCTATCCTAATTCTTTTAGAATCTATAGTTGAAATAAACCATATATTCTTGGGGTGCCCTCTTGATTGAGGAAAGCTATTCAACAAGTGATGCATGGTCATTTATATCCTCAAAATGTTTACATAGGCACTCACCAAACTCATCCTAAGTATTGATTGAGGAAGGAGCTAGACCCCTATACCATTATAGGCTTTGCCTCTAAAGGATGTGGCTAGTAGTCTCATGGATATATTTTCTTGTTTAATGTTATGTATAAAAAGGTTTGTAATGTCATTTATGTCCTCTACAAGGGTTTTTTAGTTTTCTCCTATAAAATATGGTAGACTCTTCAAATATTCATTATGGATATCATCATGTTTTTTAAGGTTAAGAGGGATACAACCATTGAAGTGTACAAAATATTGTATCCTGGGCCTTGCCATTTGCATAATAGGGGTTAGAGTACTTAAAATAATAAGATGACTAGGAGAAGAATTTTTATTTTGGGGATGAGGGCTTGTCTTATTAAATCTTTCTCTTTTATATGACATAGAAGGTATCGCAATGAATTCAAAGGGAATAACCTTACTAGTTGACCTTCTAGTAACCTTCGGCATGAGAGGTATTGTCTAGATGATGTTATGAACTCTAAAACTTGAAAAAAAATTAGCTTTTGATGATGGTTAATGTATCCTTATAGAAACACTTCTCCTTAGCTCAAAAATTCAACTATGCCAAAGAAAATGAAATTGGGTCCCAACGAGCATGCCAAAATTGTTGGAGAACTAGGCTACACCCTAGCTGAAATTAGAAGTGTTCAAGTCGTAATCTCAAACCTAGTTTAACATGGGAATGATCTTAGACTATGGGTTACCTAAAATTGGGTCAGACCTCTAGGATTTTTAATGAGGATAGTTATTCATATATGACAATTTGAATCTATCTTCTTAAAACTTAATATATTTGGATGAAAAGGGAAGAAAATGAATGAATTAAAACCTACTTTAAGTGTGGTGATACATTAAATTATCAATGGTCCATTCTCAACATGGACACTTTTATGACTACTAATGAATCCAATAGAGATAATGATTGATTAGATTCTATGATAGGGTTCTAAACATGAGTATTTTTTATGAAGGTTGAAATAGACCTACAACTTAAAGGACAAAAAGAGATAGGTCAAAGTAAGACACTATGGACTTATGATATTTCAATAAAAACATCACTATATAACACTTCACATAACCTAAAAGAAACTAAGATCCTTAAAGGCAAGTTACATGAAGGACCTATAGATGATGAATAGACAACATATATTCTACAAATAAAACTTTACTGGAGTACACTTAGCATTAACTATAATCTAAATTTTTTCTTATATTACTTCAAAAGAGTTTTACAAAGTGATTTTGATAGAGCTTTGCTATACCAAGTTGAGGGATACAAATCAAGACTTCAAAGTTAGTATTTATAGGAATAAAGAAGGTAAGAGAGTGGGAAATTGGCACTGAAGGTGTCATTAATGAGCCCAATTCCACTTTAAACAACCAACACCACCATCCTTATCAATATTTCCCTTGCATTAATGTCATTTTATCCTTTTTTAGAATGATGGAGAATGTGAATATCAAGACCAATTATATGAATCAATCACCATCACTGTAATCCTTCTCAATCTCATAATACTTGATGTTCTCTATGATATTCCATGTGCAGTCACTATTCTACCATTACTTGTAAATATTAAACTATTATGGATGAAAACTAATGACCCTATTATTTTTCATATAGTCATGATTGCATTGAAGATTTATAGGCTAGGGATTTTGATAATAAGATGTGAAACCTATGTCTAAAATCTTTCAAGAGTTTTTGTAATGTTTTAATGGTGTTAGATGGCTTTACAAGAGCTAACCTTGGTGACTTAGATCATGTTTGATATTGAATTTACTCATTTTACATTCTTAGGGTGGAAAAATCCTTTGTCTAATGTGTCTACCCTCATGGCATCTCCTTGAAACATTTTCTCTAATTTGATATTGACTTCATGTTCAACATCAACTAAAGTCCTTTAGCTTTCAACTTTTAATTTTATCCATTGATCTTAATATGACCCTTTGATATTATAGTACCTTTGACATTCATCATTGGCCATTAATTTGTGATCCTCATTAGACAAAAACCATTGGATTTACTCTTTCATGCATCATTGGATCCTTATGTACAAATGGATGTGAGTCATATATATTCTACCAATTTAATGTAGTGGAAACACTTGTAACCTATGTATTTATTCTTAAGATTCATTGACCCTTTGAGCCATCACTCATCATTGATCTACTTGGTACAATTAAATACACACTGTAGATCTTTTTGGGCCCACTAACTCTATCTTTGCCCATGTGCCATTAGATCTACTACAAGATTGCAAGATCATGCCACGTGGTAGCCACATGTTCATCCTTGGATACACTAATTTTCTAACTTGATTCTCATCGTTGATCTTTAATGTACAATCAAATTCACTCTATTGGATCTATTTATATCCACTGACACTATCAGGTTACCACTCACCATTAGATTTTATTCTAATAAAATAATAAATATTTATCTTGGGAGATTTGAAATAAAATGGTTATTTAATGATTCCTAAATTTGACACCCCGATGCACATTTCACTCTATAAGTCTAACTTTGAAGCTTTATATATTGAGATAACAAGCTTATCAAGATATGAAATTTGTAGAGGATGATATTAGCATGAATAAATTCATGTCTATGAAATATTTTATCCTAAAAGGCTCCCCAAGTGCATTTATTAAATGTGCCATCAGATTGACCTATTTGTTTTTGCATGATGTGTTAATGATGGTCTGGATCTTCTATGCTTGTGCAAGAACTTTCAAGGCTCAAAATGAGTTTTTGAGACCTATGAAACCTATTTTATGTCCATTAAGTTCATGATCACCATGAAAAATTGCTTCCTCAAAATTTGAAAAATTACACTTTAAGTTTACTTAAAGTGTTTCAAAAGTTTTGCAAGCCACAAGTGATCTTTGGACTACTCATTCCATCTAAAACTCTATTTAGCACATCCATTTAGGTAAAATCTTGGAATGTGGGCCTAAATTCACAACACACCCCATAATAAATGTTTTTAGGACTTTAATAGATGATTATTGAGTGTATTAACCCCCCTCACTTATTTTACTACAAGCTCACTATCACCTTTTACTTGTAAAAGTTTGATGCCTCTCCTTCTTGTTTCTTGTAGCCCATGCATAAGGGCTTCATACTCTATTTTATTTTAAGTAAAACTAAATTATAACATCTCTAATGAGTATTAATTCTTATTTGAAGTGGAAACTAGCATAACTCTATCCCCACTTACATTTTTTGACCTTGATCCATCAAAGAACAAGGTTTATATGCCATCATGTTCTTGAATTGAGCTTGTGAGACTAGAAATAACATCTCCTTCCTTATGCATCTAGTATACTCCTAGGCCTACCTCCTCAATGGTATTGAAGGGTCAAATCCATTATTATCAATTGCCCATTCATCAAGGATTAGATATGAGATGCCTTCAAGATGATCCTTGGGTTCTTACTCACTAAAATTCTCATACTCATCAAGTATAGTGTAGTTTACATTAGAGAGATTTGGCATATAGGGTTCTACATGGAACCTAGAAATATTTTTAGACCTAATAGTGACCCTAGTCCCATATCTAGTCCTAATCACCATGTATAACTAGTCAGATGAAATGTATCCCCTAATATTTGTAACAAAATCCCTAGATAGGCATAGGACAAAGTATGGGGGTAGATAAACAACCATGACATATTGTGAGATAGTGAAATTGGGTTAGGTTACTAAAAAAAATTTGAGATCCTTTGAGACACATAATATCTTTTTGGGTGATCCATATAATTACAAGACTCCTTTATTATTGGTCTCATACTTGAGTTCTAGTTTATTAGATATAGCTTTAGGCATGACTAAGGTTGAGGCACCACCATTTATCATGAAATTGTGGACAAGACAATATCTTATTATGATTAACAAATAGAAAAAATGTGGCTTAACAACCTTTGGAGCTTGGACCTCACTAGGCTGACCATCATTAACATAAATTGCACTCACCTTGTCAGCTTATTTTTTCATGAGAGAAAAATTGGAGAGATCTTGTTGGATAAGGTCTTTATACCCAAAAATTAGTAGATCATCCCACATAGGAATGATAACAATTAATATATTCATGTAGTCCATAATTTTGAATGGAGAATTGGTACTCTTGGGCTGTAACTTGAGGTGAAGTCATCACTTTTAACTTGAGTGAATTTTTTGCTACTACCCATGTTCTTGTGACATATACTGAGTTGGAGAGGTATAATTGACTATAATTTGAGTGTAAGGTAGCTAAGTCACTATATGATGTGTTGGAGAGTCCTCAAAATGGCCTAAGTTATCATCAAGCCTTCTCATTTTATCCCTTATGTGGGTTAAAACTATATCATCTAATCTTAGTGCATTCTACCCTAAGTTTTCTACCACAAGTTCAAAAGTGTTCTTTCCTTCTTGTAAATTCATAAAGGTGGTGTTATTAGGTGCTTTTTTCACATTCCCTTGTTATTGGTTAAAAAAATTTGTTGGTGTCATGGTAGGCATGTCACCATGAAGCATTAGAGGACCTTGTGGTGGAAGAGGCATAGTGTCATGAGCTTGAAATGGAGGAGCATATTACAAAAAATAACTTTGAAATTTTAACCACTTGTATACATCACCATCTCATTTGATTTTCCCAATGGAGCATATGATTTACCCTCTTGCACAACATTATTTTATGTTGGTACCAATGCTCTTGAGCTATTTGCAGCATTAGGGTTATAGTTATTGTATGGTCTAGCCTATGTGATATGACCTTGGGCTTGTTGATTTGGTGTATAAGGGGTTATATTGTGAGGAAAATATGGATATGGAGCCCAATATTGGGATTTATATGGTCTATAAGTGGTCCATTACTTCTTCTTTAAGGCTACCAACTTATTATTTTGTGCTTTTGGTAAACCTTCAATCTTTCCAAGCCTATCTACCTAGCCACCATTAGATTGCTATTGATTACCTTGAGTAGGAAATGGAGAAATGGTGAGGAAATTAGGTTGGAGCTTAGGGAGTATGGGAATGAGGGGTATAGGATTTAAATTTCCTACTTGTATCAAGGAATTTTCTTCCCTAATGGATATTTCATATGCCTCTAGTGATGTGGTCCCACCCATGGACTATATCATTATAGAAACATCAGAACTCAAGGCCATAAATTAGTATATGATTTCATAATTTGGTGTAGGATTGATGATAATAGGTATTCTATCCCAAGCCTTTTAAAATCTATAGTTAAAATCAACCATAGATTTTTGGGGTGCCCTCTTAATTAAGGTGAGTTTCTCAACAAGTGACAAATGGTAACTTCTATCTTCAAAGTGATTAAAAAGTAAATTAATAAATTAATACCAAGTATTTATGGAGGTATGAGTCAAACCTATATGCCACTAAAGAGATTTGATTCTTAAGGAAGTTACTACGAGCCTCATAGCTACATTTTCCTAGCTAATGTTTTCTACTAAACATAGGATTTGTATATCAACTATGTGTCTTACAAGAGTGGTGGAGTTTTCCCATATGAAATATGGAAAAAATTTCAAGGAATTAATTTTGATATCATCAAATTGGTTTAGGTTTAACTGGATACCACCATTGAAACTTAAACATGCTTACAATCTGGGCCTTACCATTGATATTGGTGGACTTATAGTAGGTTGTGTATGGATATAATTGGTAGAATTAAGAGACTTGAAAGAATTAGTGGTTATGGTTTTTGTATTAACTCTATAGACCCTATTTCTCCTTGATATTTATAATGATAATTCAACAAACTAAATCTACTTACCTTTTAAAGTTGGACTAGTAGAAACTTGGTGCATGAAACTACCTTTTAATCTACTGCTAATTATCCTTAGCCTTCCAGATGTCTTCCCACATTATCAAATTTAAAAAAAAAGGGTTTCCAATTCCCTTGATATCTGGTCCCATGAATCATGTTATAACTTTTTTTTATCTAAGTTTCACCCCTATAAAGGAGAAGATTGTTCATGTCTACCTCAAACCTAGTGCAACATTAGAATGACTAATAGACTATGGGATGCCTAATATATAGGTCAAACATATATATTTTATGGGTCTATATCACCTAATTTATAACTTAAATTATCTCTATAAGGCCCAACATTATACTAACAAAAAGGTAAATAAATATGAAAACCAATGAAAGAATCTACTCTAATTGGTGATGCACCAATTGATTAAAGATCCACTCTTAGTTATATCCTTTGAAACCTATTAATGAAATTTATGGAGTAATGATTGAATATAATTATTTATGGTTTTATTATCATGAATATGTTGTATTGAGGTTGAATAGGATTATTCAACTTGAAGGACAAAGCCTAGATTTGCACAAGATATTAGTGACTTATGACACCTTAGGGACACTCCTACTTGCTAACACTTCATACAACCTACAATAGACTAGTAATCTAAAGTTAAGTTCATGAAAGGACCAAAATATGATAACATAATACATACATTCTAAAAATCAAACTCTCGAGACCACATTACCATTCAACAAGAAATATACAAATGGATTCTATTAAATCAAAAGAGTACATGGCAATTTTGGTAGTGCTTTACTACACCCAAATGAGGGATACCAAAGAAAGATATTAATGCCTAATTAACTAAAAAAAATTAAGGATAAAATAGAATATTATAATTGTGTGAGAGGACATTAATGATGCCAATGTGGCATATGGTAGTTACAATAGACCTATTTCTTTCCTCAAGTGTTGACATGCCATCAATAAGTCCACTTTGTCATTTTGGGAAGATATGGATGCTATAAATCCCTCATATAAATTTATTCAATCCTTATCCATACTTAAAATATCTGAATATTCCATTAAATGGTAGTTACACAATGCAAATGGAGTGTGGATAGGCCTCCAAGAGGCATTGGGAAATTTCCCTTCAATGTGCATGTAAAATGGTCCTGGAAACTACCCGTAACCTCTCATTATGGCCTCCATTTTGGGATATACTCACTTTTTTGATAGTTACCAATGATTTAAGATGGTTCATAAATTATATGATGCCATTCTTTCTTTCTAGACCCTTCTACTTGCAACATAAGTAAACCTATTTACTTATCCTTCAAATTTCCACTTATATCCATTGCTTGAATGATCAAACAACTGAACTAGGATATCAAATCATATAAAAATAATAATATAATTATTATAATAACCCTTTATTAATTGGTATGGAGATATATTGAGTGTTCTTCACCTATAAACACATTAGCCTTGCATGACTAGGCCACTTGGACTACTTCACAGACTAGAAGTTTGGAAAGAGATAACAAAGATACTTTAATTCAATTCCATGGATCATATTAGCATTTAATGAGTAGACTAAGTCTTGAGATTACCCTTTCCCTATTTTAAAACTTCTATTTATGCCCCACAACATAATTTATGTCTAAAACCCTACAAACTTGCCTTTTTAGGAAGTGTTTGTATAGTTTTTGTAACATCAACCATAATGGATATGAGCCCCTCTGAGATAAAAACATGATCCAAATTTTGGATAAGAAGGTCCTAAGAATTTTAATTCATTATTCCCAAACCTTCCTAGTTGATTCACAATTAGGGTTTAGGGTTCTTATTGGTGGTTCATAGAGATCAGAGCTTGGATATTTGAATGAATTACACCAAATTCAAGCCATTATACCTTCCCATTTTCAATTAAGTGTTTGGATATCCATGCATCTTATTCAAGCTATGATGAGAACTTGAAGATTCTCTTTATGCAAGGAATAATTATTTTGAGTAGGATCAAAATATTTATAGGAAAAAAGGCTAACTATAGGGATTTTATTAGATTCAAAGTTTGTCAAAGGGCCCCTAAACAATGTGATATCCTTACCTAAGAATATTTTAAGCACTCTTAATCCTCAAACTGCACCATGATCACCTTTTTTATGACATATTGATAGTGAGAGTGATGTATTGGTCTATTTATATACTTTAATCATGAATATTAGCCTAAATATTGGGGTTATAATGCATTAATCCATCACATATAACATGAAAATCATCTTAAATAACTTAAGAAGTAGTATCACTAGCTTTATTATATCATTTATCCTCTTTTGGATGCATATAACCATGCATTCCAACACTTTTGCATATATTTTTATTTAAACAATCATGAAGGTCACTTTAATGACTATTAAATTACTTTTTTAGATTCTCTAGGACTGATATTCTCTTTTCACACTCATTGTGAAAACAAATAATCCTAATATCCTTGCTTTTGAGCTCAACTAGCACTTTAGGCCCATACTATATACTTTGACCCAAGCATGTGCCAACCAATGGGCCACTATGATGCTCAGAGTACCTAAGGAGACCTTAAAGTTCATTTCATAGTTAAATTATCTTAACTAGATGGGTTTTTAGGTCAAACTCCACCATTAGATCACTTGTAGGGTTTGTACAGGGTTTTAGATTTCCACCGTCTTAATGATGGTTCATGGAGTACATATGTCTAACCCAAGAAAAAATGCCACAAATTTATAGGGCACTAACCTCCTCATCTTTTATAAATAATTTAGTTTCTCATGTAGAGGGTGCTTAGACATATGAATGATATAAGGTGGTATTAGGGTTGTTTACAAGTAGTTCTAAGTGCTTATTTTCTTAAGGTTTGTTCATAAATGTTAGCCCATAACCACCAACTCATCCTTAACGAATTTTTATTTCATAGGTATAATTAAAATTCCCTAGGATATTTTTCCATGATCATGCATTTGTTGGAGTGGGTGAGCATTTGAAGATGGTCTTTGAGTTGACTGTGTAAAATTTGATTAGCTCGAGTAGGGTGTGGAGACACTTTGGTGAACTTTATCACCTATTGGAACTTGAAACCTTAATATAAAATATTAATCATCCTCATACACCCAAATTAACCATGTAACCTATTATAATATCTTGAAGAAACCTCAAGATAACACTAGATTCTTTAAGCATGCCTATATGTTTGATTGTGTTGGCCTATCTCTAAGGCTTGTGACTATGTTTTTGGGTTTTATACCTTTAGAATAGGTTTGTTAACCCTTAATACTAATGTCTCATTGAAAAAAAACCTTCAGTGGGTCCCAAACTATTTGCACACCCTATATAGCATGGATGCATCTTTTAACTCACTGAATAAATATTAAAAACAAGCCTTGGTCTAAGATTAAAAAATGGGTATAACTATTGTTTGTCTAGCCCAAATGAATATATGAGTGAATTTAATGGGTCATTATGACCATTATTTCTAATTTTTAAGAATTATCCAGTCCTAAAAAGTTCTTAAACCACCATTCTAGCTTAGAATGGTAGTAAACTACCTACTGACGATGTGCTTAAACATAAAACTCTAAGTATGGCCTTCTCATTATTATTTCCTAAGGTATTTTTTATCATTGAGATGTCAATAATTTGTATAGGGAAATTATCATGCTCATATTATGGTTTTAAAATGCTTGTTCCCTTATATACTTTACCCTATACTTAGGCTTAGGTCTCATGTTTTCATATGCATGTGTGGTTTCAAGCCTACCTGGGTATTACTCTGCAATCTTAGTGGTGATAATCATAAAGTGTTACTATTTTCAATAGTATGAAATTTTTGTTTATTGTATTAAAGTTTCCTTTTTATCCCCTATGAGATGAAGACACTGATATAGATCAGTGATGTCACATGTATCCTCCTGTTAGTATGACTATTTGTAAGAGCTTGGTTACTAGGCATGTATAGGAAGAAGGTGGTCTATACAGTGCTTGAAAATAATGAGTGAGAAACTCAAATCATTATTTAATTATTTGATATTTACACCCTTTGATACTCCCACCAATATTAATGACTTGGATGCTCTACATAGTGTCTCTTGGGGACCCTGCTATAGTAAGCCTAAAAGGGCTAGTTATAGGTGCACATTTACATTCTCAGTTCAATATATGACTATATGGGTCCAACATTCTATGTCTCATTTATTATGATGGTTCCAATGGAGTATGTAGGTCTTTAGGAATGATATAAATTTGGAGTGGAGGGTGGATGAGTAGAAGAGGATGGTAGTGAGGAGATATGGAATGTCATAGATGAAAATAAGGGTAACATAGTGCAAATGGTAGTGACAACCTAGATCACCAATATGTCCTTGTCTGGGATGATATTTTTTGGAAATCAGTATAATCTATACACATCCTTTACAAACCTATTGGAAAGTATTAGTTAATCATTTTTTAGATTACATGAAATGAACTATGTTACTTTGGTGAGTTTATTAACAACCACCAAAACCATATCATCATGATTCCTTAATATAGGTAAGCCTTAGACAAAATCCATATTGATGCCATTTATATTCTGGTATAGAATGTGAGTACAAAAATATAGAAATAAGTACATGTTTATCCTTGAATCATTGAAATTATAATCATAAAAACACAAAATATGCTACATATTTCTTGATTCCTTTCCAAAAATACAATGGTTTTAGTCCTATTAAGAACCTAGTCACACCACGATGTCTAAAATATGGAGTGTTATATAACTCCTTTAGCTCAATAACCCTTCAATTTTATTTATCAAGCACATATATACTTATATTGAATCTTATTATTCCATCATTTTCAAATTGGAATCCTTTATATCTAGATCTTATGACTTATTTAATATATATTTATTGACCTACTCAGAATTCATCTCCTAGTGAGACTTCACTACCTGATCTTAAAGGGTACTTATTACACCCAACATACCCCCATTATTTTACCTAGAATAGGGACCCACTATCTTTCAAACTTGGTCTAACCCTTTCTTTAAAATATTCTAAAGGTAAAGCCCTTATGTATTGTACTAACTTTATTATTTAATAGACCTATGAACATACATGTTTTTAGACTAAACTACTAATAATTTTTGGAAGTTATGTATATGTATGTCTCATATCATATTTTTCATCAAAACTCTTTAGTAAAACTAATTAACATAAAAGGGTCTTCAGTGATTTTGTTCGAAAAATTCACTCAATAAAAGTTTCTAACCCATTTTGGTCTTCAGTGATTTTTTTTGGATAATTCATTTAGAGAACTCATTTGGAACTAGGCTTAGCAAAACTGGTTCTTCAAAAAAAATATTTAGAGGCCTATTTAATATTTTTTATCACTTCACATTTATATGGACATCTATATGAATTTAGTCTTTGACATTTTATTTTTGAGGAATTGTTTAAAAAAAATATTCAATATTTCTAATTATAGGACCACCAAAGTTTTATTCACCTTGTATCAAAGAACTTTGTCATTTTACTCTATGACACCTATTCTGTAAGAACAAGATTTTGAAATTTTTACACTTTGACTTATCTTAGTCTTTAGAATATTTGTTTGAAAAGATAATTTGGAAAAATTACTCAACACAAAAAGGGTCTTTGGTGAAAGTGTTCGATGATTTCATTTGATGAATTTATATGACACATTTTAATCTTTGGTGAAATGGTTCAGGGATTTCCTCCAATTTATTTTAGTATTTAGAAAAAGTGTTTAGAAATTTTATTTAGGAGACTCACCTAACTCACAAACATTGTTATAACCTAAATCTTAACCATTGAAAGCCCCATATCAAAATAAACCAAAGCTGAAGAAGAGAAAAAATGATACTTGGCAAAAAGGCAATGATGTGATACTCTAACTAAACATCAATAGTGCCTTTGTGATATAACTACCAAATAAAGTGGCAAATTTCAAATTTTAAAAAAAAAATCAAAGTTATAGACATTGGACATTAATGGTATATGAATTGGAAATGAATTATAAAACTATATCAAATCAATTCAAATGATGACTTGCCCATTTAATATTAAGATAAATTATGAACTTAATTACTCCAATATGATCAAGCCCTAGCTAATAGTGTTTATATCCTAACAATATACTTAGGAAAGCCAAGCAGTTAAGTTTTAAACTAAACTAGTATCAACACAATTGAATAATAAAGGAATTCTCATCTAAATCATTCTAACTCTCCCCCCTTCAAGTTTTATATCAAAGACTCAACTAAATACAAGGATACATTCTTTGAACCTACAATATTCAACAATTATTATCACAAGTACTTAGTGCTATTAGAGGTCATACACTAGGTTTATGGACATATACAAAAAGAAAATTTGACTCCATCTCAATGATAATTGGCTACAGACCTCATCCCACATAAGCATCAAGGGTTAGACTTCACAATTTCAAAGCTTGAGGTCATGTCTTGCATTGACATCCTTTGAGAATTATTATTTACTAGGAGGATAACTGGAGGAGTGTTCCTACACCTTTTGGAGCAAAAAACAATCATGGCATGAATATTAGGTGATGCATTTCAAAGGTACATATCCCTCCTTATCATATATGCCACATATTATTTACATAGGGTAGTAACATGGAAGAAATAAAAATCAATTTAGAAGACACTCAATAGCTAGATGATCTCTGAGGAAACCATTAACTTGAATGATAAGTAGCCCACACTAATGACCAAATTCATGATATGAATATGAACTAGGATGGCCCACTTGAACAAGTTATTTGTCTATTCAATCATCAAATTAATCCACATGGAGTGGGTTCCATTTTTTGAATTAATAATGATATCAAAGTTGACATTAACTATGGGTGAAGTGATTAGAGCAAGACTGTGAGATCAAATATTACACAATGATAAGATACTTCTAGGAGGTCATTTCTACATGATGTCCCACCTCCTTAACACCATTCTCGACATAGTCCACATTCATAATAGGTCACTCTATAACCCTTATCTAGACTATAAATAATCATATATTTTATTCTTATTCTTTCATGTAAATATATGTGTAAACTCATAATATTGTGTGCATATCCAAGGACATATACCCACATGTATAAATGGATATCTATGAGTCTCCCTACCTAAGATATCAAAGAGAATTAATAATACATTATTGACTATAGGAGACTACTATTTGTACCCTGATTACACTATTATCATGGTTATATGCCACAAGGTATAACCTATACACCTACCTAAGTATGTCCTTCATAAATTATCAAAGCAAAAAATGGTCTAATAATTATGGTGGGGTATTGATGAAGACATTCATAAGAGAAAAAATATATAATTTCATGGATCCCACCTTATGATTGGAAGGATGTGCAACTCAAATTGAAAGATCTTATATAAAGTATGTAGATACATAAAATAGTATTCATTGACCACACTACCACATAGGGACAAGGATCCCCATGGTCATGTGTAGAAAGATATCAAAGGGCTTGGCATTAACTATCAACATGAGCCCTATGATCACGATTTATTATTCCTCAATGCTAAGAATGATGACCAAGTCAAGAAATGGTACAATAAATTAATTTGAAATAAAACCTCTTGAAAATTATTCAAGAGGAACCTTCCCTTTCTATAGTAGAGGCATAGACTAGACTCCCACTAGCTAGAGGATGTGATTCATTAGACTTTTGGGATAATAGACATTATAATATATAAAAGGATCAAGGGAAACCCTCTTAGACACCCCCTATGAAACTCAAAGTATTAAAGAAGGAACCAAGGGTAATTGATACTAATCTTGGGGAAAAATAAGATTAATTGATTTTTTTTGACTCATCATATTCTAAAGGCCCTACCCAATAAGATATTGTATTAGTTCCATATGTTTCTATTGTGTTTACCTCAACCATATAAGAGGACCCTTCTAAAACTACTAATATAACCATTTTATACATAAATAATCCAAGGGATCAACCTCTTCCATAGAGCCCATCCATTAAATCACCATTAGTGGAGCTAGCCTCACAAGAGGTAGCTAGAGGAGAGTCCACTAATGAGGAGACATAACTATAGAGAGCCAAGATATTGAGCCTTGAGGAAACAAATGAGAAAGAACCACTACATAATCATCCATTAGGTGAGTAATCAACCTATTTGTTTTCCATTAACCCTATTATATATTATATTTCTCTTTTTATTGTTAGTATAGTTGAACCTATTTTACTTAGTCCTACTAGTCCCCCTCCCCTCTTAGTCCCCAAGGTGGAGATTGATCTTACACAACCTATTTCTCAACTAACCTTTCTAGTTCCAAAGTTAGATGATCTTTACTTTACCCTTATTATTCTTACATCCCTAATTATTCTCTCTAATTACATCTTCTAGATCCATTCTATTTATTCCTCCCACTACTATCCTAGCCCCTACAAAAATAATGAAAAAGGTAATAAAGAAGGCAATGGGAGTAGTAACAAGTCCCCAGCTCCATGTGTCATATTATTAGTTAGGTATACCAATGCCTCCTTCTATTTCCTCCCAATATAAAACTATGATAACAACCATGAAGGTTGAGAATAAGAAGCCAGTTTACATAGTTCACCCACTATCACAATATTGTTGAGTGGACTAGTCTAAAATCATATGACTTTCACTTCATGATCCCCTTATAGATGAAAATATGAGGTAGAAATCAAGAGAAATATTAGATGAGACTAAATTTTTAGACACTCAACCCACATTCAAGTGGACAATAAACATGTATTCAGAGGATTCTACGAGGCCTAATCTAATAATCATAGAATTACTCACCGTAAGTTCCATATTTTAAAAATATATTGAGTGTGCAGAGGCTTAGAAAGAGGAAGCTAGAATATGAGACCAGGAGAGGAGTCATAGTGGAGGAGAGAGAATAAATATTTACCTTGTCTAAGAGGAATGAACAAAATTAGGTCAATCCTCATACATAGAGGATTTAAAATCCTATATAGAAACTCACAAGGATGTTCTAGTGTAAATACATGAAGGAATAGAAATGGTGAGGAGAGAGATAGATAAAAAATATAAAAATTAAGGGAATAATAGAAAACTAGGCATCTTCTAATATAAATAGAAATGGATGTCCAAAATGTTGTATCTAGGTTGTATAATATTTTTGAAGCTATTGGTGTAATGAGAGTAGAATTAACACCTCATATAGTAGTAACTACTAAATTTTTTAATTATTTTAAAATATATGAGAATAAATTGATTTTTTTAAATCTTATTACAACTTCCAAAGCATATGCACACCTAAATCTGATGGTACCATTAGAGGATACCAATACCCTCAATTTGGTATTTATTAGGACACACGAGTCCAAAGAGTGGATCAATGTAGCTGAGGTAATAATGCTTAAGTACTAAAAACATGAAACTCTAATAAAGAATATTTTGGATGAGTTAAATATTTCATAATCCAAATATACCATAGGTAGGCTTATCAACCAAGCTAATTTTGACCATCTCTTATAGTAGGATTTAGAAAGATTCAAATAGAATATACAAGAAAAAACATTAGAGGAAAAATAATTCAACTTTAATTTTGCCAAGAAAAATATCACATAGGTTGATATCTTTAGAATTAACTTCAAACTATAAAGACTAAACATTCAAGGTTCCTTGAATAGGTAAATAGGGCGCATATACCTTCATTACTTAACATGGACATAATTTAAGACATTGACCATAAGCACTATCAAGTTTTGGAAGTAAATAATAATGTTATTGTTTTAACTCCTAGTTTAGCACAAGCATCCACCTCAACACCTCCAACAACCTCACCCTCCATGTAAACACCCAGTTATCCTTGAGTTGAAGGCTAATTTTGTATGTACACATGTAGATAATACCTATTTTTTCACTTATAGTTTACTTACACTTGGAGCATAAATTTAAATTTACCTAAACTATTTGTAAGCATACACATGTTACATTAAATTATATAGGCCAACTGATCTTGACATATTTGTATATAGCTATGAACATTCATACGTGTAATTTTAAGTCTAAAATTATAACTAAGATTATAATTTCATAATGTAACCATGAGTTCACATGAACTTGGAGGATGAGATGTCCCCTCCTCAAATCTATATATTTATGTAATTTCACATTCAAATCTATTAGAAGTTATTATCAATCCAATCAATTTTCATTATCATGCAATTGCATTGGTGTTCTCTCCCCTCATTCTTGTGTTATTAAGGTTTTTATTTCTAGTTGTGTTAGTACATTAATTGAAATGCGTAGGAATTATGGATGATTCTAATTATTTTCATTGATGTATGCTAACCTTATATGTGGAAAACCTATTAAAATTTATCAAATTTCATTGATTATTACGCAATTGGTTCAAACAATATTCTTTGTGTGAAAGAGTATTTTATTTTTGGTATAGTTTTCTAAGAGTGTACAATATTTGACTCAGATGCCTTCTTGGTCTGAGTTGTACTATTCTAATTAAGGGTGTGAAATAGAACCTCTAAAGGTAGAAACCTTCAATTGAGTCCATGAATTTTCCTATATCATTCCTCCCCATAATCCCTAACTATGTTTTCCTATGAGTGTGTAATAAATACAAGCATTAAACACTAGTTTTGAAAGCACTTTTCCACCACAAAACTAGACTAAAAAGTGACCTATTAATTTCAAAGAACCTTATTTTATTATCTACCCTTCCCTCCTTTTGAATTTTATTTATTTTATATGTACCTATTATAGATAAAATATCACCCATCCATACCACCCACTTAGGTTTGATTTATTTACTAGGACTGATTTCACTACAAGTAAAACTAATTAATAACCTCTATGCTCTACTTTCTATTCCACCACAAGGTTGTTTAATCCATACCTATAACTCATGCCATGGAGTGGAGTTTACCTATATTTATATCTTAAAATTTTAGAGGCTACACCATTTAAATTTTGGAATGTACATAAGTATTGAGAAGTGTTATCATTGATGTCAAGGTTGAGGTCATTGATATCAAGGTACATCTAGTGAAAATGCATGGTAAATGGTCTTTGAGGTATAAGCTTGATGTGACAAGTAAGAATGTGAAAAGAGATAATTTGAAGTCAACATAATGTCTCTCTATTGATATAATTTGAAGGTAACCTAATGATTCTTCTATTGGTTGATGTCATGGTTGATGTCAAGGTTCAGGTCAAGTGAGCATTAAAACATGATTATGAAGCTCTAGGTCTGCATGAGATCATGAGAGAATGTTAATAAAAAATAGATTATTGTAGTAGTGTGATAATTTTGTTTTAATATTTTTCTTATTTTATTACATTAAAGTAAGCATGTTTGAGTACTTGTTCTTGAGTACAATATATCTTGAGAAGCCTAGTCTAGACCCTGTGAGAAGGTTTGCATAGTAAAGCTTGGTGAATTAAGTAATCACAAGCTTGTGATTTTTTTTTTGGGATTTTATGATCATGAAATATAATTTTATATGGTTTTATGAGTGTTTAAAGTTCATATTTCAAGTGTCAAGTGATTGAGAAGCCTAGTCATAGCATGAAGAGACCTTATGAGAAGGTATGAGTATGATAACTTAGTGAGATTAGTGTACACATGCAAAAATGGATGTATAATTTTTATTTATAATGAATGAGAATAATTATATCACTCATGAGAGTCTCAAGGTGAGCCTATAGCGATAGGACCTATAGATCAAGTATGTAACTAAACCATTTTTAAACACTACCTAGCCTAATGAGGCATCATGATGTATTGTCAAGACATATGAAGGATGTATGGATTATTTTTAGCATTATTTATGTTTATTGAGTATGTGAGTGAGGTGTAAATCACATATAAATATGCATGAAGGTCGACTTTAAGGCCTAATGTGATTTACAGGTCAAGGTTTAGAGAGCAAAGAGAGAGAATGTGGCCTAATGAGGGGTCATGATCAATTTTAAAGAAAAAATTTCATATGTGAGCATGAATATAGGTATGATATGTTTTTAAAATAATGTTCACAAATTTTAAGGTCATGATTTGAAAAAAAGGCATGAAAAGTGGTTTCAAGGTCTCTCAAGTATAATATAATAAAGGCAAGCAAACTTGAGAAGTACTATCAAGTATTCATTGGCATGTGTAACCTTTACATGGGAACTTGATATGTTAATTATATATTTTTAATGGTAATAGATATGAACTACATTCATTGGTTTTGGATTTAAGGGGTAATCCTTTATGAACAATCATTAACACTAAAACCTATGTTAAATCTCTCTAAAACCATAACAAGGACATGATGTAAAGGATATTGTTAAAAATAAAACATAATAGTCTCAAATGACTATAAAAAATATTTAATGTTGTATGAAACTCTCCTAAGCACCTCTACATGTGATTGAGTTGTCAAGTGTGTGAATAGATCCTACAAGAAAGTGCACATTTCTTAGATATTTATTATAGTAGTCAAAGTTAACCAAGTCAAAGTTTGAAAATGGATTTAGGATGAATTTTGAGACTCGTGTTTCATGTACATGAAGTTTTATGTATATTTTTTATCCCTCAATCATGATAAACTAGTCATCCAAGTTAGTTAGTTGTTAATAGGCCTAATGGTGGAAAAAGTGAGAAACACAGGTGATAGTGAGAAAATGATTAAGAATGTGTTATAATGGAATAGTGATGAAACCAAGTGCATGGATATTTTCTTTATTAATTTTAATACATGCTCATTTTTTGTATAATTTTTGGAGTTCAGTGGTTATAGTGAAAAGCTGCTCACAAGTTGACTTGTCTGGCTCAGTAAGGTCTATGTATAGTGAGGTCATGAGATTGGTCTACAAGAATGATATTTGTCATTTTAATATATTAAATTTTCATAAAAAAATGGTTTAATTATCTAATATTATAATTTTTATGCATTATAAGTCTTTCAAATTGGTCATACAGGTGTTGAAGGTTAATGTCACCATGACTGTGCTTTAAGATAAACTGACAGTTTTAGCTAAGCAAGTTGTAGTGATAAGTTTTAGGTTCTATGATCTGAGTTGAAGTATATAATACACATGGTGTTTTTTTTTTGGAATTTTATGTCATATACATGCTTTTTATAAGGTTAGATAATTAATTAAAGTGATTAAAATGTTGAAGACAAAATGGCTTGTTTGGTTCTGGTTTGACTGTGTGTAGTAAGATCATGGTCTAAAAGACCAATATTTGACATTTAACCTTATAGTTTTTTATTTGAGAGTGGTCTATATATATTAAAGGATATTTTTAAAGTATAATTATTCATTATAATCATTATTTTATGTGTTTTAAATCAAATTGTTAATGACTAGGTTTTGGAGTGTTCTGATAATTTTGAGTGGGCTATTTGTAGAGAAGAGTTTGAGTCATTTTGACCTGAGTTGTGAAGTCTAAATAATATGATGATGACCTTAGGTTTGTTTAGTTTTTATATATGTTATTTATTTCCATGTTTTTTTATCTAATTTGTGATTTATCTTTAGTATTTCAAGATAGACATTTTATAGGTTCACATACTTGATTATGAATAGTACTAATGGTGTGCTTCAAGTGGTGGTTGGAGATAAAAAGTGTCATGGACATAATATTAGAATATTATGGGTCTATTGGAGTGTGATATTAATTTTTACTATTGTGTGTGGGGTTTCAATGTGTTCCAAGGAAATCAAAGGATAACATGTGCTAATGAAGGCCTAATTGAATTAGGTCTCTTTAAGGCTTAAAAGAGGTTTTGCTCTTTCAAGTTGTGGATGGCATACTAAAATTATATATTAATTTATGAAACATGTTATAATACCTATTTAAATTTTAATCTAATTATGCAAGTATATATAGTCAACCAAGAGGGATATGAACAAGAGTCTTGTATAAATACAAGGAAATTTTAGGTTTGTTTGTGCGTGTAGAGGAGAAGCAAATGAAATAGTACATTGGTAAGTATAAGGTCTTGTATACCATATTAATAGTGTTTATAAACTATGATTAATATTTTACTTAGGTTTTGCATATGAGGATCAAGTTTTTATGACTTAATCAATATTTAAGAGACCTAATTGAGTGAATAGACCTATAAGGCAATTTGAGAGGCATAAGAGTGTGAAGAGTTGAATAGGTGGCCATCATTACTTTCTTGAGAAGAAAAGCATTCCAAATTTTATCAAAAGTTTCATTGGTTGATTTGGTTTTCACTCATCTAAGGGTTTGGTTCCTCCTTGTAATTTGGTTCTTACTAAAGCCTAGCTTAGTTAGTGCTTAGCTAGTTAGGGTTGGTGTTCCATGTGAAGTTGGTGCTTCACTAAATTATGATATTTTGACTTATAAGACTATATTAAATTTTTATGGATAATTTTTTTATTCTCTTTGAGGTTTTTCCACATATATGATGTGTTTTCATGTGTTCTTATGCTTTATACTTATGTGGATAGGTGCTTACGCTTGTTATATCTATATGCTTATTTGAATAAGTTCATGATTGCTTAAGTATAATTGATAAGGAAAGTTTTGAAGATTGATTCATCCCCCTCTTATTCATTTTGTTTCCAAAATTTAGTATCAGATCAGATCCTTTAAATTAGGCTTAATATCCTAAAAGAGATCCTAGAAGCAAGGATGGCTAGTCAGCCAAGGTGATATGGGATAAATTTAAAACTATCTATGAAGAAGAAACCAAGGTGAATATGGCCAAGTTGTACACCCACCAGAGATATTTTGAAAGTTTGAATATGAATGAAGATGAAACCATTGCATCTTACTTGTTGAATGTTGATGAATTTGTCAATTTCATTAGAGGATTAGGAGAAGAGGTAAATGAGTCTATATTTGTTCAAAAGGTAGGAAAGGGTCATTCAAGAACAATAGAAGTTTATATACCGAAGAAGATAATAACTCATTTGATGTAAGTGACACAAGTTAATTTGATAATAATTATGAAAGTAATGAACATGAACATGACAATAATGAAAACCTATTCATGTCTATAGAAATAGATAATGAGGGTTGCTCAAATGGGAAAAGCCTTATGGATGATGAAGAATCAGATGAAGAGGAGGCTAAAGTAAACCTTGAAGCATAATTAGTGACAAATCTAGAGTTAAAGTTTCAAATAAGGAATAATCACAAACTAAGATCATTAGTTAAGGACTATGAAGAGAAAATTTGTTTGTTTTAAGAGATATTGAGTAACACATCCATGGAGTATGATGAGATCATAAATTAGATTGAAGCATAGATGGAGATAGTCACTACTATCTTAAAATCTAAAGAGGAAGAATTTACTAGGTATGGAACTAAAATAAAATCCTTAAAAATTGAGTTGGATCAAGCATCTATAAAGTTGAAGACCTTTATGAAGTCTTAAAATATTACTAATGATTTAGATAACATATTGAGTATTCAGAAGTTTGTAAGTGATAAGACAGGTCTTGGTTTCAAAGAAGACCAAAAGGAGTCAACTCAAGTCAAGGAGAAGTATAATGAAGACAAGAAGGTCAACATGAAAAGGCCAATTAGATAGCATAATGCTATGAGGTATACTAATTCATTCAATGGTTATTGTTTTTCATGCAATCATTTTAGTCATAGAGGAAGAGAGCATAAAAGACCCTCTAAAAGTAAATATGCATGGGATTATGAAAGGAATCATTAGTCAAGAGGTATGTATAACGTTATTTTCTATAAATATCATAATGTGGGACACATTACAAGATTCTATCATAATAGAGGTAGAAGGCCATCAAGTCAAAACAAGAGGTTTGAAACCCCTAGAGTGAAATAGAGAAGAAAATTGAATGTGTGAAAACCAAAGACAATAAAGGTGATTCATGATCAGTCTACAAGCCCAATTAGATTATTTTCTATGGTATATCATACTTTAGATAAGAAATCAAGTCATAAATGTTCATTATCAACTCAGATTATTGACCACATGGATGATAAAGAGATCAAGCAAAAGAGACTAATCAAGCCTAAAAGGATCCTAAAGGATATTTAGTCTTATGAAAGCATGGATCTATAGGAATCTCTTAATTTTGTGTTTTTCTAGAGACCTATGAAATATGTGACTCCATTAGGCTTCATGGAGACATTATTCTATTAGAATAAGCATGGTGGGTGCTTGGTTAGAGGGGGGTCTATTCAACTTGTTCATAATCTCTAAGTGTAGTTGTTGACAATCATAGAAGAGTTTTTTAGTGTAGTTTCCAAATAAGGAGAATGATTCATTCCAAAAGATACAATATGTATGAGCTTCTTTCATTAATGTCAAAGGTGGGGGGGGGAATGTTCAAGAGGGAAGATTGACTAGATTGGGAGAGATGAGAGTGATCAAATTGAAAATTGTTTTTCCATCAATGACAAAGAGGAAGTATATGTAATTAGAAATTCATCATGTCTATAAATAAATACCAAATTGAAGAAGATAGATCATACTTACGCTTCTAATTTGGGATATATTAGATAATCAGGAACATGACTAATATAGGGATCCGATAGGCCCAAGTAAGGGATATCATATCACAATAAACAATACTAGGGAGGGTTCCAAAGCCTCCAGTCAAGCACAATCACCAATAACCCTAAATAATCCCTATGTTTTCATATTCACTAAACTAATAACAAGTAAAGTAAAGTATAATCTAGTGCTCACCAAATCTTGTATCACAAAGTGGGGGTACGAAATAATAAAATTAAACATGCATAAGAGACATATACTCACATCGATGTATATGGAAACCTAATACATGGAAGAGAAGTATAAATGCATATCTATATACTCTTACAAAGGAGTAACAAAGTTAGGAATACTTACCTTTGAATATGAACCCATCGAGCCTCAACCTCTACCTTGGCCAAGGTGCTTTGTAAGAGGTTGTTGTGGTATGTAAGGATGACAAGGATAAATTAGATCTAGGCTACACAATCTATTAATGCATTCAAAATACTTCTCCAAAAGACAAGATCTATATCTCTAAAGAAAGTATGAAACCCTAAGATTGTTCCTCAAGTATAATGGTGGATAAGTAGATGCACAATAACTCTTACTTCTTATTCTCTTCTCTAAATGATGGAAAAATGATCTTGTATAAATAGGTGGATTTAACCCTAATCCCTTCCTAAAGTTTTGGCCAATAGGGTTAACCCAATTCACCTAGTACTGTTATAAACAAAAAATCACTAAGTTATATTCTAGGTCCAAGATCCAACCTAGACCCTAAATGAATTTTACCCATAAGAGTACAAGGTTGACCTAGTCGACCTAGTATTGTATATAGTCAAAAGAGGGTTTAGGTTAGGAAAAGGGGGATAAAATGTATGAAATTAATGAGAAGTGTATAATAAATAAGAATAAGCCTAGGGATATGGTTTTTAGGAGACAAGTGTGTAGATAACAAGTGGAAAAAAGGATAACTAACCTACAAAGCACCAATGGAATACCCACCCCTTTCCCAATGCAACCCTTAAGGCATGCACTCAGAAAGATTGAGACTCAACAGATTCCAACAAGATAAAGAACATTAATAATTGATAAAATTTTAAAAATATTATGTGTATACATATGCCCCACTTGAATATCGTCATGTGTTATGTAAGTACAACATGAGATGGTGCTGTGAGAATAGAACATGATGACACATAACATCCATGTTAAGTAAAATGCAATAAGGAACAAATAAGATGAATGAAAGGACAAAATTTAAAAATGCATACCTTTAGTTACCTTAGTGTTGTATATAAAGAAGGAGACTATGACAGAAGTGAAGGCGTCCAATGTGAAGAACATTAGGTGAACCTATAGAGATTAGTTCAAAAAAGATTAAAAAAATCAAAAAAATTAGAATATAGGCATATAGTAGTGGAAACTATTCTCTATGATGTCATGATTCCATAAATTTTTATGGTTTGAAAAATGAGTGATTAAAAATAAATATATGATCAAAACAAGGAATCTGATGGTAAATTTCTAAAAGGTAAATAATTGTGAATAACAAGTTTAAATAAGGTGAAAATAAAGTCATTTTCTTATTATTTGACTTATTTAGAGAGCAAAATAGAGCTTGGAGAGACCAAACAAAATAAAATATAGCTAATATGGTGAGGAGACTACATTCAAGATGAGAGGGATGATTAGTGGGTATATTGGGTGTAGTACAGGTACACAACTAAAAATTTCAAATTTATTTTGAATATTTTAATGGAAATTAAGTATTTTATAGAAATTTGTAAATTAGGTCAATTCTAAAAACTAGAATGAACCCCAAAAATTTGTTAAGGGTACTAGAGGTAAAAAGGGGAAATGGGTTTAAAGGAATCATATTAATATATGTTGAAGGCATTTATTACAAGAAAGGGAAAGAGTTAGTAATTTGAACAAACTAGGTCAACCCAGTCAACCTAGTAGGTGAAAAATATTGATTCCACACTACCAACTTAGAAGGTGTGTGTTGATTTAGTTTATTTAGGTAATTTGTCGACTTAGTACCTTACTACCAACTTAGTTGTTTGAACTAGATTTTTGACTTAGTACTAAGGGGGAGATGAAAGGGTTAAATTAGTTTGTTAAGTCAACATGGTCAGTTGAGGACTATTTGGTCAATTTAGTGATTGACTAAGTGGCCAAAATAGTGGAAATGTATAAAATAGGTCAAAATAGTACTTGAAAGGCCCAAAATGCTTGACTGAGTATTGAAATGGCCATGTATGTTAGAAATATGTCAAAAAGGTCAAAATGGATAAATTAAGGTAAATTAGGTTTATTTTTTTTAAAAAATTTAAAAAAATGTTTTCAATTATAAGTGACATGGAGGTCTAATACATTTTTTATTATTTGATGGTTGCATGGGCATGTAATATTTTGGTGATTAGTGGATGTAGCATGGCTCCTTGTAATTTCCCTTACTTAGGGGCTCCTTCTTCTCAAGCAAAACTCTGATATATAGTAATAAAAGCTCTGATACCACTGTGATGTCCCTTTCTTAGGGGCTCTTTTTTCTCCTATAAAAGCTCTGAACAACTGTAATATCCCCTTCCAATAGGGAATATAGAAACACAAACAGTTTCAAACAAAGATACAATCTTATAGAATAAATTCAGATAAACAATAAACCACAGTAAATCTCTTATCTGCCAATCAAATATCTTATCACTTGTTTAGATAATTACAATTACAAACTTCTGTCATACATGTCAAACAATATTACAATATGGTCTTAAAACCCTGATCTTCTTCAAATCTAGAAACAAACCTTGAATCTAGCTAGTTCTGGTTTCTGTGTTGACACACACTCACCATCATCAATTGATATATTGCTGACGTCGATCACTGTCAGTTGGCTTCCCTACCGACATCAGTCTTCAGTCACCCAATGTCGGTCACTGGGATGGCTGATGTCGGTCTCTATGGATCTCTGTGTGCCGATGTCCGTCTCTATGCGAATCTGTATGGATATGTATGGTCTTCATATGGCCGCCAACAAAGTATAACACACCCTGATAGCTAAACAACTTGATCTCAAGATATAAGATTCTAATACAAAAGATCTAGATCTGTATAACTTATTGAATCAAAAACTTAATAAATTAAATACCTAGAATATCTGTGATAAATTCTGTGTGAAGTTATCTCTCAAACCTGTAAACCTCTGTGATAACTTCTGTATGAAGTTATCTCTCAATTTGGAAATAGATCAGTTGATATTTCATAGCCTCTGAATCGCACATAATGAAGAGTTGACGTTCTCCACTGCAATGGAATCTTGGAACCCTTGGCTCAGTCTTCACAAAAGAATTTCTTCAATATCAAAATCAATAATCAAATCATAAACCATAATGGCCTCCATGAGAAACCCTTATACCCTCAAAAAGATATGCTTGCCCTAATTAGGGTTTCTTAAATTAGAATTAGGGTTTCTAATTAAAATTAGGCTAAATAATTAATATTTGATTAAATCAATCAAATATTAATATCTCCCTCAATACATGTCATATCCTCAAACCATTCGAAGCTGGTGAACCAGGGAGTGATTTCGCACATGACCATACCAAAATAAAGGTGCTCCACTGCATGTCAAATATCCCTAAATAATAGGAGCTCAGGCCCAATGTGTTTGAAATAACTTGAATAAAAGCCAACTATAGGAATTCTACAAATCGAAGCCAAGCCAATCTCCATCATGACTCTCTATCCATCCTATTAGCCTACGAAGGTTGCATAATAGGCTAATCATCAAGCCTGTCAATGTCCATGAAAAAGGGGACATGACAATCTGCCCCTCCAGAAATTGCTTGTCCCCAAGCAATCTCAGAACAATGAACCACTCGATCCACCTAGATCCCAAATGTAGTTATGCTCTACACTGCTATTAATCAATGCAATTACCTACAATATCACCAGAAGTAGAACAAAGAAGAACCCATAATCAAATTGGTGAATGCAACTCAACCAAACTCTAAGAGCACAACTGCCATAGTCAAGAACACATGAGAAATAAACTCGCGAAGTATGATAACCCAAGTATAATGGACAACTCCAACTACCAATTCCATCTACAAAAGATGGTGCCAATCCATCCCATAACTGATCCCTCTGTAAAGGTCGCATAGCAAACGGTACCACACTGTCATATGTGTGAGAAGAATCAATCTAGAGACTCGACTCCACTGGTATCTCAAACTCATTAGAATCAGGTACTCCCAAATCCTAAACATGTGTGTCAGCGTCAACAACATGATCCTGAGTAACAACTATAGGACTGTACTCACCACCAACCACCTCAATATACAAATGAACTAGGTCTGGGGCTGGTGAAGACCGCAAATGCTCTAACTCTATGGTCATCTCAGCCAAATGAAATTGTGACTCCTCATAAGCCAAATGTGTACTCTCAAGAATCTCAGAAGTCACCTCAAGTTTCTGAGTAAGCTCACTCACCTTATCTTCCTTGACCAATAATGCATCATACGCTGTGCCACCCCACTCCATAAGATAATCTCTATTGGCTACCAACTGCATATAATCTTGTCTCAAAATTTGGATAGCCTCCCATAAAGAATGGATCTCTGTCAAGGATAAATAACTACCTCCCTAATCAATGCTAGTAGGAGAACCCCATCCATAAATTTCTAACAACTGATGAGCAACATCAAAATGCTTGCAAGTGGTAGCAATGTCTCGCTCACTAACTCTCAGCTGATTGGACACATGGTGGCACTAGCTAGATTGTCTCCTACAATCCTCCTCTGATGCACGGTCTAAAAGAGTAGACTCAAAATCACTGATCTCTGGAGTACTACCATCCATACTCTATGAATCTACTCCCAAGCTCATATCAACATACAAAGTATCAACAACTGTAGCATCACTATCAAACTCCTCCATACCAAAAGAAACTACGAGTGAAACTAAGTCCTCAAAATTGTCCACTACATTCTCTTGGGTGTCATCTGCAATGATCAGATCCTGGGACTCTTCTACAATCTTTGCCATAGCTGAGAGACCATCAAACCTTAGTGCACTAACATCTGAGCACACCTCTACACTCTGAGTGCAAGCATCAGACTCATCCTCATCTTCACTATCTCCTATCTCATAATAATCATCATAATCATGGGACATGCTGCTCTCTTGTCTAAGTGATCTGTAGTGCTCTCTCCTCAGCTTAACAAAGCGATCAAAAGACAACCTCCCCTGAACTTGTGGAGTTAATAACTCCCACTCATCCTTCATTGTCATATACCATGTGGATTTGTCTTTGGATGTAGGATATGAAAGAGATTCATTTAACCTCTTCAAACTTAGTTTCAACTTCTTCATATCATAGTCCCATCGACTCTGAGTACTTGAAGACATCATGGATACTTCACTGATTCAACCTACCCAAACTACCCAACAAGATGGCAAGACATTGGCTCTGATACCACTGTAATGTCCCTTACTTAGGGGCTCCTTCTCAAGCAAAACTTTGATATATAGCAATAAAAGCTCTGATACCACTGTGATGTCCCTTTCTTAGGGGCTCTTTTTTCTCCTACAAAAGCTCTGAACAACTGTAATATCCCCTTCCAATAGGGAATATAGAAACACAAATAGTTTCAAACAAAGATACAATATTGCTAAAAATAAATTTAGATAAATAATAAACCACAGTAAATCTCCTATCTGCCAATCAAATATCTTATCACTTGTTTAGGTAATTACAATTATAGACTTCTATCATACATATCAAAGAATATTACAATATAGTCTTAAAACCCTAATCTTCTTCAAATCTAGAAACAAACCCTAAATCTAGATGGTTCTAGTTTTTGTGTCGACACACAGTCACCGTCATCGGTCGATATACTGCCGATGTCAGTCACTGTCGGTCAGCTTCCCTATCGATGTCGGTCTTCAGTCAGCCGATGTCAGCCACTAGGATGGCCGATATCAGTCTCTATGGATCTCTGTGTGATGATGTCGATCTTTGTGCAAATCTATACAGATCTGTACAGTCTTCATATGGCCGCCAATAAAGTATAACACACCCTGATAGCTAAACAACCTAATCTCAAGATATACGATTCTAACACAAAAGATCTAAATCTGTATAACTTATTAAATCAAAAACCTAATAAATTAAATACCTAGAATATCTATGATAACTTCTATGTGAAGTTATCTCTCAAACCTGTAAACCTTTGTGATAACTTCTGTATGAAGCTATCTCTCAATTTGGTAATAGATCAGCTGATATTTCATAGCCTCTAAATCACACATAATGAAGAGTTGACGTTCTCCACTACAATGGAATCCTAAAACCCTTGGCTCAGTCTTCACAGAAGAATTTCTTCAATATCAAAATCAATAATCAAATCATAATCCATAATGGCCTCCATGAGAAACTCTTATACCCTCAAAAAGATATGCTTGCCCTAATTAGGGTTTCTTAAATTAGAATTAGGGTTTCTAATTAAAATTAGGCTAAATAATTTATATTTGATTAAATCAATCAAATATTAATATCTCCCTTAATACATGTCAGATCCTCAAACCGTTTGAAGTTGGTGAACCAGGGAGTGATTTCGCACATGACCATACCAAAATAAAGGCGCTCTGCTACATGCCAAATATCCCTAAATAATAGGAGCTCAGGCCTAATGTGTCTAAAATAACTTAAATGAAAGCCAAATATAGGAATTTTGCAAATTAAAGCCAAGCCAATCTCCATCATGACCCTCTATCCATCCTATTAGCCTATAAAGGTCGCATAATAGGCTAATCATCAAGCCTATCAATGTCCATGAAAAAGGGTCGATTTCAGTCTTCAGTCGGCTGATGTTGGTCACTAGGATGGCCAATGTCAGTCTCTGTAGATCTCTGCATGCCGATGTCGGTCTATATGCAAATCTGTATAGATCTATACGGTCTTCGTATGGCCGCCAATAAAGTATAACACACCCTCATAGCTAAACAACCTATTCTCAAGATATACGATTCTAATATAGAAGATCTAGATCTGTATAACTTATTGAATCAAAAACCTAATAAATTAAATACCTAGAATATATATGATAACTTTTGTGTGAAGTTATCTCTCAAACCTGTAAACCTTTGTGATAACTTCTGTATGAAGCTATCTCTCAATTTGGCAATAGATTAGCTGATATTTCACAGCCTCTGAATTGCACACAATGAAGAGTTGACATTCTCAACTACAATTGAATCCTAGAACCCTTGGCTCAATCTTCATAGAATAATTTCTTCAATATCAAAATCAATAATTGAATCATAATCCATAATGGCCTCCATGAGAAACCCTTATACCCTCAAAAAGATATGCTTGCCCTAATTAAGGTTTCTTAAATTAGAATTAGGGTTTTTAATTAAAATTAGGCTAAATAATTAATATTTGATTAAATCAATCAAATATTAATATATCCCTCAATACATGTCGGATCCTCGAACCGTTCAAAGCTGGTGAACTAGGGAGTGATTCCGCACATGACCATACCAAAATAAAGGCACTCCGTTGCATGTCAAATATCCTAAATAATAGGAGCTTAGGCCTAATGTGTCTGAAATAACTTGAATGAAAGCCAACTATAGGAATTCTACAAATCAAAGCCAAGCCAATCTCCATCATGACCCTCTATCCATCCTATTAGCATACAAAGGTTACATAATAGGCTAATCATGAAGCCTGTCAATGTCCATGAAAAAGGGGACATGACAATCCACCCCTCCAGAAATTGCTTGTCCCCAAGCAATCTCAGAACAATGAACCACTCGATCCACCTGGATCCCAAATTTAGTTATGCTCTGCACTACTGTTAATCAATGCAAGTACCTGCAATATCATCAAAAGTAGAACAAAGAGGAACCCATAATCAAATTGGTGAATGCAACTCAACCAAACTCTAAGAGCACAACTGCCATAGTTAAGAACACATGAGAAACAAACTCTCGAATTATGATAACCCAAGTAGAATGGATAACTCCAACTGCCAATTCCATCTACAAAAAATGGTGCCAATCCATCCCATAATTGATCCCTCTATAAAGGTCGCACAGTGAACGGTACCACACTGTCATATGTGTGAGAAGAATCAATTTGGAGACTCGACTCCACTGGTATCTCAAACTCATCAAAATTAGGTACTCCTAAATCTTGAACATGTGTGTCAGCCTCAACAACATGTTCCTCAACAACAACTGTAAGACTATACTCACCACCAACCACCTCAATATACAAATGAACTGGGTCTGGGGCTGGTGAAGACTGCAAATGCTCTAACTCTATGGTCATCTCAGCCAAATGAAATTATGACTCCTCATAAGCCAACTGTGTACTCTCAAGAATCTCAAAAGTCACCTCAAGCTACTAAGTAAGCTCACTCACCTTATCTTCCTTGACCAATAATGCATCATACGTTGTGCCGCCCCACTCCATAAGATAATCTCTGTCGGCTACCAACTGCATATAATCCTGTCTCAAAATCTAGATAGCCTCCCATAAATAGTGGATATCTATCAAGGACAAATAACTACCTCCCTACTCAATGCTAGTAGGAGAACCCCATCCATAAACTACTAACAACTGATGAGCAACATCAAAATTCTTGTAAGCGGTAGCAATGTCTTGCTCACTAACTCTCAGCTGACTAGACACATGGTGGCACTAGCTAGATTGTCTCCTATAATCCTCCTCTAATGCATGGTCCAAAAGAGTAGACTCAAAATCACTGATCTCTGGAGTACTACCATCCATACTCTGTGAATCTACTCCCAAGCTCATATCAACATACGGAGTATCAACAACTATAGCATCACTATCAAACTCCTCCATACTAAAAGAAACTATGAGTGAAACTAAGTCCTCAAAACTGTCCACTACATTCTCTTGGGTGTCATCTACAATGATCAAATCTTGGGACTCTTCTACAATCTTTGCCATAGCTGAGAGACCATCAACCCTCAGTGCACTAACATCTGAGCACACCTCTACACTCTGAGTGCAAGCATCAGACTCATCCTCATCTTCACTATCTCCTATCTCATAATAATCATCATAATCATGGGACATGCTGCTCTCTTGTCTAAGTGATCTATAGTGCTCTCTCCTTAGCTTAACAAAGTGATCAAAAGACAACCTCCCTTGAACTTGTGGAGTTAATAACTCCCACTCATCCTTCGCTGTCATATACCATGTGGATTTGTCTTTGGATGTAAGATATGAAAGAGATTCATTTAACCTCTTCAAACTTAGTTTCAACTTCTTCATATCATAGTCCCACTGACTCTAAGTACTTGAAGACATCATGGATACTTCACTGATTCAACCTACCCAAACTACCCAACATGATGGCAAGACATTGGCTCTGATACCACTGTAATGTCCCTTACTTAGGGGCTCCTTCTTCTCAAGAAAAACTCTGATATATAGCAACAAAAGCTTTGATACCACTATGATGTCCCTTTCTTAGGGGCTCTTTTTTCTCCTATAAAAGCTCTGAACAACTGTAATATCCCCTTCTAATAAGGAATATAGAAACACAAATAGTTTCGAACAAAGATACAATCTTGCAGAATAAATTCAGATAAACAATAAACCATAGTAAATTTCTTATCTGCCAATCAAATATCTTATCACTTGTTTAGGTAATTACAATTACAAACTTCTGTCATACATGTCAAAGAATATTACAATATGGTCTTAAAACCTTGATCTTCTTCAAATCTAGAAATAAACCCTGAATCTGGATGGTTCTGGTTTCTATGTCGACACATAGTCACCATCGTCGGTCGATATACTACCGACTTCGATCACTGTCAGTCAGCTTCCCTACCGATGTCAGTCTTCAGTCGGTCGATGTCAGTCACTGGGATGGCCGATGTCAGTCTCTGTGCATCTCTGCATGCTGATGTTGATCTCTGTGTGAATCTGTATGGTCTTCATATGGCCACCAATAAAGTATAACACACCTTGATAGTTGAACAACCTGATCTCAAGATATATGATTCTAATACAGAAGATCTAGATCTGTATAACTTATTGAATCAAAAACCTAATAAATTAAATACCTAGAATATTTGTGATAACTTCTATGTGAAGTTATCTCTCAAACCTATAAACCTCTATGATAACTTATGTATGAAGTTATCTCTCAATTTGGCAATAGATCAGCTGATATTTCACAGCCTTTGAATCTCACACAATGAAGAGTTGACGTTCTCCACTGCAATGGAATCCTAGAACCCTTGGCTCAGTCTTCACAGAAGAATTTCTTCAATATCAAAATCAATAATCAAATCATAATCCATAATGGCCTCCATGAGAAACCCTTATACCCTTAGAAAGATATGCTTGCCCTAATTAGGGTTTCTTAAATTAGAATTAGGGTTTCTAATTAAAATTAGGTTAAATAATTAATATTTGATTAAATCAATCAAATATTAATATCTCCCTCAATACATGTTAGATCTTTGAACCGTTTGAAGCTAGTGAACGAGGGAGTGATTTCACACATGACGATACCAAAATAAAGGTGCTCCACTGCATGTCAAATATCCCTAAATAATAGGAGCTTAGGCCCAATGTGTCTAAAATAACTTAAATGAAAGCCAACTATAGGAATTCTACAAATTGAAGCCAAGCCAATCTCCATCATGACCCTCTATCCATCCAATTAGCTTATGAAGGTTACATAATAGGCTAATCATCAATCCTGTCAATGTCCATGAAAAAGGGCCGACGTCGGTCTTCAGTTGGCTGATGTCAGTCACTGGGATGGCCGATGTCAGTCTCTGTGGATCTCTATGTGTCGATGTCAGTCTCTGTGTGAATTTGTATGGATCTATATGGTCTTCGTATGGCTGCCAATAAAGTATAACACACCCTAATAGCTGAACAACCTGATCTCAAGATATACGATTCTAATATAGAAGATCTAGATCTGTATAACTTATTAAATCAAAAACCTAATAAATTAAATACCTAGAATATCTATGATAACTTCTGTGTGAAGTTATCTCTCAAACCTGTAAACCTCTATGATAACTTTTGTATGAAGCTATCTCTCAATTTGGCAATAGATTAGTTGATATTTCATAGCCTCTGAATCACACACAATGAAGAGTTGACATTCTCCACTGTAATGGAATCCTGGAACCCTTGGCTCAGTCTTCACGGAAGAATTTCTTCAATATCAAAATCAATAATCAAATCATAATCCATAATGGCCTCCATGAGAAACCCTTATACCCTCAAAAAGATATGCTTGCCCTAATTAGGGTTTCTTAAATTAGAATTAGGGTTTTTAATTAAAATTAGGCTAAATAATTAATATTTGATTAAATCAGTCAAATATTAATATCTCCCTCAATACATGTCCGATCCTCAAACCGTTCAAAGCTAGTGAACCAGGGAGTGATTCTACACATGACCATACCAAAATAAAGGCGCTCCACTACATGTTGAATATCCCTAAATAATAGGAGCTCAAGCCTAATGTGTCTGAAATAACCTGAATGAAAGCCAACTATAGGAATTTTGCAAATCAAATCCAAGCCAATCTCCATCATGACCCTCTATCCATCCTATTAGCCTATGAAGGTTGCATAATAGGCTAATTATCAAGCCTATCAATGTCCACAAAAAAGGGGACATGACACTCCTAGAACTTTGAGAGTAATTGATAGTGGAAGACCAAGCTAGGTTGGTCACATTAGGTCTAGGAGGTATTATGGAGATGTGTCAAGTACCATTGAGTGAAAATATTGTAATCATGTCCTTAGGAGATTGGGAATGATTTTTAATAATTTTTGATGGGTGGTCGATGAGGATACCATCAAGGTGGGTATCACCTAAGAGGATGTCCATATTATTCTTAAACTTTTGATAGGAGGTATGATGATGATCATGGGGTAGCAGATGGACAAGAGGAGAGGTGAACCTGAGCCTTATGGGTGATGGGATTAGATAGGATATATTTTAGGATGAGAGTGAGCATATTTGATGTGTATATAACTTAGATTATAGATATTTTTAAGGTAATGATATGACTTATGACCACATGGGTGATGTGTCATAAGTCAGATGGTAAGGTAATACTATATGCGATATCCTTATGCCAGTTCATTTTGGCGTAGGATAACTATATGACCTAGGCTATATAATATGGTTCTAACTCATTCATGATATGTATAAGATGATGTCAAAAGGGTATAATACCATGGAGATGGTTATTCTATTAAGTGCTTTGATATACGAGAGGTTCTTGATATATTGATCAGCTAGGTTACCCCATATGGTCGATGCTCAATTGCCTTGGGTGTAAAGATGGAGATATGATTAGGTGGCATATGCCATTATTTATGTGTTACCACTATATATTGACACATGAGTAGATATAATTTGGTATTTATATGGGAACATTTCAATAGTGTGGCTGAGTTAGAGGATAGTGACACCAACATTGGCATGAGTGCATATTATAGGCCACTACACTTGGTAGATAGAGCTACATTCAATGGCACACATACTAGGATAGTTGAGACCTCCTCACCTAGTGGATCTAATATTGTTTCCCATATTTTGTCTATACATGTGATAGATCCAAGGGGGAAAGGAGGATCAAGACCACCAATTACTAGGTCAGAAATTAGATCATGGTGTGAGAGATCATGGATAGGTTGAGCACAATGGCCAATAGATAGAGAGGATATGGATGTGGATATAAGAGTGTAAGAGGTACCATAGTAATATTAATTATGACCTTATTTATTTCACCATATATGGAGATTCAAATAGAAAGAGAGAGCACAAAGGGTGGTCATCCCAGATGACCCATTAGGCAGCCCAGGATAGAACTGGTCTATAAAGACACTAGTTAGGCAAGGCTTGATATGGGCATGGGTGGTGACCCATAAGTTTGGATTAATTAAGAATCATACAATATATGAGGTACTTTAAGGATGAGCCAATGGAGATACCATGCTTGGTGGTCATGTAAATAGGGAGATTGTGATAAGTGACATTTAGACAAGGAATAAATGGTTTAAATTTGCTTATGTTTTTTGAGATAGATTATAGATAGATAGATTTGGAGATATATCTATGATCAAATATATATTTAGTTTTAATTTTATAGATCCTATAGATGATGATAATGGATAAGGATCCCTAATGAGGTGATTACTACATGAGATCTTAGATGGGGCACTAATGTCATATGACCCTACTACACTAGATGATCCCATGATACTATCTACCATAACTTAGTCAAGTTGGTTCAAACTAGTAGGAGAGGCCATGAGGTGATTATATGTGTATGGGGATGAGTGATATATACCAATATGGGTTAGAGTAGGAGAGGCATAAGTATGGTAGGATTTGGCTAGAGTGAGAGTCGTGCATATGGCTACCATGACTCGGCTAGCATAGGTAGAGGGCCAAGTAGCCAACCTATAGGGATAGGTGATAGGTTTGAGATCTTGGATAACCTCTTTATAATATAATATTTAGAGGGGACTATCTAAGTCATCTATGGGTATCATGGTTAGGCCATAAGATATACATGATAGATACCAACCTTAGAGATATAATGATGTATTTTTTTGTACTTGATATCAAAAACACATTATTTATATATAGATATCTCATTTTAGTAGTTGGATGTTGATATTATGTGTTATTATTGAGGTTATGGTTATGGATGCATGAATATATTTATTTTTATAACATTTATTAAGTTTTTATTGTATATTATATAGGAAATATATGTGTTGTGGTTTCTTTTCTAGCATTATGTAGGACACATGCATGGTTAAAAAATAGGAAAAAAGGACTTGGCTAACTATAATCAATAAAAAAATAATGTACTACACACTATTTCACATTAGGAAATGTGTAATAACAATAAATGACTAATTATAAGAAACCAAGAGTGGCAAATAAGAGGGCAAAAAGTTTGTTTTTAAACCATGAAAAAGATTGGCACCAAATTAAATCATGTAAAATCACACTAAGTCATGTTGGGAAGTATGAAAATAATGTAATAAAATGAAAAGAAATTTGAAATAACAAATGGTATAAAAGTAAATAAATTGATTCAATCAATCATACTAAATCATGTTGGAAAGTATAAAAGAGAAACAAAATTGGAAAATTTGGTCTTAGATTAATCACACTAATTCAAGTTGAGAAGTATGAAAAATTCAAAAAATGGTTGGATTCTTACATGCAATTATAAAATGGGAAGAGAAAAGTGAAAGAGTAAATAAGTAAGCATAAAAAATTATAAATAAAAATTGGAATCATTCCAATTATGTGTAACTTCATGATCAATCAAATCTTATCTCATATTTGACACATGCAAATTTGTTGTGACTTGACTATTGGAAAATTTTATGAGGAAGGCCAAAACCTATCCTTGGTATTACACTACAACTGATAAAGAGAACACCAATGAGATGAAATTAATGTGAAAATATGGTAAAAATGGATGTTGGTAATAGGAATGTGAATTTTTGGTAATTTGTGAGGAAGGTGGTCTTATCCATGGTCTTACAATGCAACTCATAAATGGAATCCCTAGGGGAGTGATTAGTGAACAAAGCAATATTTTTCAAGGGAAAATATTAAGATTATAGGAAGTGAAAAATGGAAATTAAAATTCATAACTTAATCATATTATGAGAATAACTTAGGAGACATGAGGCATACTAAGGACACAAGAAGACACTTAGTGACTAGTGACCATCAATGTACAAAGGAAACCTATTGACTATATACACAAAGCTATGTAGGAAAATAAGTGTGATACTAATATAAACTCATGAAGTTAGATTGGTAAAATAAAATTAAAATGGACCTAAATTCCCATAATGTGTTCCCCATTCCTAAGGACCCCTTATAGAGCCATCAGTTTACTATGAAGATTGGGTATTTACATGAGAAAGTGGGTCTCACTAAAAGATTTTTTTATTCTCCTTTTCTAATATACTGACCTACCACACCCCAATGGACCTTAGCTCTATCATGAGGCTAATTATGGAGTTTAATATTTGATTAGAATAAATAAATGTGATTTGAATCATGTCTTTTAGTGTGATTTGATTTTTCGTAATTTTGAATGTTTCTTTTTGGATCATTGCTTCTTATTAAATGATTTGGATTTTGAATTTTTTGATGGATTTTAGGATTCCTCCTCCATATAGACTTGGAATGACCAGTCATGAGAGATAGAGTGATACATGTGAATAATATTTTGGATTTGGCTAAAGGAAGTTAAGTAAAAAAAGACAAGACTGACTAGGACACTTAGGCTTAACAATGAACTAGGATGTTATCTCAAGTCTCAACCATGCATATGCTTAATTTTTGAAAATGGATAAAAGGGAAGAAATGAGATATAAAGTGTACTAGAAAAATGATAGTATAATGAGATGAATTATTTACTAACTAATCACAAGGTACAGAAGGAATGACTAAAGGGAACAAGTTTGGTATAACCAGGTCACAATAAGAATTATCCATGTTTATAGAGATAATATAGAAAATAATCATGAAAATAAAACAAGGAAATCTTAAGAAATAATTTCAAGAATAAAAATAAGGAAATGATAAAAAATAAGTCCATAAGAAAACATAAATGACATTATAAGCAATATAAATTGCAAAATCAAAGTTATTATGTAAGATAAATAAGAATTTAACACAATGTCGAATGATATAACAAATATATATATATATATATATATATATATATATATATATATATATATATATATATATAACATTGGATCACATGTCTAATCAAATGAAAATGTAGAAACACCATGCATGTGTTTATAAGTATTGATATATTTGTCCAAATATATTATCTAAATAAGAATTTAACACAATGTCGAATGATATAACAAATATATATATATATATATATATATATAAAACATTGGAGCACATGTCTAATCAAATGAAAATGTAGAAACACCATGCATGTGTTTATAAGTATTGATATATTTGTCCAAATATATTATCTAAAACATCTTATAAGTCTCTATGAAGTTAAATGTGAACTACAGCTAATGTCTCATCTATCTTTAGTGAAAAATGGGAAAATACTTCATGTCTAATCTCCTAAAAAAAGTAGGAATTCTTGATGGATCATGTTGAGGATAGATATCATTCAAGGGATGCTTATGAGAATGCATGAAAATAGATTATATAGGAGATGAAGGGATCACTGATGGGGAAGGATCCATAGGTGAGGGACTCATGGGTGGAGAAGGATCCATAGGTAAAGGAAGTTCCCAAATGAGGGATTCATAGGTGGAGGAATAGGAGGTGAAGAATGGACTACTAGAGAAGATGGAAACAAAGGAGGTGGAATAATGGGGGAATAAGGGGGAGCCTTTTTTAGGAATGACATGTGAGAAGAATAATAGAAGGTGCAAGAATGGTTAGAAGGTGATATTTAAGATTTTACTAAAGGATTTGGCAATGATTAGTGTGATGGGTACCACATTAATGCTAAAGAAAATATACCTCTCCATTATTATGAATATACTTAGGTAGTATAACCTTGTTTTAGGACTAAGGGGTATTAAGATGCAAAGTGTCAATATATTGGCATAGCTTATGACAATGTGTAAATGAATGGTTATCTATGCTATGGAAGCAAAAAATATGCTTATGTGTAGTATTAGTAGGCGTACTTATAGGAGGAGGTGTAATATAAGTAGAAGGATCTTGGTAAGGTTGATCGGCCCATTTAGTGGACAAATTAGACATCTACAGTAAAGGAAGCAAACCATCACCAAAAAAAGGTGGTGATGGTGTAAAGATAGGGTAAGGATCGATAGTAGAAATGATAGGATCCAAATTAGGTTCTAATAAGGGAGGGTTAAGGTCTATGGAAGGATGAAGGATATTTTCACACATCTTAGGGATAAGAAGGATATAAGGGTTATAATACATAGAAAAGTGATAGGGCCCAATCATAGCATGATCCATAAGCATACTCCTATGAGGTTATTTAAAAAATATAGGTTTCCATACCATATTTACCCTATAATAAAAATGAAAAATGCTAAAATTAGTAATGATATACAATAGAACATGGGAAGATACACTAAAAGACTAAAGTAAAGAGGAATGATAACAGATAATCTCAACATCTTGAGCCTGAAAAAGACCTGCTAAGAATGGATCATCTAAGGTATAACCATCATTATAATTAGGTGTATGAAGATTAATGATTTAGGTAGGTATGACATTATCATCTGATGAGGTGTGATGAATAGAATGTTGAGTCTTGGCTAAGACAATGGGGATGTCATCACAAGGTGGTTGATGAGAATGAGGTTATAAATAGGTGGGAAGTTGAGAGGTGAGATGAGGTGAGAGATCATAAGTTTTAATCTTAAGATTGATCTCATTAGGCTCATTATCATTATAATCTAAAAGGTTAAGGGGAATATTCCCAATGAGTTTTGGATTATTGTTATAGCCTCAAGTGGAATTGATAGGAATGTTAAATTGTTGAGACTCATGAAATGAAATACTTAGCAAAGGTTCAAGGGTATAAATATTAAATACACCTCAGTCTTGGAATCATTCAAATTTATAAAGATTAGTGTCACCCTGAATCTTATAGATAGCTCCATTATGAAGAAAATTTAATGCACTGGCAAGTGGAAGAAGCAATTGCTTTCATATGATGATGACATGGCCTGACAAGCATAATGTTGTAAGATAGAGGAAAGTTAAATATCATCAAATTTATGCAAATGGTGATATGTGGGATAGTAATGGGGAGCCACATAAGACCTAAAGGAGGCATTTTTATTTGATCTTAGCATTGACATGTGTTGTGTGTGGATTTGAAATTGCATTCAAAATATCCAAGGGTTTTGATAAAATCAAGAGAGGCAACCATAACCCTTATCAATCAAGGCACACTTGACTTGGATATCATCAATTTGTACACTTATAAACATAGGAGGATCATCTACATGAAGAAAAATATCATCAAGAATCATGGAAGTAATTAGAAATTTGAGGGAAATAGAAGTATCCATTATTTCATCAACATATATGGAGATCTATTCACACTATCGCAATATGTTATCTTCAGATCTAGATAAGGTTATTTTGTGTCCTACTAGGGGAGGACAAGGGATGTTAATTTTGAATAAAAGTTGTATAATATGGTTATGATGATGTGGATAGGTCCTCATAAGCTCAAGAAATGGTATTTAGGATGGGAGATTAGTGAACTTTGTGATAGGCTCCCACTCATCATAATCCAAAAGAATAGTTTTATAAATAGGTGCATAGTGTTGAAGTAAGTCTTTGAAAGGAGGAGTTGATGTAAATTATAATTTATGTTGATAAGAGGTATAAGGTGTAGTGAGAGGATAAGTTTGTAGATTATGTTGAGAAGATGAATCAGTTGATGTACGATGGTTTTGAGCATTACTATAACAAGTGATGATAGAATCTATATTGTCATTGGTGTGAGGTAAAGAAGATGGAGGGATGGTATAAATAGTATGGTAAGTGTTATCCAATGGGGGATTTGGAATTGGTTCATTGAAATTTATAATATCATCTTACCCCAATTTATTTAAGTGAGTTAGATAAGAATCTTGGATAACACAAAATATGTAAGTCAATGGAGGTGTGTAGATGGGTTGAGGATCAATGAAATTAACCACCATTCACATATTAATCATAGTAACCAAATTATCTTTAGGAGGTGGGTCAATCATAATTTTTAAAATATTGGTAGAAAGGGTAGGCTTGCCTTGGGTATCTTGGTGATTTTGAAGAGTATCTGTATAAATGTCCAAATAATCATTAGCTTGATTCAAAGTTTGAAATTTAGTATTTTTCTAATGGGATTTTAAATTAATGTCATAGGCTTGTTATAATTTATAAATGATAGGATAATGGTAAAAATTGGGACCAATAAGAAAATCCATAGCCAAATTGTGAAGTTAATGAGAGGTCTCATGAGAATGACCCCAACTAGCATGAAACCAACAAAATTTATTGGAATCATACGAACATTTCATAGGAAGAGTGGGATCAAGCTCTCATGGAAGAGGACTTCGTAGACATTTTAGTAATTCTATTGAGGATAAAGGTTTATGGACATTAATTGTATTATGTGAAGATAAATGAGGATTGGTGAGTTATTGAGAAGGGGGAGCTAGTTCAAAAGATTGGTTAGGAACAACAACTTGAATAGTGTTAATGGTGTCATAAGAGTCCATGACACCATCATTAGTATTATGATGATTCTTTTTTTTTAAGTAATATATGATTATCCACAAATATTTGGATGGATCAAATTGATGCATAAGGAAATATTGATGTTTATCTTTGTCAATAGCCTCCTCTAAGGTATGTGGAGAGAGAGTCTAGACTTGATATTACAACTTGGGAAAAAGAGCATTGGTAAATAGATGGAAAAGGTTATCATTGACCATGTTATGTTCACATTTATTAGGAAATATCTTCCATATTTTAACAAAATATTGGGTATTTTTAGTTTTAAGTTGCTTACAATTCATAAAATGGGCCAAGGTATCCTCAGGAAGATCACTAGTTTGGAACACTTGGACTACAACATTTACTAAATCTTCCAAACTAGTAATATAATGAGTTTTAAGTTGGTTTTACCAATATAAAGCATCACCCATGAGATTTTTGGTTAATATCTTGGTAAAGGCAAAGGTATTTAATTTGATCTAGTCTTTATATAGATTTCCAAATGTTTTTAGATGAAAAGTAGGATTAGTTTCCCCATTATAATAAATGGTAGGGGTTATACCTCATATTTATGTTAGTAATTTGAGATGTAAGAGGATCATTTTGAAGATGATTTATTATCTTGTTGATAAGAGGAGGTTGAGGAATAAAATTACCATGGGAATATCAAAGAGGAGGTGGGGGAACATTTTGATTATGTGTGTCTCATGGCATCTATTGAGGGTGGGTTTGAAGATGGATAAGGTGGTTTTTTATTTGCATTATTTGATTTGCATTATTATCTTGAAAATTATTCATTTGATAAAGGGCTTGTAATAAGATCTAATGGGTTTGATTTGCATTATTGGCATTATTTGAATCAGTAGAATTGGAAGTAGTGATTTGGGTACCAGTATGGGTGTTAATAGGAGCTTGAGAAAAGCTATTGGAATGCAAGGCACTAGTGGCAAAATTTTCTTATGTGGAAAATGATGGACTAGTAAAGGGATCAAAAGAAACAACACTAGAAACTAGATTAACATGGGTATAAAATGATGCACTAGTGGAAGAGATGAGGAGAGTGGATCTTAAAAGTAGCCCACTAGTTGTATAACCTACCATGTTAGTAGAGATACTAGTCATGGAGGTAGAGGAAGTCAAAGAAGAATAAGTCATTATATGATAAGAGGTCAAAGTAAAGGGAAGATGTTGATAAGAAAAGAAGCTAGTATCCCCAAATCCATGTGAGAATGTGAGAGAACGTTAATGAGGCTCTTCCGCTTGATCACGATTCAAGAGATTGTAAATGGTAGAAGGTTCCTTTCCTTGATGTTGAGGAAATTTAGAGATAAAGAAGATAATTTTATGTGTATACTCTAATTTGGGTGGATATTCAAGTGAGAAGAAAGGGTTTTGAAGAAAATAGGAATGATGAGGGGTCCCATAGTTATTTGTGGGAGTGGCTATATGAAAATTACTCTCATCTAGAATAGGATTCATAAGCTACTTATGGGAGAACCTATGAGGTTTGGTAAGACTCATCATATCCATTGAATTCAACTCAGTGTTATCTTCAAATATGAAGTTCATGATGAAGGATAAAGACTAGAAAAGGCAAATTTAATGCAAAAATAAGGAAATACAAAGAGATAGATAAGAGTATAGAGTTGACTAGGTTGACCTAGTAATAAAAGTAGGGTCTAAAAACTTGAGAGAATAAGGATACAAAGTTGATAGGGTTATCCTAATACTATAACCTGGGACATAAAATAGGAAGATAAGGATATAAAATTGATAGGGTTGACCTAGTACTGTATCTTGAGAGCAAAAAATAATATTATGTCAACAAGGTCAACTCAGTATTACAGGTAGGTGAAACAAATAGTTTGTAAGATACTATGTCAAACATAATGATAGTGTAATAAAATAAGAATTTTTTCGAAAGTAATTTTAAAAGAAAGAAATCAAAGGAAACACACAATCAATTGGGTCAATGAGGATGATCCAATCGAGGCATAAACACAAAATCTTGCACCAATGTTGGCCAATGCAATTTTTGGCAATACAACATACAATGAGAAAAGAGTAAGTAGTTAACTTGGAAAGTAAATGCTAACTAAGTGGCCATCATGAATGTTATTATATTATTAGAGTATGATTTTAAGTGTGATAGGAAGTTTTTATAAAATTAAATAACTAAAAATCAATCTATGGATGGTTTCAAGATGTTTAGGCTAAAAGGGATCTGTGTTGGTAATGGTATTGGCTTGATATTGGGGCCTAACCCCTCACTTCATAATCCTATAATGATAAGGGTGTCAAGTGATTTAACAATATATACCATTAACCATGTGTTTATACTTGGATAGAAAACCAAGTTGGCTTCCCCCTTGGTGATTAAATCCAAGTAGGTAGGCCTTGGGTATACAATTATTTAAATGTGTTTTTAAATTGTGTGATTTGGTAGCGTGTGCAAGAAAGAGAAAAATAGTGAAACTAAATGGTATATTTAAAAACCACCTAATTAAACTATGTAATCTATTCTAAGCATAAAAGTAACTAAAAGTGAAAGTGTGAAGTAATTACTATCATATAGATATTAATTTCCAATTTTAAACATAGTACAATGTTGGTTAAGATGATAGTGTATGTAGACACTACAAAATAGATTTGAGAGTGTCAATATTATAATGTTGAATCAAGGGTATTTAAGAACCATGTCAATAGGGTTGAACTATTATTTTAGATAGAATATATGATACAAAATTAGGTTGACCTATTTTGTTGTATAAGGGCAATTTTAAAGACTATAAACTATGCAAAATAGAACTATAAAGAATAATTGAAATGAAAGACAAAGAGAAAAAGGAACCTTGGTGGGTTGGAAGATGTAGAGGAATGTGAGATTATTGTTGAAGTTCCTTGATTTTTACTAGTAAATTTTTCCAATTGTGTTGACTAGGTCGACCTAATTTTGCAATTTCTTATTTGTTGAAGCATGTGAAGATGACTACACCAACCTGGTTGACATAGTATATTTTTTGGAAGCTGACTAAAATACTATACCAGTCTAGTTGACCTAATACATTTTTTGGAAGATTTTTGGAATATTATAATGGCCTGGTTAACCTAGTATATTTTATAAAAATGTGTAAGATTACAATGTATACCTATTCAACCCAATAGCTTATATTTGATGAAGACCACAAATATAACAGAGTCATCTTGATGTGACTATGTGTAAAACCTGTGCATAGAAGTTAGAAACTATATCAACCCTATCAACCTAGTATCATAAATATATAAAAATAATAAATAAATGATATAAAAATGAAAAACATGAAAGAAAACCTACAAAGGCTAGATTAATGTTGGGTTCACTAGAATGTATGTGATCATAAATGCATCATGCATATAAATAATCCTAACTCAGAGAAGATATATCATAATTACACTTTTGATTGAGGATACATTAGATAATCAAGAACAAGATCAATATGGGGATCCTCTAGACCTAATTAGGGGATCTCTTATAATAATAAACAATACTAGGGAGGGTTCTAAAGTCTCCAATCAAGAACAATCATGCAATAACCCTAACTAAGCCTTATGTTTTCATATTCACTAAACTAATAACAAGTAAATTAAAGTCTAATCTAGTTCTTACCAAAGCTTGTGACACAAACTGGGGGTAATAAATAATAAAATTAAACATATATAAGAGACTTATACTCACGTCAATGTATATGTAATCCTAATTCATGTAATATAAGTACAAATGCATATTTATCTACTCTTACAAAGGATGAAAAAAGTTAGGAATACTTACCTTTGAAGATGAACCCATCGAGCCTCAATCTCTTTCTTGGTTAAGGTGCTTCACAAGAGGTTGTTGTGATATGTAAGGATGAAAAGGATAAATAAACTCTAGCTACATAATCTATCAATCCATCTAAAAGACTTCTCCACAAGATAAGATCTATATATCCAAAGAAAGTATGAAACCCTAAGCTTTCTCCTCAAGTAGAATGGTGGATAAGAAGATATACAATAGCTCTTATTTCTTCTTTTCTTATCTAAATAATAGTGAAATGATATTGTATATATAGGTGGACTTAACCCTAAGCCTTTTCAAAAAATTTGGTAGATAGGGTCGAGCCAGTTAACCTAGTACTATTATGGACAAAGAATCACTAGGTCACAGGCTAGGTCAGCCAAGAGCTAACCTAGATTGTAAATGAATTTTACCAACAAGAGTAAAGGGTTGACCTAGTAAACCTAGTATTATATATATATATATATATATATATATATATATATATATATGTATGTATGTATGTATGTATGTATGTATGTATGTATGTATGTATGTATGTATGTATGTATGTATGTATGTATGTATGTATGTATTAGAAATGGGTTTTAGGCTAGGAAAAGAGGGTTAAAAGGTGGGAAATGATTGAGGAATCTACAATAGAGAAGAACAAGATTAGGGATATGGTTTTTAGGAGACAAGTGTGTGTGTAAAAAGTAGAAAAAGGGACAATAATATTGTGAAGCACTAATGGTCTTCTCACCCCTTTCTCGGTTCACCCTTTAAGGCATGCACTTAGAGAGATTGAGACTCAATGGGTTCCTATAAGATAAAGAGCTCAATAATTGATAAAAATTTGAAAATATTATTTGTATATAGGAAATTTGTTGATAGGTGTTGTCATTGATGTCAAGGTACATCTGATGAAGATGTATGGTAAGTTGTCTTTGAGTTATGAGATGGATTTGAGAAGGAATACATGTGATAAGAGAGAATTTGGAGGAAACATAATGTCTCTCTATTGATATAATTTGAAGGAAAACTAATGATTCTTTTGTTGGTTGATGTCATGGTTGATGTCAAGGTTTAAGTCAAGTGAACACTAAATCATGGTTATGAGGCTATAGGTCTGCATGAGGTCATGAGAGAATGTTGGTAAAAATTACATTGTTTTATTAGTGTGATATTACTATCTAAAAAGTATTCTTATTTTATGGCATTGAGGTAATAATGTTTGAGTACTGGTTCTTAAGTACAAGGTGTCTTGAGAAGCCTAGTCTAGACCCTATGAGAAGGTGTGCATAGTAAATTTTGGTGAAATATGTAAGAACAATATTTTGAGAGGCTATTTGGAATTTTATTATCATGAAATGTAAGTTTATATACTTTCATAAGTGTTTCAAGGTCAGTTGTCAAGTTTCAAGTGATTGAAAAGCCTAGTCATGTCACTAGTCATAACATAAAGAGACCTTGTGAGAAAGTATGAGTATGATGTCTTGGTGAGATGAGTGCACATAGGCATTAATGGATGTACATTTTTTATTGATCATTCATGAGAGGAACTGGATCACTTATGAGAGTCTTAAGGTGACCCTACTAGGTAGGACCTATAGATCAAGTATGCAACTAAACCATTTTTAAACCTTGCATGGCCAAATGAGGCATTATGATCTACTATAAATACATATGAAGTATGTATGGATATTTTTGATAATTATATAGGCTACTTTATTATGTTAATGATGTGGATGGTGATCTAGAATCTTCCCAAAATGAGTTATCACTATCTTTAGTCTAAGAAACTCCTCTTTCCCACACCTTGTACACTTGGCCTAAAATTTGGATTTAGTTTTTAATTAAAATATATGTGATGGAGTTTATGACATGTTTCAATACTCTCCATGGCCTTAGAGGCATTAGGTACACCTTAAAATCAGCTCACTTGAAGTTTTCCACCATTCTCACTAGCTTGGTCGCTATGCCAATTTTGACTGGCTAAGATGAATTAGTTGGTTGGGGAACTTAAGATATGTTATAATTAATTAAATATATATTTATATTTATCTTAATTCCTAATCTTCCATTCCATTTTATTTTCATCTCTTGGAACCTCATAGAACCTACACAACACACAAAATAGTAAAAAATACCCTATTTTATACTCCATTCATATAGTTTTATACAACTCAAAATGATGAAAAGGATATTTAAGGTTCCTATAAAAAAATTTAGTAACTTTAATTATAAAACTATCTCATTTTAATATCCCTCCAACCTCATTTCTGCAATTGGGTAACTAGCAAGGGTTTTGTAAAGGTTTAGGCCTCTTTACCCTCTTAAGCTTTATTCATAAAAATAGGACATTGAAGTTACAAATAAATATCACTAGAGTATATTTAAATACCCATTATAACACATATAAAACTCTTGTATATCCATGCAAGGCATCAGAAGAGATATGAGCTTCTAAACCTCCCCTATCGAGTTATTTTATCTACTTGCACAAGCCTCAGTTGTCCTAAAGCCCAAAAATGGATTATTCATGGTTTAATTTTCATCACAATAGATTTTATATGTTTTAAATGATCCAAAAATAATTCCTAAATGTATTATAATACATATCTAAGTCTAGAAATGTTAGTGACTTCTCATTTGGCCTTAGGCTTAAACCTTACTTAATAGGTCTGATTGTAACCCTTTTAATCTAGGCCACCCAATTGGGATTATTTGAATTATACCATATTGAAAAAATATTTAGTGACCCCACAAAAATTATTAAATATATTATAATTATAATCTCAAGATGGAAGTGAAAATGACTCTTCATTTGGGCACTAGGCCAAAACATGCCTAGTAGGCTTGCCTGGAAGTTAGAGAGTCTAGGTCACTCTGTTGAGATTCATCCCTCTATTTTTAGTTTCCATGTTTATAATAGGTGTTTTATATCTTATTAAACCTTCCTTAAATGTCCAAAGAGTCCCCAACTAACTTGACCATTCCCTTTTCCAAAATTTTAGGGTATGTACATAAAGGGAAGTACCCTCTATTTGAGATTAAATGGACGGTACTTCCCATATTATCCAAAATAAAATAATAATTTTAGGAACTTATAAAACTAATAAATAAATTTTTTTATAAATTTTTGTTTTCTTGGTCTTATGATTTGACCTCCCAAATTCTCAAAAAACCAAGATAGATTGTGTGGCAGACAAACTGTGTGCAGGATTCCATTAAGTAAACTGTATGATGCATTATAAGAACCTTATCCTTAATATATATCCACTATGAGAGTTCCATGAGACTATTTTAGTAATTATTAAGGTTTTTTTATCTTTAAAATCACTTCAACCTCCCTAAAATTTCTCCTCATACTTGACTAGTCAAGATTGTATATTTCTGACTATGTTGACCATTTTGGGGGGTACCTGTAGGTTACATACATAGTTTAGCTTGAATTAAATGATTATAAATTAATTTAAAACATAAAAATATCATTTAATTTTTTTTTAATCTCTTGTCTCATCTTTATCTACTTACCACTCTCACAATCCTCAAGTTTGATTGTTGTCTATCACAGTTATAGTTGATTGTGTAGTCTCTATTTCTTCCTTAACAGTAACCCTTGTAGATGTCAATGCACATTTAGAAACTAGGTATAACTTTTGGATATCATATAAATATTGTTTATGACCAAAAAAATCCATATTTATACCTTATCACACATTTTCATACCTTTTAATCACCTTTATCAAGTTCACTACCACATCAGTCAACTAAAGGTGTACATTTCAAGGTTTAAGATACATTAGGTGCTTATGATGACAAAACCATGTCTCTCAACTTTCATTGATTAAATTTGAATAATTAGTATTCTTATTGACTAATTATGACCACTAAAACATGTATACATGCCTCATATTTCCCTTTTAGTGTGCAAGATCACTTAAGGATTGAAATCCTATAGATGATACTACTTGGAAACAATTCATAAAAATGCAATTTTGGACCATCTTAAAACCCTCCTCACTTAGTCATTTGTGATCCAAAATTTTCATTTATTTTATCCCAAATATGGGATATGAGATGATAAAATTATGATGCATCATAACCATTAAAACCCCTACCATATGGCTCCACCAAAATAACCTTAGGCCTTTATTTTGGTTTTTTGGGGATTAGGTCCCTAAATTAGTCATTTGATCTTTTGAAGCTTCCCACTTCTTATTTTTTTCAATATAATACCTCAAATAATGTATGATATGTTCTAATACATTATATAACTCAAAAAAATTATTTACCATGCTCCTATTTCTCTATGTAGATACCTTTATATCTATGTGATCCCACCTATAGGTGGTTATGGAAGTGTACAAGTAGAGAATGCAAAATTGTAGGAAAACTAATGACTATGATAAATGTAATATTTTTTGATATTTCATGAGTTTATACCCCTCTCAAGGATTTAAAATAGACTCTTTACATATTCAATACTCCCTTCCAACATGGTCGCATTATGAGATACTTGTAGATAGATGTTAATGGTAGGAGACTGGTATGCAGGTAGTAAGCATGAATTGGAGCAATGTATCAAATAATATTCTTATATATTCACTTAATCTCCCATAAATTATGTTTAAATTAAAACCCTAGGATCCTTAAAACTCAAAACAAGATCTTATACTTCCTTTTCAATGTTGAACCCTCTATGAGAGCACATGTTCATGATAGTTAGAAAGTATGCTGACTGTATGATGTTTATGACTACAATCCCATAAAACATTGATTATAGAATGATATTTCAAGTTGATGGGAATAATAATGATAATTAAGCACAAATAATTAACCTATCTCTAGCCTCTAAAACCACTATCAAGGTAGGAAGGCATGGGAAATGGTGGAAACCTACCTACAACATAGAATGGTACCTTCTACAACATGAGATAATTTTAATATCCAAACACCTTAAAAAAATAAAAAAATCATGGGGATAATTTGAGGAAGGATTCAAAATAATCTAAAAATAACATCATAAAATTAATTGTATGGACTTATCTAAACCAAGGTAAAACCTATAGGGTGCACATATTAGCAAACATAAAAACATAGTCAACTTCATGACATGATGGTTCATAAAGCATAGGAAACTATTAATTTGAAAAAAAATATCAAATGGAATATAACTAAGTGTATAATACACCCCCAAGATAATTTTTCTCGAAACCTCTCCTATTAATTGTACCAAGTACAAACCTCAAGACTAGTTTTGTGTGTCTAGAAGGGTGAAGAAGGAACATAATAGTTGTAACTAAAAAATGGTACTTATAGAGAATTTAAAATGTGTAACTAATCTTGAATAAGTTTAAGAGACCTTTCATGATCTTTTCCTATGTGTCACCTTCCCCCATGGGTTGTACAAGTGCCAAACTCTTCCTTTTTTCAATAAAACTACATTTTCTTCTGAATAACCTACCTTTTTTTAGCTAGTAACAATTACTAAAGACATTTTAGGAAACATGGGACATGAAATTGCCTTTTAGAACCTTCATAGTTCCAAAATAGGCTGTATGACTCATTTAATGCTCTATTTATGACCTCTAACTGACTCAAAATGATATAAGGACTAAATTGACTAATGACTAAAGATAATATGACATGAAATTATATAAAATGACCTATAATACACCTTATGACCAAATATTAGACCTATAAACACATAAATAAATAAAAATCCTATAGGGGTCCCAATTTGACCTGTAGGGTCAAATTTGGTCAATAAATGGATTAGGTGGCTTTGAAGCAGGATCAATATAGAAATGGAGGAATCCAAGTAGGGTTTCATGGTGACAAGATACAGGAATATATATATATATATATATATATACACACACACACACACACACACACACACACATATACATATAAGGCCTAAGTTTGCACCTTTCCAGATTTTATCTAAGTATAGCATTCAAGTTTCCTTCAAAGGAAGTGCTCCACATAAACCCCAATATAAGCTTACAAGTCTTAATTATTTCAAGAGTTTTGTCCCACATTATTTGGCTAAGTGTTAGAATTATTTTGGGATTTATGTTTCAAGATTTTTGTTAAGTGTTGAGAATTGTTTTGGATATTAATTCTAACAAAAATTCCCTAAAGGGTCATTTATTTAAGTTGGTCCTTTGAAAAAGTCCCAGAGGGTACTTTTCTTAGGGAAATGGTCCAATACAAAAGTTCTGAAGGATACATTTCTTAGGAAAATGGTCCAATTCTAGGTTTATGAATGGTACTTTTATTTTTGAAAGGGAACTTTTCAAAATTTTAAACGTCATTTTTTCAAAGGCAAATGACTATTTCAAAGGGGTGAAGGGCCATTCTAAGGACACAATTCCTTCATGAAAATTGTGCAGGACAATTTTCTCAAAGGTAGTATTCTTTCAAATAAAATGTCTAAGGAAAAAGACAATGGTTTTTTACTTTTAGGAAAATTGTTTTAAATTTTTTCCTAAAGGGTCATCCTATAGCAAAGAGTCCCTAACACTTTTCCCAAAGGGTCAGTTTCTTAGGAAAGTGTCCTCTACATTTTCTCCAAAGGATCTTTCTCCATTAAGGTGGACCAAGTCAAAGTTCTAAAGGGAACTTTTCAAAAGGTAAAGGACCAAGACATTAATTCTTTTAGATATTTTGTATACAATAATTTTTCAAGGAAAAGATAGGGAAAATTAATTCCTTAGGAAAAAGTGTTTTACACAAAGCCTAAAAGAATTATCCAGCAAAAGTTTTGAAATGAATAGCTTGTAGAGTTTGTGATCCAGACAAGTGTGTTATTTTCAAGTTTAGACCTTAGGAATTAACCCTTTGATTTCAAAATGTATAGTATAGCCCTACAGACATCAAATCAATGCTTGACAAGTGACCATTGAAGTTTAAATATCTCAATATGATTGTGTGAACATGAAGTTTCATCCCTTGGAAATAGCAATTGGGATTTGAAAAATCCAAAGATGTTTACATGAAAGTCAAAATAGATCTTGGAAAAAAATCTATCTATGCTTAAATTTGATGGTCCATAAGACATAATTTTAATTTTAAAAGATGACAAATGATAGTCAGTGGGATGTTAAATTTAAATATAGAGCAAGCCAAACCCATATGTGCATAAATTTGATGGTTGTATGATCATCAATAATAGTCACACAAATGTCATTTGATGGGATCAAGGATGTCAATTTTAGGTTCATGAAGAGACATTGGCTTTCAAATAGTGGGTCCCAATAAATCATTAGTCAATGTTTGATTGATCAATCAAATCTGATGGTGTGATTAAGAGTTAAAGAGTCAAGGATCCTAGTCAGTTCTCAATGACCAATCAGAATAAATGAGAGCCTAAATGTCTTAGACAAAAGTCAAAAGTTTAGTTTTCAACCAAGGTAAGTAATCATGATAGATCTAAGATCGAGCATGTTTCATTTTTATCTAAGAGTGGATATTTCAAAATTGAATGATGCCATTGGGGACTTGTAGAGGCAAACACATAGACTTTAATGATCATCACCAAATCTAGCTACATGAAAATGACCTCCCTCCCCACATTATCATGTATCAATAAAATAGTCATGAGTATTTTTGAATTAAGACAAAATAAAAGTGACTTTATCCCATCATTTTAGCTACCATGCAAAATTTTAGAGATGATATTGTAATGATGCAATGGATTAGAGTAACCTGGATCAATCAAGAAGGGTTTAAGTGGGCTCGATTCATGATGAGGGTTATAACTAGGTTTAAATTTGTTTTATTCCCTTTTTGGTCACCAAAAATCTTCCTATCTTTCTTCCCTTTTTATATAAATATAGCCTTTAAGCTATTATTTATGATCTCTCAGGTTGGTACAACTAAACTCTACTAGAATAGTATTTGACACCTCTTGGAGTAGTGAACAAAGGATTTTGTAGTCAATTTTCTAATCTATATTTAGTGTTTTATGTTTGTTTAATATGAAACTATTAATATTATTTTCCTCTTGTATGTCCAAACTCAACCTAAGTTATATAAATCTTCTTTTTATTTCATATAGTGCATCTCAGCATTGATCTCTTGAAGATATAGTGGATAGCCAAACTTAGGTGTCTTTAACCAGACCTTATTTTCATTGCTCCCTAGTTTGAGTTTATTAAACATACCTCTATATGAAATAATTTTTCATAAAATGATAAATTCTTGCTGCATTACCATATATTTGAGTAGGTTTTATTTTATTCCACTCCTCTCTTTTCATCCCAACTAGTCTTAGATTTAGTAGAAATATTCTAAATTATAAAACATGAGGAGCTAGCCTCATAAAAAATCCTAGAGGTATGATTTAGATATAGTAAAGCCATGGCCTTAGACCATTTCCCATGTTAGTCTAGGTATGGGTCAGACGTGAATGAACCTAACAGTTATTTAAGGTGGTCTTTGGATATATAACACTTAGTGCATAATTATATGATATATTTAGGTGATTTAACCTTAGTTATGCCTAAATCCATAACATATAAGCTTTAGCTTAAGTATGTGCCTAATTAAAAGGGTGTTCTCTAGATGGATGGTTCCCCCACTAAAAGAGTAGGTATATTGAAAGATCTTAAGATCACATTAGCAACTTACCCAATTTGTGTCATCATTCAAGATGTAATGGTTGTAGATCTACCCCCATATTTTACCTTATGCCTATATAGGGACTTTAATTCAAAAATTATGGGCTTGTTTGTCTTCTAACTAGTCATACATGATTATTAAGACTAGATATGGTACTAGGGTCACTATTAGGTCAAAGCCTATTTATAGGTTCATCTAGAGCCCTATATGCTTAACCTTGCAAATGTCAACTACACGATATTAGATGAGGATGAAAATTATAGTGAGCAAGATCCTTATAACCATATTGAAGGCATTTCAAGCTTGTGATTAGATGAATGGGTAGCTGACAATCATGGGTTTGATACCTATAGAAATATTGAAGAAACAAGCTTAGGGGTGTATTGTATGCATGAGGAGGGTGTTGTTATACCTTGCCTAAATAACACCAATCAATGATAAGATGTTTTATGGAATTTATTCTTTGATGGATCAAGGTCAAAAAATGGTAGTGGAGCTACAGCCATGATGGTTTCACCCTCATATAAAAATTATTATTTAGTTGTAAGATTTCAATTTAGTTGCACTTCAAACACATCTAAATATGAGGCTCTTTTACATGGTTTGAAAGAGGTGAAAAGAAGAGGTGTCAAAAATTTTCAAGTCAAGGGTTATAGTGAGATTGTTATGTAAAAATTGAGAGGCATAAATATATTCAAGAACCATCATTTGAAATCTTACAAGCATTTTTTATGGGATCTCAAAGAAGACTTTTTGGCATTTAATATACAATCCATACCAAGAGATGCAAATCAATACACATGTAGGCTATCAAAAATTGGAGCTAAGTATGAGGTTTTAGAAGGATTAAAAGGAAACCAAAATAAAGACAAGATCAAGGTCATATGTAGGCCAATTATACCTAATAATGAGGTGATTTGATAGGTATTTTATAATGATAACTAAATTATGATGCAGGAGGCATAATTATGACATAAGAATCAAAACAAATTCCAACATCAGTATGATGATCAGATAGTGTATCTAAGATATAAAAAGCTACCTAAGGATATTATGACATTATAAATCATCTTAAATAAATGTGACCAAGTGAGAAGAGACAAGGTATGTATTTCAGCCAAGGATGAACACTATGAAAAGATAGAGATCTTCAAATATAAATTGTTGAAGTTAGGAAAGATTAACACATCATAAGAGAGAACTAAATTTTTTAATTTATGATAAGAGTTATCTAATTTATTTGCATGGGAGTACATGGATTTGAAGGTTTTTGATCCCAAACTTGCATAACATACCATTAAACTAAAAAGCAATGCAAATCTAGCCAGGCAGAAAAAAGTCTTACCAACCCAAAAGTGGAGGAGTTGATGAGAAGGGAGTTATTTAAGTTGATTGAATCAAAGATAATATTCCCCATTAAACATTCCTCAAGGGTGGAAAACCTTGTACTAGTGAGGATGAAGAATGGGGAAATAATATTGTGTTGACTTTAGGGACCTCAACAAAGTGTCACTAAAAGACCATTACCCACTACCCTCAATGGATTAAATTATTCAAAAGGTGGTAGGTTCTTAGAGATTCTCATTGATTGATGGATACTCTAGTTATAATCAGATTATGGTCAAGGAGGAAGATAGACATAAGACTAACCTCAATATAAATTGGGGTACTTATGCATATATGAAAATGACCTTTGGACTATCCAATATTGAAGTAACTTTCCAGAGAGCAATGGATGTCACCTTTGAAGGTTTGATAAATGACATGGTGTTCATCTACCTAGATTACATCATGATTTTCTCAATGGACCCATCTATTCACATTTCTCACTTCATATTAGTATTAAAAGATGTAGAGAATTTCATGTGTCATTAAATCCTAAAAAATGCATATTTGGTGTTCATGAGGGTAGGTTATTAGGCCATGTAGTATCCAAATATGGTCTTTCCATAGATATTGAAAGAGTCAAGTCTATCTTATCCTTACCCTTTCCAAATCATAAGAAGGGTTTGTAGAGTTTCTTAGGAAATATTAATTTTATAATAATTTTTATTCTAGGCTTTACAAAGTTGGTCAAGTATCTTACTCACATGTTAAGAAAATGCAAGGATTGTACATGGACTAAATAAGGTAAGAGGAGTTTTGAGTCCATCAAGGAGGCCATATATCATGCCCCTAGACTTCTCAATACTAATTTTAACAAGGAATTCTACTTATATTCCTTGTCTACATTGGATATAATATTTGCCATGTTGATGCAATAGATTGAACAAGGTTTTGTATAGCCTATTACTTTCTTTAGTCAAGCCTCAAATGGGTATGAGGAGAGGTATAAATTTTTAGACAAATATGTGCTAGTAGTAGTGAAAGGTTTGAAGAAATTTAGGCACATGGTCTCCAATAGTAAGATAATACTCAAGGTGGTACACCCAAGTATTAGAGAGTTTATACTCAATAGAGACCTCAATGAAAAAAGAGCCAGATGTGTGATAAAATGCATGGAATATCATATTCAGGTTAGAGTCATAAATATGTTAAGGGTAAAATGGTTATGTGAACACCTTAAAATATAGGTAAAATGAGATAAATATCAAGTGTTGATAGTCTATGATAACCAATAGGCAACTAAAGACAACACACCTTTTAGCTGGACACATAATATAAGAAGATTTCTTGAGTTAGGCCAATGTACTATGGGATTAGATAGAGCCAAGAGAAGGCACTTAAAATTGAAAAGTATACCTTGTGTCTTGATATATGTAGTAATTTTTAAGAGAGACATAGGAGACATGATTTTTAAGTGTGTGGAATCATGTCAAATAGACAAACTACTTGAATAGTTATATAATGGTCCAATTGGTGGGAACTTTGCTAGCAAGACCATAGCCTCTAAGATCATTAGATCTAGATAATTTTGGCCAACAATGTTTAGATATATACACTCTTGGGTAAGGAAAAGCCCAAAAGGTGTAATGCTTTTTGGCAAGAAGAAAATGACTGTGCTTCCCTTGTAACCCATACAAGTAGAACAACCTTATAATCGGCCTTATATTTCATAGGGATGATACACCAACTTCAAGTAAAGGACATAAATGGATCATTATAGCTATAGACTAATTTAAAAGGTGGGTTGAAAAACTTACCTCAACGAAGCTAATAAAGATTATGTTTTGGAATTTTATGACAACCTTATCACCAAGTTTGGTGTGCCTTCTACAATCATTTTAGAAAATGCATTGGCCTTTAATAGAAACAAGGTATGCGAGTGGGATTTTTCACATAGAATTTATCTTAAGGCATCCACTAATTAATACCCATAGGGAAATGGACTGTCAAAGTCCATAAATAAGAATTTGCTAAAGATTATCAAGAGAACTATGAAGGATAATCAAAGGGAGTGGCATACTAGATTGTGGACTACCCTATAGGTAGATAGAGTGACACCTAAGAAAGCTACTAGATACTCCCAATACCTTCTTGCCTATGTGAAATAAGATAAAATTTGTATATCTCTTGAACTTCTTGCATTAGAGTTACACATCAACTTGAGATACTATAAGATGATGTTATGGAGATAAGGTTAAATGAGCTAAGGCAGCTAAAGGAGACAAGGGACACTACTATGAAAATTATGTGGTCCAATCATCACTAAGTGACTAAGTCATTTGATAAGGGATCTTATAACAAGGTAATATAATCCTCAAATGGGATGAGGACCATGCAAAACTAGGAAAGTACTCCAAGTTTGAAAGTCTTTGAGGTGTGTCTTATGTTATCATAGGTTTCAAAGAGATTACTACCTTTAATCTTGCTAGGTTGAATAGAGAGAGCCTTCCCATCCCTATCAATGAGAGGTATCTTAAATTTTTCTACTAGTGTTGTCTCATGACCTTGTACATAGGTAGATAGGTCTATCTTTACCTCTAAGTGCTCTTGTACATTTCTCTATTTTTTATTGTTTAGGTAGTTGTTTAGTGTGTTTTCTTATTTTCTTGTGTTTCTGTGTGTCTTATTACTTTAGAGTGTTTCCAAGAGTTAGGCATAATCTTTTTATAAGTAGTACTTCATTTTTCTAGTAATTATGAGCAAGCTTGATGAAATTCTAGTTCCATGACCAGTAAGCTAGTCAAGATAGTTGAGTCACCAAAAATGTTGGCCATTTTGGCCCACATGCTAAGATTCTACTTGAATTGATGTGTTGAATAGAGTTCTAGATGGAATGAGTGGTCCAAAAACACATGTAGCTTGAAAACCTTTTGAAACACTTTAAGTAAACTTAAAGTGTATTTTGTCAAATTTTGAGGAAGCAAGTTTTCATGGTGATCATGACCTTCATGGACATAAAGCAAGTTTCACAGGTCTCAAAAACTCATTTTAAGCCTTGAAAGTTCTTATACAAGCATAGAAGATCCAAAACATCATCAATATGTAATGTAGAAATAATTAGTTTAATCTAATTTCACATTTAATAAATGCACCTGGGAGCCGCTTAGGCAAAAATATTGCATGGACAGAAGTTCATGCCAAGATCATCCTCTACAAATTTTGTGTTTTGGTGAGCTTGCTATATAAAGATATAAAGCTTTAAAGTTAGACTTGTAGAGTTAAATGTGCATGAGGGCATAAAATTTGGGCCTCATGAAATAGTTGTTTGAATTAAAATGTCCCAAGATCAATGGTTGATGTTTGGTTAGACTAAGATCCAACAGTGAGAGATAACTTGATAGTGTCAATGACTCTAGATAGATCTGATATAGTGCATTTGATTGTACATTAAAGATAAATGATGTGCATTAAATCAAAAAATTAGTGTATCAAGGATGAATACATGGCTACCAAGTGTCATGATCTTGTGAGCTCAAAATAGATCTAATATTATATAGGCAAAGATAGAGTTAGTGGGCCCAAACAAATCTATGGTGAATATTTAATCATACCAAGAAGATGAATGACAAGTGATGGGTCAAAGGGTTATCAAATCTTATGGATAAATACATGGGTGAAAAGTGTCTCAACCACATTAAATTGGCATAAGATCTATGGCTCATGTCCATTCAGATAGAAGTATCTAATGGTGCATGAGAGAGTAGATCCAATGGTGTTTATCTAATGAGGATCATAAATCGATGGCTAATGATGAAGGTTTAAGGTGCTATAATCTTGAAGGATCAAATTAAGATCAATGACTAAAATTAAAATTTAAAAGCTAAATTAGTTTGGTAAAGGTCAAATATGTAGTCAAAACTGAACTAAAGCAAATGTTTTAAGGAGATTCTATGAGGGTATATGCATTGGACAATGGATTTCACCACCCCAGGTTGGTAAAACAAGTAAATACAAGATCAAAAATGATATAAGTCATAAGGAGAAGAATTTTAAAAATAAATCTAATGCCATTAAAGCTCTAAAAAACCTCTCAAATGATTTTAGACTTAAGTTTCACATCTTATGATCAAAATCCTTAGCCTGTATATCTTTAGTACAATCATGACTATATTAAAACCAATAGGGTGATTGTTTTTCAAACATAATAGATCTATATTTATGATTTACAATAAATTTTATAATGGTGGATGTGTAAGGAATGTCAGAGAGAACATCAAGCATGATGAGCTTGTGAAGGATTGTGATAGTGGGGATTGTTTCCTGCAACTGATCTTGATCTTCACATTTTCCATCACACCAAAAAAGGATATAGTGACATTAATGTAGGGAAAATATAAATAAGTATGGTGGTGGTAGTATTTATAAGTGGAATTGGGTTCATTAATGACCCCTTTAGTGCCAATTTACCTCTCTCTTACCTTCTTTCTTCTTATAAATGCTAGCTTGGAACTCTTGATTTGCATCCCTCACTTGGGTATAGTAAACCTATGCTAAAATCACTTTGTAAAACTCTAGAAATATAAGACAAAATTTTAGATTCTAGTTTAATTATAAGTATGATTTATTGAAGTTTTATTTACAAAATATATGTTCTTTATTCATCATCTGTAGGTCTTTCATGTACCTTGTTTTAAAGTTATTAGTTTCTTACAAGTTTTGTGAAGTGTTAACTAGTGGGGTTTCTCTTGAAGTATCATAAGCTCATAGTGTATTACATAGAACTATTATTTTTATCCTTTAATTTGATCTATTTTCAACCTTCATCCAAAATACTCATGTTTATAACCCTATTATAGAATCTGATTAACCCTTGTCCCCATTGGATTCATTAATAGTCATGAAAATGTCTAAGTTGAGAGTAGATCATTGAACATTTGGTTCATCACCACACTTAAGTAGGTTTTCATTCATGTATTTTCTCCCCTTTTCATCCCAATATATTAAATTTTTAAGAAAAGAGATTCAAATTATCATATCTGAGGAGCTAGCCTCATTAAAGACCCTAGAGGTCTGACCCAACATTAGGTAACCCACATCTTAGGGTCATTCCCAAGTTGGACTATATTTGAGTAGAGGACTTGAAAAATCCCTTTGCTCAGCTCGGTGTAATGTATACTTCCAATAGTTACCTTACCTTAAAAGGATAAGATAATTGTATAATATGGGTATGAATCATATATCATATATGAGTAGCATGTCTAGGTAGATATAACAATGAGGTACATAGTATGTGATCACATAAATTCCAAAGATGCATGATGTAAATCATGGAAACTTATAAAGAGTAAAAATAAAATATTATCAATCAATAAAGCACACACGCAAGAGCACCCAAAATTAAAACAAAATGTAATGGTCCATAGATACCTCATAGAAGGGGTACATTAAAATTTTGCACAATATAAGGGATGTGAATTATTAAAATTTCCACAAAGCATAGAATGACATATTCAAATGTATAAAATATAAATAAAGGCATGGGAGATTCAATCAATGGAGCATATTTAAATTTTCAAACAAACAAGACAAGATAAAAAAAGGAAATACACTCAAGGAAGTATAAAAAGTAAATCATGAAATAATCAGCAACAAACATAATCATATCATACTAGACCTTAGATATGTGTGTTAGTAAAAAAATTTAAGTACATAGCATATCAAGTACATTGTTAAATATATAAGCATGAATAAAATCATGTGTAATTACATAATCTTAAACATGACAATGAAAAGTGAACATAGAATAATATACCCTAGGTGTATTATGATCAAATAAGTGGATTCCCCAAACATACTAATGATGTGATTAGAGGGAGGTCCCAACATATGTATGTGCATATATCATGTGCATAGATATGTCTAAATCATAATCAAAAGACACATGAAGCATATGTCTGTATATAAAAAAATTGATATGATATCTACTAACATGTAACCAATAGCATAGATGTCAATGAGATATAAGATATGTAAATTTTGAATATTTTTGAATTTTATTTTTTTGGTATTTTTTGAATATTTGAAAAAAAATACTATCCTATGATCTCATCCAATGGATTCTCATATGTATCTTCCCACTCAAAACTTGGTATAATAAACTGGTGGTACTACCAAGGAACATATATAGGTGTAATATTTGGCATTGTAGGATCTATGATGATATACACATGTATAATAGGTGTGGTTGTGAGAAAGTAAAAAAGGTGTAATATTTGGCATTGTAGGATCAATGGAGCTTATTTAAATTTTCAAACAAACAAGACAAGATAATAAAAGGAAATACACTCAAGGAAGTACAAAAAGTAAATCATGAAGCATAAGCAAAAAACATAATCATACATACTACTCCTTAGATATGTGTGTTAGTAAAAAAATTTAAGTACATATCACATCAAGTACATTGTTAAATATATAAGAATTAATAAAATCATGTGTAATTACATAATCTTAAACATGACAATGAAAAGTGATCATAGAATAATATACCTTAGGTGTATTATGATCAAATAAGTGGATTCCCCAAATATACTAATGATGTGATTAGAGGGAGGTCCCAACATATGTATGTGCATATATCATGTGCATAGATATGTCTAATCATAATCAAAAGACACATGAAACATATGTATGTATATAAAAAAATTGATACGATATCTACTAACATGTAACCAATAGCATAGATGTCAATGAGATATAAGATATGTAAATTTTGAATATTTTTATATTTTAATTTTTTGGTATTTTTTGAATATTTGAAAAAAAATACTATCCTATGATCTCATCCAATGGATTCTCATATGTATCTTCGCACTCAAAACTTGGTATAATAAACTGGTGGTACTACCAAGGAACATATATAGGTGTAATATTTGGCATTGTAGGATCTATGATGATATACATATTTATAATAGGTGTGGTTGTGAGAAATTAGTAGAGAGAATGAGGGTTCATAGAACCCATCATTGAATTATATGTGGTTTCTTTGGAATAGAATAAATAGTAGCATATTTGTTACTCTAGGTAATTAAATATGTTATGTATTACTAAATAAATATTTTGTGGAACCTAATGTCTATCTCTGATATTATGGTATCTCAAATACTAGAAATATGTGAAGGGGTATTACCTGTTCCTTAACATTTCATAGAGGATTAACCTTAGTAGGTTTGATAATAACCTACCTAGGTGTAAACTTCTCTTATTCAGGTGGATGTTCATATGAAATTATAGAAACTATAATTACCCTATTGGTATGGATGTATTTAACATATCCATGAATTGTATAAGGTTTATCAAAGAGTGTATGTATTCAAGTTCATCTTAAGAACATATCAAATACTCTCATATATGGTATAACTAAGAACTTAGTGACCACATGTGTTTGGACAACTTGCAAAGGTAAGTCCATCTCATCGAGGATCTATTGTGAGGTTCCATCAAATGCTCTGACCGCTTTGATCAAAGGGTGTAATTCACAATGTGTATATCCAAAATGAGTAAGTAATTTCATGGTGCAAACGTTCTCTCTATCACCATTATCAATCATAACACTATGTTTAGGTTGGTGACCAAGTTATGCTTAAATTAATAATGAATGAATATCTAAGTCATCATCCATAGTCTCACTATCATCAAAAGTAATAGAAGGTCTTTGAACCATATGAGGTGTATGTCATGTATAAGTACCAATAATACCATTTAATAGGTTCCAATAGTTTAGTGGATGAGGATTACATTATATGACATTTACTCTTCTAGTTCCTTCTTAGAATGGTCTTATAAAGGGTTGTTAAATATTTTTTGATTCTATTGAACACAAGGTTGTGAAAGTGATTCTTTTTTAGGATAATCAAACGTAATTTTTTCATCTATGAGGTCTTGTATCTTATGCTTCAAGCTAATTTTTTTTCATAGAATGCCTATGGCCTAGGTGATAGTTGTAATACAAATTTACAGCATATCCTTTGGGTATAAGTCAACTCATATCAACCTCTATAGGAAGAGGGAGAGATATGAGGTGACACTCCATAAGATTTAGAAGTAACAAATTTGGAGACTCACGTAAGCATGAAAATTATCTCCTTGGTGTATTGGATAAGACAAGTTAATTAGGTTGTTGTGACATTGCATTAACTATAATAACTTTTTCTTTTTTATGTTCACTAGGTTTCACTTTTTAACTTGGTTTAATAGGAAACTAAGTATTGGATGTATTCAGTGTGTTTTCTACATACTTAAGTTTGTTCAATGAGATAAGTTTCATTTCAAGATTACAAATAATATAACATAAGTCATCAAAAAAATTGAATGTTTTAAAAATAATGGACTCATGTAATGTGGCAAGCAAACTTTGACTGAAGATTTCTTGAAGATCTTCATCTTTCATTGGATTGGTCAATTTATCAAACATTTACTTGTATCTCAATACATATTCATTGATATGTTCATTGGTTCCTTGTTAGATCTTTGAAATTAGGGCATAAGAAACATTTTAGGTAATTTTGATAGATAAGTGTGCTAAAACTTGATTGGCAAGAGATTTGAATGCTTTTACTAGTTGAATTGGTAAATTATATAACCACCTTAGAAAATAGTCCTTGAGGCTCCTTATAAATAATTTAGTCATAATTTTATAATTGGAGTCATAATCAAGGCATGCCATATAAAATGAATATGTTTTTTAAGATCACCCTCACCATCATAAAATGTGAACTTAGGTACAACAAATCTAATTAGTAAGGGATGGAAATATATTTCATATTCAAGAGGGTTATGCAACACCTCTTGTGAATCAATATCATAAGGTGAATTCATATATTTTGTTCAATATTTGTAACATTAGCTTTCAAAAGTCTTATAGTGTGGATAATATTTTATATATTTTGATCACTAAGGTTTGAAGTTTGAAAATTCACCCAAGGATTTGTACCCATAGTTTGAGTCTATATATGTATTGAAACTAGTAATTGGGTACCACCCAAGGATTCACCATCACTAGGTGAATAAACCTTAACCTTAGAATGCTTAATAATTTCTTCTCTTATAACATAAAATAATAATCCATTAATCCCTTATTTGATTTAGATGAGTAACTAATACTTATTTATCTTCCATTTGAAAACTAATTTTGTGATTAACATTTTCCATTAGGTATAAATGAAAAAAATAAAATTTTTAAAGAAATTATATCAATAAAAATAAATAGGAAACCCTAGGTCAATTTTAGTGTTTTGAGATCAAAGGTTGAGTTAATCAAATTTTTAACTCTAAATTCATAATAGGGGTTAACAAGGGGTAATAATATAGAAATTAATAAGCACACAAGTTATAAATAGTTCTATATCAGGAAAATTAATTTATAAACTTAGATAGATAATATTATAAATTTAAATAATTAGATATTCCAAAAATAGAAAGTACAACTATTGATTTATATTTTAATGAATTAAAAACAATTATAATAACCCCACTAGGTTTTACAGGAATATAATAATAATTTTTAAATAATTACACATATTCATCTTAAAAATTTCACCATGAGAAATTTAATTAGTGATGTTTAACTAACTTCATTCATTTAGTTAACCATAAGGTTTATACCTAATCCACTTATATAAGGATCACCATGAATAGATATAACAATCATGAATAAAGCTGAATAAATAATAAATACTACATCTAAATCATAAATTAAATAGTACAAATTCAACCATGGATGATATATAATTACAAATACTATTGTATAATTACAATAAATGAATATTATAATTTTCATCAATAAATAATATCTCAACTAATAATACATGATACAAAACTCCATGGAGCATGAGTCTCCATGAATTAAGAGTTTCCATGACTTAAGTATCAATCTATAAACTCAAGTGTAGTAACTAGTGTAATACCCCATCTGTGAGGGAGAGCATCATCCAAGTGATTTTCCACACCAACCATAGGCCATATATCCCTTGCATTGTCTTCCAACAAGGGAATGACCCTCCATTCATGGATGGCTGGATAATGATAGTGTAGGAATCTAGAGTGACAAACTAGAACTTGTGCATTGTAGATATCTAATACATAATGTGTATCTTAAATAAATCCATCCTTACATGATATCACACAAATATAAAAACTATATCAACATATGAAATGACAATGTTTAACTATAAACATTACTTTGGCAAAATCTTTTTATAATTTATGATCTCTAGGATCGATCAATTTCATACACACCACTCAATCAGATTACTCCTCATCTTGTATTAATGTTACTAATTAAGCCAGTGGAACATGTCACATGGCTTATTTAGTGTCATAAATGTGATATTTGGTTGATTCTATAATTATATAAAAACCAATAGATTCAAATAGAATATTCCCTATTAGCATATAAAAATAGGCTAAGTATCAAAATATCATTTACATACATTTAGTTCATCAAATGAAATGTAATGAATTTAAGATTCCATGATTTATTAGATAATAATAAATAGAATCAAATATAGTCCTCAATAGAAACTTACCACCTAGGTAAGAATCATATCTATATCTCAAGTTACTAAATATCAATATTTAACTTTAAAATTTATTTCATCAGCTTTTCATATATTAAACATAGCTTTTTTCTTGTTCATAATTCACAAATATAATAAATTCCAATATTTTAACAACTTTAAAATATTTATATTTAGCATTTAGATTCCTTATATTTAAATTTTCAACTAAACCTCAAACACATAACAAACACCCATAATTTCTTATTATGTTAAATATTGTTCACAAATATTAAACAATGTATAAACATCTCTATATGGAATACTATTTTAGATTTACTATATGATCTGATTCAAATCACATATATATTTCATGCATTTATGTATACATTATAAACACATAGTTTATGACTAATAATCCATTTAATAAAAATTTAAAGTGTGCATAAGGTATACTTTCCTCATCCTTTATCATTTATTATAATATTATTTCATCTAAAACTTCATAATCAAACAATTCATACTTTAGTGGTTCAACCAAAATATGTTCATAATTGCAAAAAAAAACCTTTTTTTTATCAATTTGAACATAGCTAACAAGGATTATTAATTCTTTTTAATTTGAAATACATAGTCAATACTTTATATATATCCATTGCATGTTTAGTCTATGATTGTGACCAAAACTTAAGGGAACCTAATATATATTTATATATTAACTTTGTATACATAGCTGAACGCATATAAAATATATCATGATTGTTAAAATTTTGACTCTATCAATTGGTAACTTCATATCTGATCATAGGATATATCATACAAATAAAAAATCTTTGATATCATAAAATCTATTCTTTCCCAAACCATTTCATCTAAACACTCAACTTACACACACACACACACACACACACACACACACACACACACACCACATTCTATCATTCATAAAACTAGTTGACTCCCATACTATGCACAAACTTAGTCAACTCATAAACATTATGGTCATCTTTACAAGTTCCTTAATATACAAACACACACACACACACACACACACACACACACACACACACACACACACACACACACACACACACACACACACACACACACACACACACACACACACACACACACACATGTTGATGTGTATAGATATCCTAGATCATCAAGGTCATGTAGGGTGTATACACACACCCATGCATATATAAATATGTGTGTGTATACAATATAAACAAATAAAATAATAACCTAAATTCAATTTTATATATCTAAATAAATTCAATACATAGTCAACCCTTATAGCCAGATTTAAAGTTAATTATATCTACCTCCTACCTGACTTTAAGTCTATATAAATACAATCCCATATCCTTAGAATAGTAAACTAAATAGTATCTCAATCAAAATATTTTATATCTTCTATTAAATAAATATAGACCCTTTTTCTTTTCCTATGGTTTCTACCACACCCATCCCAAGTTTTAAATTTTTGACACAATAAATACTTAAAATCCATCCCTTAAAGGGTTTGTGTGAAAATCCTCGTATGCAAAGAAAGAGGGTTCACAATCATAGAATTATACCAAGTTTGTGGGCTATATGATGGGTTTTTTGGATGGTCAATCCATCCATAGGGCCCATAATTTATCCCATTTAACATTTTTTAGTCCATATAAACTAAAAGTTTCATGATTTTATTACTAGAATCACAATAGATAAATAATAGAAATCTTAAAATAAAATGACCCAATTATTCAGTCTCACAATACAATACCAATGATTCAAGTTGTTATCCCTCTATTAGCTTGAATTCCCTCTATAGATTCCATACATGCCATTTGTGTCCTCCATGGCTTCAAATTCATACTTTTATTCATCTACATGTTCATTGCATGCCACATAATTCTCCAATTATTTCACCATGATTAACTAACTAGTAGTCAACTAGGTGTTTTCCACATCCTAACCACATAGATCTCTTCATTTCTCAGCTGGTATGTTTAACACTCAATCAAATACCAAGTTATCCCTAATAATATTTAATTTTAATTCATTAACCAAATAAAATAACTTTATATTATTACCTTCAAACTATGCACATCAAACATTGACTTCATAAAAAGCCATTGACTTATATGAAAGCCTTAATCATTCTTTAATTCAAAGGTATGTCGATTGGTCTTTAAAAAAACTAGGCTATCAGTAATAATATTAATTATATTAAACATCATTACCATGACCAAAGCATTTAAACTTATAACTAGTGGTTATTTTAATATGTTAACAAAATAACTTATTGACTCTCACTTATTAGTGATAATTTTTTTTCCAAAAACACAATGACTTCACCTAATCATTTAACAATATAATCATTGTTTAATATATTATGAATATTAAACCCTTAGTCAATAGTAAATTTAATGACATTTTCAAATAATTATATTAAAATCTTTTTGATATTAGGATATACAATTATTATAAATAATAAATATAATGTTATAAATATTATTATCACCTTAATCCTACATCTCAAGTAACAACAATGGAATTTGTCTACACTTGCTAGAGCAATGTATACATAACATCACATCTTTATACTACATATTTATACCCAATAAAGTAGTGAGGCAAGTAAAACATATATGGATTTACTCATTCAACCAAGTAATAATATCATACAAGATAGGCTATGTACGACAACCAGATTAGTGTAATCACTCAACCAAATCAACACAATCATCAACAACAATCATGATCACACTAGAAATCATATTAATAATAAATTAAATTAAATTAACACAAAACATGATATAACTATCTAACTTAAGCAATTAATCACAAAATGTGATATACTATTGTGATGTGTGCATGGGTTTTTATTTTCTCTCTCTCTATCATCCCCCAATGCCTGTGTCTACACCACCATATCTGATGATGCTCTCCCTCCATCACACTCTAAGGGATGGATACATCTTACATCCACCTCAAAAAAATGAAGATACTTAGCCCAAAACACATATATATCCATTAAATAATGTTGTATAGTTAACAAACATGATCATAATGTATAGAGAATAAAAGTAAAACTAACTCATAGAAAACCAATCATGTAAATTAAGAAACACATAATTGTCCCATAATTATTATATGTCATAAATATTAATCAAACAATAGTTTATTGACTAATAACCTAATAATCCATAGATAAAATAGGTTTTCTAGCTTAAAGAGAAACCAAGATGTGACATCCTTCCACCTAAAGTTGGTCATCATCGTATGACTCTTATTCAAAAACAAGTTCTAAATTTAAATCATTCTTTAGTAATAAATAAAATAATATATAGAAACCTATCAAGAAAAAAATTATAAAAATGGCCTATAAAACTCACCATAGTCCTCCTAAGTGGCACTATCTTATAAATATTAATCCCACTAGACCTTGCACTATGACACTTCTCTATTACGCAAACTAGTTTTATGAGTTTCAATTATTTTGATTAGTTCTACCATGACCACCCCTATATTTAGAACTTACAAAGCATTTCAATCCAACACATGTTAAGGATCAGTAACATACTTTTAAAGATAAAACACATGGAAGATATTATCTAAAAGAGCTAGAGCTATTATGTAAGCCTATATGCTACAGGATTGACCACTTATAAAACCTTTAAGGGTCCCATATATCTCAGTAAAAGTTTCATAAACTTCTTGAATTTAATCAAGATTTTTTGGGGCTTAACCCATAAAAACACTTTATCACATATAGAAAACTACCTAGCTATTCTCTTCAGATCAACATAACTTTTTTGTTAAATCATTAGCCTCGACCAACCTCTACCTAATTGTCCTAAATTTCTTTTCCATTTTTGAAATCATATTAGGCCCAAAAACTACCTTGTATTCTAACCTATCCTGACTAATTGGTGTTTTACACCTCTTTTCATATAATGCCTCAAATGGAGATATATTCAATATTGATTGGTATGATTTTTGGTAATCAAACTCAACCAATGGAAGGTAATCCTCCAATGTATATTATTTATCCATAAAATACATATGAAATATATCTTCTAAGACTTGGTTAACTTGATTTATTTATTCATTAGTTTGTGGGTGATAAGTAGTGTTGAAATTTAACTATGTACCCAAAGGTGAATTCAGAGTCAACCAAAACCTAGAATTCATCCTTAGATATTGATCTAAAATTATCTTCTATATAAATCCATGCAATTGATACACCCCCTATATGAATATATTCACAATCATAGTTACATCATTTTTCAAGTTTCTTGGTAGGAAGTGGGCTACCTTAGTTTATTAACTACAACCAAGATCATATCATGTTATTTTTATGATAATAATAACCCTTGGATGAATTCCATAGTAATCACTTACCAATTCCACTTTGATATATCATGTGGATATAAAAATCCATTTAGATACACTTGTTTAGCTTCTACACATTGACATTCTAGATAATGAGACACAAAATCTACTATATCTCTCTTGATTCCTTTCCAGTAAATAAAGTGGTCTAAGATTAGCCATGAACTTGGTTACACATAAAATTCCTAAATATGTGGCATTGTGTAATTATTTTAGCATCATGCTCCTAAAATTATCTTTATTAGGCACATACATCCTACCATTATACTATAAAAGACCATCACACTCTAATTTAAATCCTTTATACCTAGGATTCTAAGCATTCCTAGATAACACTTTCTTAACCTGGTTGTAGAATTCATCTTTAGGCAAGAATTTGATTACTTGATCTCAAAAAGTATTCTTGATAGTGTGACATATGAATTCAACATAGAGGGGAGGTTAGTCTTGTGTTAGTCTCATAAAACCAATTAAATGAACACACTAATATCCTAACACCTCTAGCTTAGACACTAGGAAGAGATTACTTATAAAAACTAAATGAAAGCACAAAAAAACATATAAGATATAGCTATTTTACCTTGGTAAATACAAATGAATTTTTTGAATGGGTAACTCAACTTGTGAATCAATAAGTCTTTGACAATGGAGGTCTGTTGGCTCCTTATCTCCTTGGCACCTTGCCTTATGATGTAGTTTGGATTAAGATTTTGGCATGGTAACCTTACTTTCTAGGCATTTAGGCATTATAAAACTACATTATCCAAGCTTGTTGAAGATATTTCTGCATAATAACTTTTCACCAAAATATCTTATGGTTCAATATGCAAGGTCTTATATTTATAGCCTAAGGAATTAACTCTCACCCAAGGTGAGTTAAGGTTGACTTTAGGCTTGGGATGGCTTCAAACTAAACCTAGGTGAGTTAAAACTAACTCTAGTTGAGTTAATAGTTATCAAGCAATTATGATTTGTAATTAATAGTAATGGCTCTCAAATTAGATATTTTAATATATTTTCAAATAACTTGAAAACTCATGAAGGTAATGATGAAAGGCTAGGATATTTTAAATTTTTGAATTTCCTTTTTTAGATATTCATTAATTTCAAATGAATAATTAAATTAGGTATTTAATATTTTTTAATTTGTTAATTTATTCTAATTAACCTTTTATCTCTTTCAAGATTTAATCAAATGTGTAAGATCCCCATTTAATAGGTCTAGAGGCCAAATTGATAGTTGTGATGCCACAAGGTGATTAAGGATGAGTCCATGAGAGGTTATTATTATGTACAGTAGAATACCCCCAATTAGGGATTTATAAAAATGATTTTGAGCTTTGATGAATGATGCACAAGTATATCTAGGACATTCATTAAATCTTAGGATTAATTTTCAATGGTTGGTAAGAATCAGTCTGAATTTTGGTCGAAAGTGAATTGTGACCAGTTTTAAGTATCTATAGTTTCCCCTATTTGGGAAGATGTTGAAAGTTATAGGCATAGTAATGTATTCTAAAATAATGAAATAGGATTAAAATAAGATAATTATTGAATAAGAAACTCTAAATAATGTTTGATAAGCCTATAATGATGCTCTTTCGAGGGAGTGGACAACACATATGATTGATGGTTGGTACCTTGAAAAGAAGCAAGAAAAAGAATGAAATTAACTCATGGGTGAGATTAATCCAATTGATATAATGCTTAAATTTATTGATTTAAAAATTAATAATTAGACCAAAGGTAGTTATAATTAGTGGCACAGGGACATGCCCTAGTTAGGGAGGATGAGTTTAAATAATGATTTTCCCATAGGTGGTTATAATAATTAAGATGACCTAGATTGAATAATGATATTTTGGTTGTGCCCAAATAGAGAAGATTGGAAAACATAACTAAAGGATATAACCTATCATACAAATTAAAGATGAGTGGGATAAAATGTAAATGTGATGGTCTAATGATTGAAGAAGCCATAAACAACTAGGCATATGAATATGCATAAAGTGATGAAAGAGATGATTAGAAAAATAAAGAATTGATCAATGTGAATGATTCAGTTGTACCTAACAATGTGGATATGCTCATCCTTATTAACATTGATACAAATAGAATGGTAAATGTTTTTATTTGATCAAGGATGGTGGGAGGATTTACCAGGGTTACCAAGGAGAATTTTTTATAGCTCTATTGCTTGTAAGATTTATTGAGCTAATTTCTAATAAAGTGCATGAAAACATACATCATAATATAAAACACCATGATAACATAGCCTAAGCATGTAGAAGTATTGACTCCCAATCTAATAAATAATTGAAAATAATACACCAATGATAAAAACCATGATGACAATGTTGACATATGAATATAGATAGACTCAATAATAATGCACAAGGAATCACCCAATGAATGCATATAGAATAATTCAATACACAATAATGAACTCAAACAAATAGGAAACAAAAAAATAAACACGTAGAAAACTTGAAATAAAAATCAATACAAAGCATCATATCATTAACTAAGTCAATACATATGCATTAATACCCATTGGAATGATAAATAGGTGGTGCCCCAAAGCAAGGATATATTCAAAAGGAAGGCCACACCCCCAATGGTATTAGAATGGTTTAGAACTAACCATGGAGTTTTCCATAGTAGGGTAGATTAAGGATGACTATCTAAGTTTAAAATAGACATATGTTTTTGTATTTTAAAATTTTTGAATGTTTTAGAAATTTGGGGTATCTTAACTCATTAGAGATTGACAAGATACCACTCATAGAATGACAAGAGTGTTGGTTGAGGTTAATTTCATAATGCCAAGAGTGTTGGCTAAGATTTCTCATAAAATAGCAAGAGCATATAGAAAAGAGGGACTAAGCTAACCTCAACATGAATTGATCATGACCTACATATTCCAACAAGGGCCTTAAGTCATAGTAGTTCTACCAACACAAAAGGTGGGGAGATCCAACCAGCTAATAATAAGCGATCAAATTTAGGCCAAATTTCAAGGTAAATGATAATAGTAATGGTAAGGTAATGTGGTAATGCATGGTACATGTGTTGTTCCTAATTTTCCCATAGGTGGTTATAATTGGAAAACAATGGCATAGGTCAGTGCTACTAATTTGTCCATAGCTAGTTATACTTAGTAAAACAAGATGGGATACTAATTTGCCTATAGGTAGTTATAATCAATGTCACCAATCAAACATAAATGAAAGATAATTTTCCAAATCCATTATCACACTAATTTCATATATTGTCATTTAAACACAAAATTATAAAATTACTAAAAATAGATCAAAATCCCCTCATGGAAGGTGTAGGAAGAATCAAAGGAACCAAGATCAAAAGGTTTGGGTAAGGTGGCTAAAAATAGGATTTGGTCTAATAGCAAAGGTATACTAAAATGGTATATAATATGCCATCATTCAAGGATGGTAATGTTATGACAATTAGATAGAATGGTAAGAGGGTTTCCCCCAAGTGATAAGGTAAGATAAAAGTTAAGGTATGAAACATCAACAATAGGAATGGAAAATATCAATGTAAAGGTAAAATGGAAAGGTAAATGTTTTTGTTGTTCCTACTGATGTCGAGATGCACGTCCTAATTATAAAATGATACAACTAGAATAATTAATTATGTAAATTTTTAGCTAACAACTCTTATAAATAGTTGCCCTATCAAGAACTTATTATATATTTGGACTCTAATAATGTTATTGTGATACTCATTGTTCATTTATTCTATTTCCTCCAAACATCGAGACAAGATGTCTTTGTCACCTATACAAAGGAAAGTGAGGCTAGGGATGGTAAATATAGATAAATATTAGATGATATGTTTGAGTTGGTAATGTAAAAGTGGATGATAATGGAATGCATAATGGTTGGGAAAAAAATGAAGATTAGGATTTTAAATCACACACATTGTTGTTTATTTTAGATTCAACATAATTTTGGTTGTGGCAAGGATGAAGACTTCTAAATATGCTCTAGATAGGACCACTAGATTTTTGTATTATTTGGGCTTGAGAGTATTTACCATATGATTATGTTGTAGATTGGAAGTTGTATTGAAGTTTTCTTTTATAATGTCTTCATCAAGCAGTGAATAACTATTGTACTCATCTATTGGTGCCTCAAAGAGGTTTTCGCCAATGAATTTGTCTTGATTGTCTTATAGACCCTTTGATAAGGTTTCACTATGGAGTGTTGAATTTTGACTTTGATTATCTTCTAACACCTCAAAAAAAGTTTCACTAGAAGATTTTAAGATTAGAATTTGATTACCTCCTAGTGCCTCTAAGAAGGATTCACTAGGATATTGTTCTTCTTATGCATGAATGTGGTCTTAGTCCCCCTAATATTCCCCAACTAATAGTCCACCATATATGTAGTTTAATAAGGTGTGATTCTATCGGTCCTAATCAAAACCTGTGGGAGGTGGAATGCCAATATAATGGCTAGGTTGGTTGGTGTTACTTACATGTGGAATGGTAATGGAATGGTAAGAAGAAACATAATCCTAATAGAATATACTATGAGAACTTGTGTTGATGTTGAATTAATCATCCTCAAAGACCATGTAAGGATCACAAATATATTCAAATTGATCAAAAAGGCATGTGTAGCCAATATTATAACAACCATAAACATATTTTGATTCTAAAGTTGAATTTCAATCAATAGACTTTGCATCCATTATTGAGACTAACATTTATTCTGATTTTAATGATAAATTTGATGTCAGTTCAAGAATAGAACTTAACTTTAATTCTAATTCTTTATCTAGTGTGGATACTACTACAATTATGTTTTTTTAAATGTTTGGTATTGGAAAAATAATGGCCTATGATGGCATAATGGGCTCCATATAGACTAGTTTGTCAAACTCAAACTCCTCAATGAGAAGAAAAAGGTTAAGAGACAACTCCAAATAGACTGGATTATCAAGGGGAGTCTTTTCAAAAATAAGACAATGGTCGACATAATGATTTTATCAAAGGTAGTTATAATCATTAAGAAGTGACTCAGAAAATACTAGCTTGTAAGATTGAAACTTCTCAATAATAGGGATAAGATCAAAAGGTGATTCATCATAGACTAACATTTCACAAATAGGTGTTTCAATAAAAATATCATGGATTGGTTGGTTATCTTGGCCTTGGTTTACAAGTAGTTGTAAAATTCTAATTTTTAACATATCTTGGTCTTCAAATGATTGGCTTGGTTATGGCTCAATGACCAACATGGGTTTTATAAAGTGGTGGATGGTTGGAAATGGATGAATAATGACCGGTGGTTAGGTAATGGCAGGCTTATCTATAATGGGATTAACAAAGGTTGTTTACCAACCTAAGATGGTAACTATGACCTATCTAGTCATAATGTCAAAAAATTATTCAGATAATGAGCTATGATACTTGGAAAGGGCTAGAATGGTAATGTTATGGATTTGAAAAGCTTGGTTGCTTACATAAGCCAAAGGACCAGGTCCTAGAATAGAAATGGTAGGGAATTATGAAGCGTGGTTGCTTGCACAAGCCAAAGGATGAGGTCTTGGTATAGGAATGATACAACATTGTAAAGCTTGGTTTCTTACACAAGCCAAAGGATAAGTTTCTAGTATGGTAATCCTTAGATTTTATGGATCTTATTTTATTACACAATATGAAGGAGGTTTAATAATATAAGTGGGGTATTGAGTATCATGAATGATGAAATGGTAAACTTGGTATGTTAATCAGACTAAAGATGGTATCACCATATACTATGCTTAATAATCTTAGATTTTTTATCCATATTAAGCATTATAATGAGGATAAGTATCCATATCACAACCCACATCATTACCATAGGGGTCTTGAATGAAGTTATCATGTGTGAACACATTATTATAACCTAGATTATGCATGGCTCCACTACAAGTGTATTGAGATATATCCACATTAATGAAAAATGATTCAAAAAAAGGTATAGATTTTTACAAACTCTTAAAAACAATATCCAAAGGATAAATGGTCCAAACATAGTCTAACCTAGTTTAAAAAGAGGAGTTGTATCTCCAAAATAGTCTATGTTAAAACTTGGTACAAAATAATCTAATATTAAATGTCTTAAACAAATGGTCAATTAGATGAATAAAAACCAAAATACAAAAATTATAGGTAAAAAGTATTCCAAATAATTCTAATCTAAAGAAAAAAAGGTTTCTAGGTCTGTCAGAGAAGGTACAAAAGCTAGGCTCAAAATAGACATATGCTAGGTCTTTTGGAAAAGGCACAAAAACTAGACTTTAAATAAAATAAGGGATGAGATTTAATCTAAAAAATTTGAAAAAATTTGGAATAAACTAGGAATTCATATTTAAAAATGAACTTGGTCAATTGGTGTAAGACATGAAACTCTAGGCATACGGAGATAGGCTACTTCTATAAATCTAGGCACAAATAATAGTTTTCAAATTGAGTAAAGAATTAACCTAAGTTACACAACCCAAAAGAGAAAGATCAATGTTTAGGTCAAAATTAAACAAGGCATAAGAATGAATAAATAAATAAATAAATGTTTGGATTTGAACTTTTCAAGGCTAATTTAGAGATCAATGTAGAAAATTAGGTTTCTTTAAACAAATAACAAGCTAGACAAGAATGAACAACATAACGGCACTAGGTATGGATCTAAAAGGCACACATGGTTTTGGTTTGGAAATTGGAACTTGGATGGAAGAAAAATAAGTCTTTGAAATAGTTAGATCAATGTAATGACATTATCATGCTCTAATGATGTAATCAATGGTTTGTTTTCAAGACTCCAAGGCACAAGATTTGGAATGAATTGGAAAGCATAACAACACCCTTTTCAATAAAATGACACACATAAACAAGATTTGTCAAAATACTAAGGCACATGTACAATGTTAAATGGGTAGCATAAAACCTCCTCAAACAACAAATTGATGTATAAACAAGACTTATTTTGACATGTTACATTAAACTAAAATAGATAGTTTAGACTCAAAATGATGTAAGAAAGGATAAAATGAAATAAACACCTAAGTGTAACATCCTAAATCCAAAACCTAACAAGGTTACATAATATTGTTTAATTACATCAATATACTCACTCTTGAGAGTATTTTTTATTGTTTAATCTAAAAAGTAAAATTTCATGAAATATAAGGTTTTTGGGCCCCCTCTCCTCTCAAGATTATGTACTGTGACATAAAACTTTGGGCTAATCACCCTGCATCAATAGTATGTTTGTGACAAGTGAGTTTGTTATAAACTATCAATTTTTGCTCATTTCTAAATGGTACCAAGTGTGGCTAACACAATAAATACTCATGTCAATTAGATCCACATCAACTATCTTGTTGTAAAAATGTCTTGTCCTTTTCACAACCACTACATCTATCACTTTTTTAGTGTAGTGAGATGTCGAAGTTGATCATATGTTTCGAGGGCAAAAATCATTAATATATGTAGTTTAATTTCTCAAACTACCATCCCAATGATTCACTAACTCAATTTATATACCCCACCATGGAGTGGGGTTGAAATTATGCTATGAGATAAATTTTTGGGTCAAATATTCCATAAATAACTCATGAGGAGGCAATGAACTCTCATTCACAAGCCAAAATACATGAAAATAAAGACAACTAAAAATACTTTATGATTGTTTTGGGGTCACCCAAACCATATGAATTTGGGGAGAGCCTTAGCGAATTTATTTTCATACTTTAGACTAAAGAGGTAAAGGCAAATAATGAGTTTTTTGTGGTCACCCAAGTTCTCTAAAGGGGATGGGGGAGAACATACATTCATCACTCATTTTTCTTAAACAAACAACTTTAACAAATAAGCAAGAAAAATGAAAATCTTAAGAGTATTTATCTAGTATGAGAGTTCATTTTAATCACCTAAATTAAGTGTGTAGTGAATTTTGAGCCCCTTGGCATTTTTTGTTTGAAAATTTTGCAAACAAATTAAAAAAACAACTAAGGCATGAAAATAACTAAGTTCATTTTAAACACCAAAGACAAATTGTGTAATATTTAACCATGTTCAAATTTGGTTTTTTCACCTTAGGATATGCAATTTTTTAGAGGGTTTTCCTAATTAGAAGACCAAAAGTGAATGAGAAAACAATATTTATGGTTTAACTCTTAGGTTTCTTATTTTTTATCTCAAAGAGATCGATGTTGGTTTATAGAGATCAACATCGATCAATCCACATAGCGATTAACGTCAATCAGTTATATCAACATCAATTCCTATAAAAACACAAAAAAACATAATAAGGTTTCATAGAAAGGATGATTATCAAAATAATCTTAAAAATCAAATATCTCTTTGGATCTTTCAAGAAAATGGTTAAATAAACAATATGCAAGTTCTTAGACATAGAATGATAGCAAGATAAAACAAGAAATACCACTATTAGTCACATTTATATAGTGCTCTACTTCTTTCACAAGGACCATGGTCAATTCAATGAATTGACATCAGTCTAGGAAAATTGACATCAATGTAAGAGAATTGACATTGATCTCTATTAAATTTTGAAATAAATTGTCATTAGGGTCTTACAACCTATGTTGTTAAAAATAAAAATATGTGGAAAATAAAGTTAAAAATTGAATTTTAAATATTTTTAATCATTCATTATAAAAACTAAAAGTGACATTAATTTCCTTGGTTTTATGAGATTCTTGACATCCCATAGAGCATGCCAATATGTGAGCTAGGAATTTGACATAAAGGGGAGGTTCGTCTTGTGTTAGTGTCATAAAACCAATGAAATGAACACATTAAGATCCTAAAACCTCTAGCCTAGACACTAGGGAAAACCTAGTAACAAAAAATAAATGAAATCGCAAAAAAACATAAAATACATAATTATTTAACCTTGTTTGGGAGTTCTAAATGGATTTGTTGAATGGCTTGCTTGTACATCAAGAAGGTTTTGACAATGGAGGTTGATTGGCTCCTTATCTGCTTGGAACCTTGGCTTTTGATGTAGCTTGGCTTAATATTTGGGCATTGCAACCTTAGTTGATAGGCATTTAGGCATTATAATATTAAATTATTAAATCTTTTTGAAGATATTTGTGTATAATAAATTTGTACCAAAATAGATTATGGTTCAATAGGAAAGGTCTTATTTTTATAACATTAGGAATTAAATCTCATCCAAGGTGAGTTAAGTTTGAGTTTAGGCTTAGAATGGGTTCAAAATAAACCTAGGTGATTTAAAACTAATTTCAATTGAGTTAATATTTTTCAATTAATTATGATTTTTAATTATTAGGCATGAATCTCAAATTAGATATTTTAGGATATTTTCAAAGAGCTTGACAACTCATAAAGGTAATGATGAAAGGCTAGGATATTTTAAATTTTTGAATTTCCTTTTTTAGATATTCATTAATTTCAAATAGATAATTCAACTAGGCATTTTATCTTTTTTATTTTTTTAATTGATTCTAATTATACTTTTAGCTCTTTCAATATTTAATAAAGTGTGCAAGTGACCCACTTAATAGGTCTATGGGTCAAATTGATAATTGTGATGCCATAAGGTGATTAGGGATGAATCTATGAGAGGTTATTGTTGCATATAATAGAATACCCTAAATTAAGGATGTATCAACATGATTTTGAGATTTGATGAATGATGCACAAGAATATTTGGGACATTCATTGATTCTTAGGCTTAATTTTCAATAGTTGATAGGAATTAGTCTAAGGTCTAGATGAAATCTAGTTTTGGCTAATTTTAGGTGTCTGTGGATAGTAACAACAAATGATATTTAACTCTTATGTCTTATATCATTATCTACTATATTCTCCATGCCTTTGATATGGTTAATATCAAAATCATAATCAGATAAGAACTCTAATGTCTCTAATGAGCATTTATTTTTGGTTAGGTGAAGATGTACTTACATCCCAATTTATTAGTTTTGAGCTAAAATAGTTTACCCAATAGATAATGTATCTAAACTTGTAAATCATACCCAATTTCCACAAGTTCTAGTTCATGAAGGTCATAATTCACCTCATATGGCTTCAATTTTTTAGACTCATAGGTTATCACTAAGTTATCCTGCATAAGAAATCCTTCAAGTCCATCCCCAGATGCATCAATGATCACAAAGAATTGACCATTACAACTGGGAAATATTAGCACTAGTATTGAATTAATCCTCTTTTTAAATTCATAATAGGTTATCTTGTACTTTTTTACCTAGAATAAACTTTGATTCTTCCACTAAACAGAGCTAATTGAATTAGATATCTTACAAAATTTCAGAACAAATATCCTATAGTAGCACACTAATTAGATGAAAATCCTTACCTCATAAACATTCTTAGGCATTGGTCATTCCATTATGGCTCTTATCTTAACTGGATCCACTAAAATATCATCTGTAGATATAATATGTTCCAAATACTACACTTTCTTTTTGAAAAATGCACACTTAGATAATTTTCCATACAACCTATGCTTTCACAAACATGACAAAACTAGTTATATATGTTGTAGGTGCTCTTCCTCATCCTTATAATAAATAATTATTTAATCTATAAATACCAAAACAAAATGATCTACATAATTTATGAACACATTTTTCATAATATTCATAAATGTTGCTAGAGCATTTTTCAATCTAAATGGTAACATTGTGAACTCGTATTGCCCATATCAAGTTTTGAATGTTGTTTTCAAAATATCCTCTTCATGGATTCTCAACTAATGATACCCTAATCTAATATCAATATTTGAAATGACTATTTACCCTCAAATTTATCAAAGAATCGTAAATGCATGGCAATGGATATTTTTTCTTGATCATTATTTTACTCAACATCCTATAATCTATATACAAGCAAAAATCACCATCCTTCTTCTTAAAGAATAAAACTGGTGCACCCTATGGTGATACACTAGTTCAAATCATCCCTTTCAAAAAAAAATCCTAAATTTGATCCAATAACTCAACCAATTTAGTGGTTGTCATATTTTACATTGCGTTGGACTACAATTCCAATCTAGGTATGATATTGATTGATAAATCAAACTCACACTTGGGTGGTAATCTTGGTAACTCTTATGAAAACACATAATGAAAGTTTATTAGAAAAGAATAATATTCAATTAATGGTTTTTTATATTCCTCCATATAATTTATTTTAATGATAAATGCCTTTTATCCCATCTTTTGAGCTTTCTTGAGTTGAATTTTAGAAATCTACATTAGCTTCAACTCCCTTATCTCACTCTAAAGTTTTGTCTGATTTTCAAAATCATGTTGACACTCAACCTTATTCAGATAATAGTTAACCTTGGATTTTTTCTTCACAATCCAATTTACTCTCAAGATCACATCATATGACCCTAATGGTGTTGCAAAAAGATCCACTATTATAGTGAATTTAGGTAACCTAATCTCTATTTTGACTAAACACTTATCAACTTTGAACTTTTAATCATTCACATACTATATCGACCATGCATTTTCAATAAATCCAATTTTTATAGACAATTTAATAATCATTATATGAGAAATGAAAAATTTTGTAGCTCCCATATCAATCAAAATAGAAATTAGATGATCAAACAAAACAATTAATAATTTTATGGGTAAAGCTCGATACTCAACCTGATAATTGTCAACATGTACATGAATTTATTGCTAGAATTTACCTTGATAATAAGTAAATCCCTTGTTCCTTGACTTGTCCTGAGGACATTCTCAAGCATAATGTTCACCTCCACAAATGAAACAACCTATAAATGGTCCTTTCTTGTTAGATAGTTTATTTCCATTGAAACCACCCTTGAAACTATTACCAAGTTTTTTATTCCTTAAACCAATGTTGAACTTGACATTATAATTCTTGAACTAACTCTTAGATTTTCCACTCCTTTGCTTCTAGTTCTTTTTTAAAGTTGGTTTAGAACTTCCAAACTTATTTTTGAACTTATCCTTGACTTGTGCAAGAGATTTCATTTTGTTTTTCTACTTGACTACCTTTGTGAATACTTGATTCATGGTAGATGGACCATACACATATACTTCACAACTAATTTAGGGTTTTAATCCCATAATAAATTTCCTAATCTTGAACCTCTCATCTTCTTTATACTAAGGTACATACTTAAGGAGTTTAGTGAATTGTTCCCAATATTCATTCATTGATAAGTCCCCTTACTTAAGATTTAAAAAATTTATAAGCTTTTTATTGAAGTAAAGATGTGGAAGCCATCATGACCTAAATATTTTCATAAATTATTCCCAAATGGTGGTGTTTGAGTCTAGGTTTATCTCAAGCTTCTTGTTTACCCACCAAGTTATTGCTTTACAAAAAAGTTGATAATTCTGAATCTTGAAATATTTATTTATGTCAACCATGATTTAGATCCATATTACAAAGTTACATAAAACTTGGGTGGATTTACCTTTTTCATATCTCATGATAACTCTATAGCTACTAGAGCTCTTACATCATGTGGCACTTCCTCATACCTCTATCCTTAAGGATGTTTCTACTTAGTAAGATGCTCTTTAGATTCCTCTTGGGCATTTTTCTCTTCATAGCCATCCACTTCATATTCTAAGGCCATGATTCAATTCCTAGTCCCTTGCATGGTCATGAGAATTTGGTCTAACTTTACAACTTGCTTAGTGGCAAACTAATTTGGATCAAGATGGTGATTGGTATTCTAAGTACTCTCATGTCCTTGTCTAGTATGCACCATTATTTTTCCTACTTAATAAGAGATCAAGTTTGCATTAGTAGACACATTAAGGCTTAGATTTTGAGCCTCAGATCTGATACCATAATGTAACAACACCATTACGTTTTACTAGAATATAATTTAAAAAATTAAAATTAATTACACATATTCATCTTTAAAATTTCATCATGAGAAATCTAATTAGTGATCTTTAACTAACTACATTTATTTAATTAACCATAAGTTTTATATATAATCCACTTATCTAGGGATCACCATGAACAAGTATAACAATCATGAATAAAGTTGAATAAATAATAATCAACATCTAAATCATAAATAAAATATTATAAATTTATCCATTAATGATATATCATTATAGTCACTATTGTATAATTACAATGAATAAATATTATAATTTTCAGCAATAAATAATATCTCAACTAATAATACATGATACAAAGCTCAAAAAAGCATGAGTCTCCATGATGTAAGAGTCTCTATGACTTAAGTATCAATCTATGATCTCAAATGTAGTATCTATTTTAGTACTCCAACTAGGAGGGAGAACATCCTATGAGTTCTTTTTTACACCAACCATGGACCATAAATCTCTTGCTCTATCTCCCAACAAGGGGATGACCCTCCCTTCATGGATGGGTAGATAATGACAATATAGGAATTTAGAGTGATAAACAAGAACACGTACATTATAGATATCTAATGCATAATATGTATCATAAATAAATCCATTCTAACATGACATCACACAAATATAAAAACAATATCAACATATGAAATAAAACTATTTAACTATAAATACTACTTTGGCCAAAGCTTTCTATATTTATGATATTTAGGAGCAATCAATTTCATACACACCACTCAATTGAATTACTCCTCAGCTTGCATTGATGATGATAATTAATATAGTGGAACACATCACACTACTTATTTAGTTTCATAAATTTAAAATTTTGTTAATTATATAATAATATAAAAACCAATAGATTCAAACAAAATATTTCCTATTAATAGATAAATATATGCTAAGTAACAAAATATCATTTACATACATTTAGTCCATCAAATAGAATGTAATTATTCTAATATTCCATAGTTTATTATAAAATAATAAATAAAATAAATATAGTCCTCAATAGAAATATACCACCCAGATAAGAATCATATCTAGACTTCAAGTTACTAAATATCAATATGTAACTTTAAAAGTTATTTCATCAACTATTCATATATTAAATATAACTTTTTTCTTGTTCATATTTCACAAATATAATAAAATCCAATATTTTAACAAATTCAAAAGATATATATTTAGCATTTAAATTCCTTATATTTAAATCTTCAACCAACCCTCTACCCATAACAAACAACTATAATTCTTTGTTATGTTAAATACTAGTTACAAACATTAAACAACATATAAACATATTTATATGAAATACTATTTAAGATTTACTATATTATTATCAAATCACATATATATTCCATACATTTATGTATACATTATAAAGATAAAGTTTATGAATAATAATCCATTCAATAAACATTCAAATTGTGTATAAGGTATATTTTCCTCATCCTTTATCATGTACTCTAACCAAACATATTCAACCTATATTGTTTCATCTAAAACTTCATAACCAAACAATTCTTACTTTAATGATTCGATTAAAATATGCTTAGGATTGTAAAAAAAACTAGTTATCAATTTTATCACAACCAACAAAGATTATTAATTATTTTTAATTTGAAATACATAACCAATGCTTTATATCTATTCATTGCATGCTAAGTTTATAGTTCTAACCAAGATGAAATATTTATCCAAGAAGCATTCATAAATTTTATAAATAAGTGTATAAATTAAATAAATAAGTTACCTCTCAAATGCAAGCCAAGATTGAGACAAATATTTTTGAAGTGAAAAAACCAAATTAATGAAAAAACCCATGTGATAATATTAATAGACTTGCCAAAAACTTCTCTACATGAGAGCATAAAATAGAAGAATTAAAGAGAGAATAAGTTTCCTAGATGAAGAAGAAAAAGAGAGGAGAAACTCTTTTATAGAGCTAGAGGAATAATGGGAGTTAAAAAAGACCCCATTAATGACCTTATGAGTCTTCTAAATGTGTGTGCTACTTATGGCCTAATCCCAAAAAAAATAGGGAGGGTGTGTGCCAAGTGTAGGAAGAGAGGTTACATACAAGTAACTCCTAAATCCTAGGTTGATCAAAGAGGTGAGTGCCACCTCATGGAATCTGGATTTATAGGAATTTATAATTTTCATAAATACAAATTCATTACAAATAAAAAAGGAACTTAGAATAAATAAAATTATCCTAAATAAAAGGTAATACTAACATTCCCCCTTAAACTTTATTTAGGGATTTACACACAAAAAATAAGGGAGGAAACATTACTAAGTCTTCCCTTGATGAGAACTTCTTTCAATCCTAACTTATTACAAAAGAAGACAAACTTGTCTTTACGTAGAGGCTTAGTGAATATATCAGCCATTTTTTCTTCAGTAGGATAGAAAGAGAGAAGAATTTGATTGTCTTCAAAAATTTCACATTGAAAGTGATGTTGAATCTCAATGTGCTTGGAACTTACATGAAAAACTAGATTTTTTGCTAAGTCAATTGCACTTTAATTATCACCAAAAATTAGAGTAACTAAATGTTGTGGGTGGCCCAAATCTACAATAAGTCTTCTAAGCCAAATAGCCTCCTTTGAATCATGATTACAATATTTATATTCAATTTATGTGGAAGATTGAGATACAGTTTATTATTTTTTACTATTCCATGAAATAGTGTCAAAACCCAAGGAGAAGTAATAACCACTAGTGGATCTATGATCATTTAGATCACCAACCTAATCAGAATTTGAATAACCTACCAAAAAAAAAAAATTATTCGAGGTATAATCAATTCTATATATTAAATTACCTTTAATAATAGGAAGGATTATTTTAGTATATTTAAAATGAGTATCTTAAGCTTTAGACATGAAACGAGAAACCAAACCAACAAAAAAAGCAATATCATGATGAGTATGAGTAAGATAATTTAGACTTCCAACTAATTGTTTATATAAATTTGGATCAATATATTCTATTTCCATGTCATTAAGAATTTTAACACCAAGTTCACAAGGAGTAGCAATAAGTTTGCAAGCTAGCATATTAAATCTAGATAATAAATCATATGCATATTTAGATTGAGAAATAGATATGTTATTCTTTTCTTGCCAAACTTGAATGCCTAGAAAATAATGTAATAGACCCAAATCAATCATTTTAAAGGTACTCTTTAAAGCATATTTAATGCAATAAACCATTGAAATATTACTACTAGTTATGATTAAGTCATCAACATACAAAACAATGATAACTATGCCATTTGGAGTATTTTTGACAAAGAGATTATATCATTAGAGATAAAAGTAAATCCTTGAGCTATAAATAATTGAATACATTTTAGAGTACCATTCTCTAGGAGATTGTTTTAAACAATATCTTTGTTTAACTTGCATACAAGATCTTCATTAACTTTTTTGATAAAACCAGGAGGTTGAGACATGTAAATTTCATCATGTAAGTCACCATTTAAAAAAACACTTTTAACATCTATTTGATAAACAAGCCAATGCATATGAGTAACTAAAGTTAAAACAACTTTAATAATGATAATTTTAGCAATAGGAGCAAAGGTTTCATTATAATAAATTCCTTTAATTTGAGAAAAATATCTAGCAACAAATCTATCTTTATGTTTTTCAATTTGATTATTAGAATTGAACTTAGTTTTAAATAACCATTTACAGGTTACTAAATTATGCCTTTTAAGTAAAGGAATTAAGTCCCAAGTGTTATTAGAAATCAAAGAACTGTATTCATGAAGCATAGATTTTCACCAATGAGGGTGACCTTGAAATTGTTTTAACATTTGAGGATCATTATTTTGTATAAGTTTAGACATAAAAGCATAATTTTAAAATTTTTGTCTAGTTCTACGAGTATAATTAAGATCAATATTAATTTTTGAATCTTCTATAGTAGTCTTGGTACATTTAGGCATAGATCTAAGTGGAAAAATACTAGAATAAGGAGAAGGAATTAGAGTAACAACATTATTATGCAACACATCATTACGATCATCATTAGATTCAAAAAGAAAAGAAGAAGAAATAATATCAAGAGAATATGAATTGGAAGCACAATCAAGCACACCATTTTTAGAAATATTAATATCCCTTTTAATCTTCATTTTGCTAGTTTGAGGATCATAAACCCTATAGACTTTAGATTATTCATCATAACCAAAAAATATAATAGTGTCTACTTTAGAATCTAATTTTTGATTCTTTTCAATTAGAATATGAATAAATGCATCAGAACTAAAAACATGTAAATGTTTTAAATTAAGTTTTCTAACACTCTAAGCTTCATCAGGTGTAATATTTAAAATAAATTTAGTGGGAGTCATATTAATGAGATAAATAACATAATACATGGCTTTATCCCAAAATTTATAATGCATATTTTTATCATGCAACATACATCTAACCATTTCAATGATAGTCATATGTTTAAATTTAGCAACACCATTTTACTCAGGTGTGTAGGAAACAATTTTTTCATGTTTAATTCTATGTTAAAATATTCAATAAAATCATTTTTAACATATTATGCACCATTATTAGTGCATAATATGTGTAAAGAACAATGATATTTTTTTCAACAAAAGTTTGAGAGTCAATAAAAGTATCTAAGACTTGATTTTTTGTTTTCAAGAAATAAACCAAAAATCACCTAGTACAATCATCAACAAATGTTAAAGCATAATTATCACCATTAATAGAAAGAGTTTGAATAGGACCCAAAAGATCACTTTGAACTAAATAAATATTTTTAGTAGCATGTCAAGAGTGACGTTAAGGAAAATATTTTCTATGAATTTTACCAGACATACAACCATTATAATTAGAAGTAATGAGAGAAATGTTAGGAAAACTTTGCACCATATTGAGTTTTTTCATGAGATAAATAATTTGGTGATTTATATTTCATTTTATAAGTTAGCATCATTAGAAAAAATCAAATCATGAGAAGATGAGGGAGAAGAGAATCTAGTAAATTTGAAAAAATTATCATTGTCTAGAAAATAAGTAGCAACTACTTGAAAATATTGCTTTGTAGATTTAACATAATAAGTATCATGAATAAATTCTACTTTATATTCCTATTTTTATAATTGAGGTACAAAAAATAAATTCAATTTTAAATCAGGAACAAGCAAAGCATCATGCAATCACCATTAGGGATTTTAACATTTATCATGGATTAAATATTATAATAAGCATGATTTACAAGACTTAAATGATTGTTAAAAAAGTTTGGTTCTAAAGAAGTAAATAATTGAGCTTTAAATGTCATATATTGAGTAGCACCAAAATCAATAATCCATTCAATAGGAAAAACATTCAAAACACAAGTAAAAGCAACTCTAGTATTAGACTTTTGTTTTGATTGAGTCTTATTATTACTAGTGTTAGAATTGTCTTTGACTTTAAGATTTCCATTTTTTATTTCACATTTCTTTTTGAAGCAATGGTCTTCGTCATGAGTATATTTGTCATAATAATTACACTCTAACTTTTTCTTAAGTTTAGAGTTAGACTTTTTAGCTTTTTTATCGTGTGTATTATTGGACTTAACATGTTCTTTGTCATTTTTATGTTGTTGTTTAGAAACAAAATCATGTTCATTAGTATTAAGACTACCAAATTGAATCAAATTTTCCTCTTATTAATGCAATAAAGTACAAAATAATTTAAAAGTCAACATAGTAGAAATCATAGGAAAAGCTAGTTCAAAATGAATACTAGTAATAAACTATTGAAAAGGCCGAGGCAAATATTTCTTCATAATAATATAAATTAAATTTAAATTAAAAATTTTAACACCTAAACCAACAAGTTGAGAATGTAAATAATGAACTTTAATCAAGAAATCATTCATAAATTTGAAATCATTGTATTTTAAATCAAACAATTGATCTTGAATTTAAATTTTATGAAATTCATTCATAACATCATAACAAATTTAAGTTTAGACCAAGTAGTGGAGGCAAGAGAACAACAATTAATATGGATATATAATCCAAGGGTCATGGCCATACTAATCAATCCTAAGTCTTCATCATTTTTCTTGAATTTTAGTAGAAGTAATTTTAGTGTTTGGTTGAGGATCCATGCCATCTACTACACATACCAAATGTTTGAATGTGAAAATATATTGCATATGTTATTTCTATAAATGATAATTGGTGGATGTGAGTTTAAATTTGAGAAACAATTGAGTCATATGCTTCAAAAGCTCACCCAAAAAATTGGAAAGTGAATAGGCAATAAAAATCACAAAGGACACATAAGGGGTAATACAAAAAATAATGACTATATCAGAATGAAAGGAAATGGCTTAACAAAAAAAATGAACTGAATTGTGAAAAAAAGTTTTTTTAAAATTAATTGACAGAATTGGTCCAAATATAAATCAAGAATAAATGTTGTCAAATAATTTTTTTAAAATTATAATCAAATTTAAAAAGTTTTTGATTTTAAATTTGAAAAAAACTTGTAATTTTTTTTAAAACTTTATAACAAAAATTATATTGTCTTTTAAAAAGATAAAAGGAAATGACTTTTTTTGTTTTTATTTTAACAAAACAACTTTGCTTAAATTTTTTTTTTGTGTTTAAAAAAAAAGTATTTCAAACAAATATTTAAATAAAAATGGAATTAAAAATAAATAAAAAAAACCATATTTTAGGAAAAAGCAAAGAATATATAGAAAATAAAATGCATGAGAAGGGCATAGGAAAAAAATATATACCTATAGAATTTGTTTTGCTAGATGAAACCACTGGGAAGATCTAAGAGTAAGGAAGAAGAAGGATCTATCAAAAATAATGGCCCAACACTTTGATTATTAGACATATCAACTACTAGGGAGGAATATGAGCACACTATAAATGCCCAAAAGTAGAAATGAAGGGAAGGAAAACTTGGTAAAATAAATCTTGTAGGGAAAAATAGATTTAGCACCTATAATGAAGGTTGTACATCTATGTATGGATGTCGTACGAATCTGTAAGATCAGTCATATATCTAGTATAAGACAAGAAAAATTAAAAAAAATGACAGAAGGAGGGGGTGATGTCTCAATAGGGAGGTTGGAAAGATGAAGGGGAAAAAATGGAGAAGGGAAAGTGAAAGATAGACCACTATGAAGGAAAACCTACAAAAAATTCACTTTCTAGGATAAAATATGAGCAATAAAATTGAATATATATTTTTATGTATTTCCATTTATTTGAATTAAATGAAAAAAGGAAGGAGAAGAATAAATTTCTATAGGGATCAGACTAAAAAAAATGTTTTTTTTTAATAAAAAAATAAAGAATCCTAGTTATCATCCCTTACAATAGATAAAAAATAAAAAAGGAGTATATATTTTTGTTTATTAAAAAAAACATGCTATTCCTTATAAAAAAATATTAACAAAAAAACATGAAAATATATATGTTTATTTTATTAAAAAACAAATGAGCACAAAAAAAATTATTCTTACTCTCCCTCTACAAAAAATATAGAGTTAAAGGAAAGGGCAAAAAAAATAATACAAATATAGTTGTTAATGCTCATATTTTTTATTTTTTTAAAGAGCAAAAAAAATTCTTTTTTTTTAAATTAAAAAATTATTTGTAAAATAATGTGGTTGGAAAAAATTCCTGCAAAAAAAAGAGTTAAGAGCCATAATTTTAAAGAAAAAAAATAGAAGGAAAATATATTTAGATGAAAATGCAAAGGTGGAGCCCTTAAAAATATATATAAAATCCTTTATACAATCTAGACACTCTTAAAAATGTCAATTAAAAAATGAACTTGGCTCAGATACCATGAAAAAATTATCTAATAAACATTCATAAATTTGATAAAGAATTGCAAAAATTAAATAAACAAGTTACCTCTCCAATGCAAGCCAATATTCAGACAAAGATTTTTGAAGTAGGGAAACCAAACAAATTGGTGAAAAAACCCACGTGATAATATTAAGAGACTTTCAAAAAACTTCTTTACATGAGATCACAAAATAGAAGAATTAGAAAGAACATAAGTTTTCTAGATGAAGAAAAAGAAGAGAGGAGAAGCTCTTTTACAGAGCTAGAGGAATAATGGGTGTTACAAAAGACCCTATTAATGACCTTACAAGTCTCCTAAATGTGTGTACCACTTGTGGGATAATCCCTTACAAAATAGGGAGGGTGTGTTCTAAGTGTAGGAAGGGAGTTTACATGAAAGTAAATCCTAAATCCTAGGTTGAGCAAGTAGGTGAGTGCCACATCATGAAATCTAGATTTATGGGAATTTATAATTTCTATCAATACAAATTCTGCAAAAATAAAAAATAACTTAGGATAAATAAAATTATCCTAAATAAAAGATAATATTAGTAAAGACTTAAGAGAACCTAAAATATATTTATATATTAACTTTGTATCACAGTCAAATTCATATAAAATATATCATGATCTATCAAAAGTTTAACTCCATCGATTGGTAAATGCATATGTGAGAAGAGGATATATCATATGAATAAAAAATATTTGATCTCACAAATTTTGTTCTTTTCCAAACCATTTCACTGTCATAATATAATATGTATCTATAAATCCCATTGCATTTCATTTAAATAGTCACTATATATATATATATATATATATATATATATATATATATATATATATATATATATATATATATATATATATATATATATATATATATATATGTTGATGTGTATATATATCCCAAGCTATCAAGGTCTTATAGGGTGTATATACACATTCTTGCATATATAAATAAATATATATGCATATAATATAAATGAATAAATTCCATTTTATACATCAGAACAAATTTAATACATAGATAAACCTTATAGCCAGATTTAAAATTGATTATATCTACCTCCTACTTGATTTTAAGTTTATATAACTACAATCCCATATCCTTAAAATAGTAAACTAAAGAATATCTCAATCAAAATCCCTTTTTATTTTCCTAGGGTTCTACCACACCCATAATACACACAATTCATTTATACATCTACCCAAATTTTAAAATTGGGGCACAATAAAGAATGAAATATGTCCCTTACATCGTTTGTGCAAAAAACCTTGTATGCAAAGCAAGAAGGTTCAAAACTATGGCATTTTACCAAGTTTTTGGTTTATATGGTGGGTTTTGTGGATGGACAAGCCATCCAAAGGGCCCATCATTTATCCCATTTTAAAAAAAAATAATTCATATAAATTAAACACTTCATGATTTTATTACCATAATCACCATAGCAAAACAATAGAAATCTTAAAACAAACTGACATAGTTGTGTAGTCTCCCAAGATAATGCCAATGATCCAAGGACTTCTCCCTTTATTAGATCTAACTTTCTCTTTGAATCCCCTATATGCCAATCATGTACTTCAAGGCCTCACCTTCATCCTTTTATTCATCTGCATGTTCATAGCATGCCATAAAAATTTCTAATTATTTTGCCATGATTAACCAACTAGCAATCTACTAGGTGTTTTCCCCATGGAAACCAAACATAGCTCTTCATTTCTTAGTTGGTACATTTAACACTCAGTCAAATGCCAAGTTATCCCTAATAATATCTAATGCTCCATTAATAAAATAAACTAACTTTGTATTATTACCTTTGAATTATGCATATCAAACAGACTTCAAAAAAATCCTTTGACTTATATGAAAGTCTCAATCATTATTTAATTCAAAGGTATGTCAACTAGTATTCAAAACAAATGGGATATGAGTAATAATATTAAGTCTATTAAACATCATTACCTTGACCAAATCATTTGACCTTATAACTACTGGTTAGTTTAATAGGTCAACAAAATTACTTATTGACTCTCACTTATTAGTAATAAACACTTTTCCAAAAACACAATGGCTTCACCTAATCATTTAAAAATAAAACCATTATTTAATATATTATGAATATTAAACCCTTATTCAATAATAAATATAATGACATCCTCAAATAATGCTATTAATATCTTTTTGATATTATGATATATGATTATTATCAATAATAGTAATTTTTTAAATATTATTATCACCTTAATCCTATATCTCAAGTAACATTAATAGAATCTACATACACTTACTATACCAATGCATAAATAACATCACATAAGTATACTACATGTCTATACCTAATTTAATAGTGAGATAAGTAAAACATGTATGAATTCACTCATTCCACCAAATAATAACATCATATAATATAAGCTATGTACAATAACTAGATTAGTGAAATAACTTAACCAAATTAGCATGATCATTAATAGAAATACTAATCACACTAGAAATCATGTTAATAATCACTTAAATGAAAGTAACACAAAACATGCTATAGTTGTCTAACTCAAGTATTAATCATAAAATAAGATATATTAGTGTGTTGTGTACATGGGTTTCTATTTTCTTTCTCTCTATCATCCCACAACAACTCCATCTACACCACCCTCTATAATGATGCTCTCCCTTCATCACACTCTGAGGGATAAATCTATCCTACATCCACCTCACAACAATGAAGGTAGTTATCTCAAAACATAAATATATCCATAATATAATATTATGTAACTAACAAATATGATCATAATGTACAAAGTATAAAATTATATCTAACTCATAGCAAACCCATCATGTAAATTAAGTGACACATAACTATCTCATAATTATCATATGTCATAAAGCTTAATCAAATAATAGTTAATCAACTAATAACCATAATAATCCATAGATCAAATAGGTTTTTTAGTTTAAAGAGAAATCAAGATGTGACATCAATACTTGGTTTATTATGTACATGTAGATCCAAGTTGAAATAGGTTGGAAATGGACTAGATTAGGATCCTAGACCAGTCATCAAATTCTTTAATTTTACCTTTTGTAGCCTCGAATGCTTTCACCAGATATAGATAGTTACATCAACATTAATGTTTGAACTAGATGTAAGTGTCATGTATAGAAGATTTAATCCATCTAAATGTGACCAACTAAATACTTCTAATTTTTTTCACCTTTCTTCTATTATATTTAAATCATGTGCATAATCTATCATTATTTTTCAAATGATTAAAACCTAGCTTCCTCACCCTTGGGGTGACAATGGGAAAAATGGGTTAGTGATAACAAGATGTTTATCTACCCCAAGGAGACCTATGTCAATGTGTGGTACCTACATAGTTAATATGATGAAGAGGGCCTCAAACTAGTGTACTTCTCCCCTATATGTTAGCTTGTATATGCATAAGGATTTCATGTGTGATAAACAAGTACATGTTGTGACCTAAATTTTAACTTGTAAAATATGGATCATGGGATTCTCATTTAGTAATTTATATCTTTGGGGATACTAATCCTATTATTGATATGTAAAGAGGGACAAATAGGGCAGGTTTACTCACTTGAATACTTGATTGAGTGTGTTTTACTATTTTTGGAAAATTAGGGTCTAGTTCCTAAAAAATAAAAGGTCTGAATTAAAGACAAAAAATATAATAAAAGAAAATATATATTTATATCAATTTAATCAAATCAATTACATAGGGAAAGAAGTAAACTTATCTAGAAAAATAAGCTGAGATGAAAGATTCAGGGGTTGAAAATTATTGTGTAGGATTGGGAAGATGTCAGGAACCTAGAAATAGCTTTCATTTGATGAAAGGATAGGAGTGCCAAAACAAGACACCCTAGGGTCTAGTTCTATTGTTCTTTTCTATCATTTCTATCCAAACTACTCATGGAGACCTAAGTTTTCTAGGTTTTGTCCTCTATCTGTATGTGAACTTGCCTATAAAATTTTGGATGCTGAAGGTTGATGGAGCTAATTGTAAAGTTGTTTCAATCTTCAAATCTTAGGTCTACCTACACACATGAAACAATAAATACATCAAAATAAAAAGGGGAAAAAATTGGGTTAACAGAAGTATGATCACATAATATAGAACCCCTATTATCCTAGTCTCTACCTACATCAACCCTCAAGCTAGGGTCTTAGATCAAATGTAGTTCTTCATTAGATAATATGCATAATCAATGCACATGGTAGATGCAAGAATGAACTTTCACCTAGGCCCTTTCTTGATCAAGCATGCAAATCTATTATTGATGTAGAATATTAAGCTATAATATTAACTAATTTTTAATTAAGAATTATGCCAAAGTAGTAAGTGTTAGATATAAAATGCCTTGTGAAGTCCTTTATATAGGAAACTCTTTGTTTTGAATTTGGAAACTTTATTTGCATTTGGATGACATTATAAAGACAAACAAAACTTAAAGATGAATCTAAGAATGGTTCGAGAATCACTAAGAGAGGAAACCTAACAATTGAGACTCAAAAATGCACTTAGATAGAAGCATTGGAAATGGACACACTAGGGTCTAGCACTATAGTCCAATTTTGGTGCTCCTATACTACAATCTTGGGACCTAGGGGGTTAGGATTGGCCTAGGAAATCGAACCTATCTAAGGTGGAAAAATAATTTGAAAATCTTGGGATAAGTGGGAATAAGAAAAAAGGTGACTCAAGCATGAAATAAGATAAAGATAAGTAACAGAAAGACATGGCTAATGCGAACAAGGCTCATATTCTCTATTCGAAGTCTCCTATTAAAAGATAGTGAAAGGACATGATATTTGTGGTTACTTAACCAATTTATGGTGTATACATTTTCCTCCCTTTTAATCTAGTGATGTAATGAAATGAAGTACTAGAGTAAAAGAAAGAAGAATAAAATATGTACTTGAACTTACCTACGTGGAGATAAATGTGCTACAAAGGGTCCAAATCACTTCCTCGCTAGGGAAGTGGGTGGAGAGATAAATAGTGTCTAGAGAGAGAAGGAATCCATGGATTTGATGTTCCTTGTACTTAATTTGAATGTGGAATCCATGTATCATGGAGGAGGGAAATGTTTGCCCCTATGTTGAATCTGGTTGAAAATGAGGAATGCTCAGAGGTCCAAAACTATTGTTTGTCCTCTATCCCACATAAACTCATGTAATTTGGAATGTATGTATAGAAATTATATGTTATGAAGAGAAAAATTTAGCATGCCCCCACTTTGAATATCTAAACTAGAACTCAAAAATGTTTGGAGGCCCAAAACCAATGTCTATCCTCTATCCTACATAAACTTATGTAGTTTGGGTCTATATAATGCAATGGACCAACTATTGCAGATGTCATATAGTCCAACCTAGTGACAACTTGGGTAAAACTAGATATAATCTAAAACTCTAGTGAATGTGTAAGAAGAGAATGGCATGTCTTATCATTTCATCTATATAATCCTAGATGATGAAGAACATAAACATTTGTGCCATGCCCCAAAATATGGTATTTGAGTGATGCATCTATACAATATAGAAATATATATAACCACATGTGATATGACCTATCTTTCCATGTCCCATGTGAAAAAATAGAGATCAAAACAATGTGTTCTACACTATGACTATAATCTACTATTTGGTCCTATAATTGTATCATGCTATATGAAGCTATATGTGTGAGACATGTAGTAATGTACATGCCCCCAAATTTGGTATTTGAGATTAGATCTATATCAAAGTCACTATGAATCCATATAACCTGAACTATTGTATCTAAATAGCCTATGTACCTATAAGCTAAAATCATTGTGCATCAATATGATCTGAACCACTATATTTGAATAGTCTATATATTTGTAAACTAAAATCACTATGGATCCATATGATCTAAACCATTATATCTAAATAGTTTGTGTATCTATAAACTAAGGGTATATCCCTCTAAATGTGTTGAGTAATATTAAGTGACCCATATAATCTAAATCACTATATATCTCAACTGATCTAATCTGAATCTAATAATCTAACTACTAGATGTGTATGAACCATGGTGCATCCACTTATGAGAGTGTATGGGCATGTTGGGTAAATTTAGGAATAAGAATAGTAGGAATGATTCCCACTTTTGTGGAGAGGGATGAAATTTTTGATAGAGGAGGTTGAGCCAAAAATGATGACTAGTGGCATAAGTCGAAACAAGGTTGGTTATTGTAAATAGTATTAGAGGTTGTTTTATTAGTTATTCTAAGTTTTTGAAAATGGAACACATTTTTATTGGTGGGGAACAAGGTGCATGTCTAGGTGTAAGATAAATGTGTGTGTGTGTGTGTGTGTGTGTGTGTGTGTGTGTGTGTGTGTGTGTGTGTGTGTGTGTGTGTGTGTGTGTGTGTGTGTGTGTGTGTGTGTGTGTGTGTGTGTGTGTGTGTGTGTGTGTGTGTGTGTGTGTGTGTGTGTGATAGTAGGTAAATGAGGTGGTAAAATAGAAAAGTTTTTTGTGATATCAAAGGTATAATTGTTATGATTCCATAGAAGAAAATAGTTTGAAAATGGTGTTACAGGGTTCAAGTTATGGGAAAAATGGTATTTTTATTTGATTGAGAAAACTAAGTAATATAAGAAATTGGATTGATTCTTGATTTATTTATGTATTAACTAGTTTGAGATTTTGGAGCTCTAGAGTGAAAGATATGTCGAGGAGATGAGAACTTATCATGACCTAGTTTAAGCAGTTGGTAGTCTAGATTGAGGTTAGTGGTGATGTTACCTTGGTAAGAAGCTAAAATGCTTGATTCTTGTCTATTTTGAAGCCTATTTTTAGTGTTTTTGAGCTTTTTAATGTGTCTTAGGAAAATATTTTCTAGTTCAAGCACTCCTATCCAAGAGTTAGCACTCCTATCCAAGGTTTAACACTATTATTTAGGCTCCATCACTCCTATCTAGCATTTCTATCCTTTACATAATTATATTATTTGTTGGGCCTAATTTTCTAAGATTCTAATTTGTTACCTATTGTTGTGTTGCTTGGATATTTACTTTGTATGGTTGACTGATATATATTATATTTTTGGTATTTTTAGGGTGAGGTGTGGATGAGAGAGTTATATAAGAACTAGGTGATGGAGACATTAAGGTTGTTACCATTGTTTGTTGATGAGAGAGCTATCATGGATAGGGTAGGGTTTGGTCTATGTGTGACCTAGGCATAGTGTAGTGGATAGGTATTTGATTACTACCTTATGTGAGAGGTGGAATCTAGATACATATACTTTCTATCTTATTACAGGGGATATTACTATGACTCTAGAGCATTTGTATCACATTTTTCATTTATTAATTAGTGGATGGTGTGTGACATTACAAGATGACATGGGTGCTAATGATATTGATCATGTATCCTTGTATTTTTTTTGGCGTGCCCTCAAGTATACATCAAATAGGGAGTTATAGTGATGTATTATTATTATTTATTATGTAATTTAGTGTTCATGCTTTTGGAAGTGGTTGGTTATTTTTTTAGCCTCATTTATTATTTTAGATGGGAGTGGAGTATTGATTACATCTAGGATGCATAGGATTATGCGTAATGTTGAGGTATATGGCACTATTTTATTTTGGTGTAGTACTATACTTTCCCACCTATACATGGATCTTTAAAAGTTTACATAGGAGGCCTTCAGTGGTGGTGTGAGTGTAGCTACCTTATTGCATTGTTGGGCTTATGAGCACATAGCAGTTGTGCAACTAATTGGATTACCTAGGGTAGGGTGGGTACCTCCATAGCCATTTAGGAGTGGTGGATGAGTATATTGGCTATGTGGTCTCCTAGGATAGATCATTATAGATGATTTTTAGATAGATTGGTGGCTTGTAATATCATATAGAGTCCCTATAGAGAATTTCTTAGGTGGGTTGAGGATGGAGTATAGTTATGATATATGAGAGTTAGTTATTTGATACATGACTGGTGGGTTGGAATATGTGATCACTTTTAGTATGATCTCATGACGAGATAGTTTGGGGTATCACAAGATGTGCCCTCGATAGTATGGGTGTGGGTGAGAAGTGCACATGCACTAATGAGGGTAGGATATCATGCAAGGCCTATTGAGACTAAGATAACACCATTACATTTGGATGTATAGGATGTGGCTATAGATATTACTAATGTGGATGATGTTGGATGTATAGATTTATATGCAACATGGTGAATGAGGCATTTGTGGGCTACATTTTACCCTATTGATGGAGGGGATGCTCCAAAGTATGAGGATCCTGAGCCGATCTAAATCATGGGTGGTAAGTAGCAATTTCATTTAAATTATGTACAAATTTAATATTTTAGTTTGATTTTAAATTATATAGCTAATTTAGTGTCATACTTTGTGTGTAGGTGGAATGAGAGGTTCTCATGATGAGGCACATGCTAGGGTAGGAATTGGAGATGATAATTACTAGGAGACCATCATTGAGTCAACACTCCAAGAACTGAAAAGGCATGTACCTAATGATGCAATGGAGGATAGACTTATAAAGTGAGTGATAATTACATCTAGTGTTCATGATCATTTATTAAATAGGGTTGTTATAGAAATAACTACATATGTTAGGGTAATGGGAGAGAGATGAGCTAGATAGGCATAGGATACCTCCACCTAATTTTGGTTTTATAAACATGAGGATCATGGATGAGTATAAAAACCTTTAGAGGTGATATGTGGACTTACGTGAGAAGCATGGTTGGCTACTAGAGTAAGAGATTCATTATAAGAGGCATGCATTATCTTGAAGACATGTGGGGCCATCGAGTGCTAGGTTGGATTATGGGACTAGTATTGGAGGAGAGAGTGAGATTGAGAGTAAGGGCTTGATGCCATTCATGATTGATTATATTTGATACCTATTTATATGTATTGAAATATTTATTATATATATGGATACTTGTTTTGATTTTAACTCATACATATTATGTTATGGGATTTGAATTATATTATTATATTTGTTCCGAATGGTTGATTAGAAATAGTTTATTTGGCATTGATGTTTAGGTTTATTATGTTTGGTAAAATGGAATTTTTGGATGTGATTTGATTTCTATTGATAAGTGTGATACTATTTTTGATTTTGAATCACATGTGAGTAAAAAAAAATTATTTCATAATTTGTAAATTGATTTAATAAAGTAGACTAGTTGAGAATTGGAAAAATATGATATTGATAAGATCAAGATTTGGATAAGCTAGCTTGTCTAGGGGTGGTTATTTGGAATTAGGAATGTTAGTTTTTGGTATAAGGGGATGTAATATATCACTCTATGTATATCACTTCCTTGAGAGTGGACCAAGAATACAAAGGTTGGCCTTTTGGCTCCATTGTTACCCACCAAGTGAAGCTATGTAATCATGCATGTGTTAATTAATATTTGGACTATGTGTCCAATCCCTCTAAGTAGGTGGATTTAAAATGCAAAGGCTGGCCCTTTAGATCCATCATTACCCCATGAAATGAAGCTATAAAATAATACCGATATGAATGTGTGCCATATCATTGTGTGAACCCTAATGGCCAATGCCCATACTGCTCATGATGTGTAAGAACATGCATTGTATTTGATATTATTTGTTGTGTACTAATTATATCTATATTTAGAGACTCTATCAAATGTAACCTTACTAGATGTGTAACTAAAAATATGTGTTATGACGAAGTCTCATCTATCCATAATTATTGTTGATTGATTCATGAAATAATACCCTATGGCCTCTATTGTGATGCATACAAATGGATAATAGATTGAGAAGGAGCTAAAACATGTGATGGTGTCTTGTCTAATCTCAATCATAGTAGGTTTCTATGTGAAATAGGTCCCTCAAAACTTGGTTGTAGTGAATATCTCTCTAAAGTGGTGTTCTACAATGTGGGTTCATCTAATCTTAACTATAGTAGGTTTTTATATGAGATAAGACCCTAAAAACTCTATTGTGGTGCCTATGACTATGTTGGATATGTATATGAAACTGCACTATGTACTCCTCAAACTTCACTATTATATGTAGGTTTTTCTCATTGTACTAGTTTCCAAACCTTCTAAATAAGTGGTATAGGAAATCTCCTCTATAGTTATATCTTAGAAGCCGCATTACTCTCATGATAAGTAATTGATGATTCCAGTGAAGGAATGTCCTAGGATAACTCAACAATGGAGGAATGAGGTCTAGAAATCCATGATGGAGGAGAAATTAGTGCCCCTTATGTGAATACTATGATGCCATTATCAACACATCTAGTAATGTAATCCCTAAGTCTATAAAAATCATTATCTCTATATCCATGGATATGATGATAGTTATAAAAGGGCTAATGTGGCTATCTATGTAAGATATGTCGATCTCATCGATGAATAAAAAGGTAATGTGATTAACCTCCTAGCTAGTAGTGCTAATAATATAACACATGGGTTATCCCACTCTGAATCAAACTATAGTGACACCTTGTTGTTGTTATCTATAGTGCATATTATAGGTTGTGCTCTAGAAACTAGCTCTCTATTCTTAATTGGTTAATTTTTTTGTTGAGGTCTCCTATCTTGTTTAGGACATGGTGGATGTTATGTCTTAGGAACTATAGATGGAGTTAATACTATGAAATCTTGAGTAATTTGACCAGCTGAATTTGCCTTAATCAATCCCAATTTATTTTCCAAGGCTAGAAATTTATAGCATAAGTGCCTAAAATAGGAATTTTTCTGATATAAGAGATGCTCAAGGAGAGTTTGGTGAAGCCCCTTGATAAATATATGTTAAATCTCTAATTTTTTTGGTTTATAGATTAATCTTAACATGTGCATCTTAAATCCTAAGATATAATCACTAACTGACTCTGAAGTATTATGATGCAATGTGGAAAGTTTCTCATATGTAACATGAGGGCCCATGTTTGATATGTAATATTTGAGAAATGCCTCCTCTAGGCCATCATATGTTTGTAAGGAACCAATAAGGAGTAGATGGAAGAACCAATTTTATGCATTACCCACTAGTGTCTACAAGAACAACTTGAGTAGAATCAAAGGACTCACATGAGATGGCAAAGCCTTATGTGTATGAATGGATCTCTAATTCCATCAAAGTGAGGAAATGATGGTATCTATAAATTCTTAGGCAATGAAGCTTTTACAAATGTCTTTAGAAAAGGGTTACCATGTAAGTCATTGACATCTATCCATGACTTATAAGCCTTATTTTCTAAGCAATTGGATCATAGAGAGGGGGTGTGATCACTTGAACCTTTGGAGGAATGATAAATTTTACCTTAGTAGAGGGATGTAGGATACCATTATCTTTAGGTGAAGAGTAATAAATAGGTGCTGCTATAGTAGGGGGTGGCTTGAGAGATTCATTAGTATCTTTATGTTTTAGTGAATCACATTCTAGTTGAGTAGAATATGTGATTTTATTATTGACATGTGCATTATTTGAAATAGAATCATGCATAGAAGTAGAAACAATATTTGGTTGTGCATTAGGTTTGAGAGGAGTGAGAGAAGAGTTTGAAACATAAGATGCATTTTCTTCTTCACTATGTACATAATAATTATCATTATTCCATGCATTATCATAATCAAAATTTTGTTTATAGTCACTTTCATTTTCATTTTCATTTGCATGTTCACTATCATACTCATTATCACTTACATTGTGAATAAGGAGAGGTGTAAGATAAGAATTTACTTCTTTTATAATGTGCAATAAATTATCATGTTAATTTAGAATATTATGTGCATCTATGTTATCCATGGATGGAGTATATGAATTATTTCCATTTGAAATATGAAAATTAAGAGTAAGAGAGTTATCATTTAGACATTCTTTTGATAAAGTATAGTTGAGAGCATGAGATGGATCATGTGAACTATGCATTGGTAATTTGATTTTATTGTGTTTATATTGTTGTAATTTGAACAGAGAGAGAGAGAGAGAGAGAGAGAGAGAGAGAGAGAGAGAGAGAGAGAGAGAGAGAGAGAGAGAGAGAGAGAGAGAGAGAGAGAGAGAGAGGTTTACATGGAAGAAAATTGTCACCAATGATAGATTCATTTGGAAATGCATTACTAATTTATTCATTTGGTGCATTATGCATAGGAGAATGAGGTGACAAGTACCTTTCCCATTTATAAAAATTATTTTCTTTAGAAGAGGCAATAAAAGAGATAGGTTTGAAAGAAGAAGATGCATCTAGTTTTTATTTACTATCACTTTCAAATGTATCATCATATTCCTCATTAAAATAATAGTAATTATCTTCATTTTAAATGAAATCATTTTCCACATTTTTAGCTAATGTGCAATTTTGCAAACTTGTCCATTTATTGTCATAATTGTGATAAAAATTTACAAATGGATATATGGGATGAGAGGGAAGAAGTGCCTTAGTGGCCATTTTATTTATTTTACCAAAAAGAATATTTAAAGTTAATATTAAGAAAATAAATGCAAGAATAACTACTAACATAGAGATTTTGAAAATATTTTTGACACTAAATAATTTGCAAAATTTTAAAAAATTCTATCTAAAAATTGTAAGGGATGAAGGCTTGGGGTTTTGAGGACTTAGTTTGAAAATCTAGGGTTTTGGGTTGGGGTTTTATAATTTTTGAAAATAATTACAATAATTTAAATTCTAAAAAAAATTTAATAAGATAAATGCATAAAAAATTATATAAAAATTAGAACTTTGAAATTGAATTTTTGCACAAAATAACTACCAACATAGATATTTTGAAAATATTTTTGACACTCCAAACAATTTGTAAAAATTCCAAAATTTTTATGTAAAAATTATAAGGAAGGCTTGAGGTTTGATGACCTAGTTTAGAAATCTAGGGTTTTGGGTTAGGGTTTTAGAATTAAACTTATCTAGAAAAATAGGCTAAAATGAATGATGTAGGGACTAAAAACTATTGTGTGGGACTAGGAAGATGTCAAAAACCTAGAACTAGATTTCATTCGATGAAAGGAGAAGATCACCAAAACAAGACACCCTAGGGTCTGGTGTTATTGTCTTTTTCTATTGTTATTGACTAAAATACTTGCAGAGATCTAAGTTTTTTGGGTTTTATTTATTATCTCTGTGTGATCTTGTCTATGAAATTTCATATGTTGAATGTCGATGAAGCTCACTGTAAATCCATTTAAATATTTAAACCCTATGTCTACCTACACACATGAAACAACAAATGCATTAAAATCAAAAGGGGGAAAATTTGGGTTAGGGGAAGTATGATCACATGATCTAGAATGCATGTTGTCTTGATCACTACCTATATTAACCATCAAGCTAGGGTTTCAAATCAAATGTAGTTCTCCCTTAGGGAACATGAATAATCAATTTACATAGTAAATGCAAGAATTAAATTTCACCTAAGACCTTCCTTAATCAAGCATGAAAATATATGTGTGATGTAGAATGTTGAGCTATATTATTGATTCATTTTTTATTATGTATTGTGCCAAAGTCGTAAGTGATAGATATAAAATTTCTTGTGAAGTTATTTATATAGGATACTCTTTGTTTTAAGTTTGGTAACTTTATTCACATTTGGATGACATTAGAAAGATAAACAAAACATAAGGACAAAGATAAGAAGGTCTTGGGACTCATTAAGTGAGGAAACATGACCATGAGGACTCAAAAATGCAATTGGATAGAAGTGCTATAAATGGACATTCTAAGGTCCAATACTATATTCCAATTTTGGTGATCCTATCCTATAAGCTAAGGATGTAGGGGGATAGAATTGGCCTAGGAAATCTAACCTGGTTGAGGTGGAATGATTGTTTGGAAAGCTCAATATGACTAAGAATAAGCAAAAAGGTGACTCAAGCATGAAACAAGACCAAGATAAGTAAAAACAAAAGACGTGGCTAAAGTGAACAAGGTTCATATTCTCCATTTGAAGTATCCTGTGAAAGGATTGTGAAAAGACATTATATGTGTGGTTGTTTAACCAATTTAGGGTGTATACAAAGTGCTTCTTAGTAGGTTTCCTTTTGAGTTCCTGATATTTTTGAGGTGAGGTATGAATGAGGGTTGATAATGTATATATACCAATCTATTTTTAAAATATATCATATTTATTCATTTAGGCTAACTATAAGGATATATTTCATTTACAAATTAGATGTTTTTTGGGCACTAGACACTTATTTTGAAAAGGTACACATGCATTGATCTAGGTGTCTATCTGAGACATAAGTGTTTGAGAAGATAGAAAATAGGTACAATTATAAAACTAGTATAAAAGGATAATGATTAGGTTTAAATAATTTTTCACAATATATAAGGCATGTTCATCACAATGATAGAGGTTATACTAAGATATAATTAATCTAACACAAAGATATAGTGAACACAATCCTTTCAACATCGAAAAGGTACTAGAGCTGAAGGGTACAACCATGATAGATGTTTTAAAAATGTATAAGACTCAGGTGATATATAATTCATATCTATTATCTTATAAATTTAGTAAAATTCCTATTAGGAACCTTTAAATAGAATACTCCTAAATTAAAATTTCAAAAACCTACTAACATGCTAAACAAACTCAAAAGGAATAAAATTGTCTTAAAAGAGACCCAAATGAAATGTGCCTTGGAAAAAGTATCAAAAAGTGTGTTGGAAAAATACCTCTCTTTTAGGACAATCATGCAAAACAAGATAGTCCAAAAGGAGTGATTTTGTCTAAAATTAAGAAGACAATATGAAATAAGAGATGAAGGACCAAGGATCTATGTGACTCAAATAGGAATCAAAATTGAAGAATAATGTAATGAGAACATTAGTTTGAGAGATAAAATTTAAAATGGATAGGACCAAAACCAAGATGCATCAATGGAGTCTTAATTCAACATTAAGGACCTCTAAATGTAAAAGTCACAAAAAGACATAGTGCGTGTGTTTGTTTGACCAAATTTGGGTGTCTAAACCATCTCTACTTAATTTTAATGATGGATAGAAAAATAATTGGTATTGTTTCAAGAAATAAAATCCCTTGTGAATAAATATGGAAATAAATTTAAGGAGGAAAATATCCCCACTAAAATGGACACAATTTATGCATATGATGGAGTTTTGAACTAAAAGGTTAAAGAAGAGGATTTTATAATTAATATGTGTTAATTAAGGACTTAAACTCAAATAAAATCATGAAAAAATTGATGTTCATCACTTAAAATGTCTAAGCCTTTAGATGTAATATGGAATAACATGTTGAACACTCTTGCCAAATCTTTGATTTAGACGTGGTCCTTGAAATTGTCCCTTTTTAGTTCCTTGTATAGCTAATTTAAATATGTATGATTCACATTATATTTTAAACATTGTATCATTGAGGCATGAAGAGAAAAATAGTCTATGATATTTAGGATATGCTAAAATATAATTCATATGTGATAAATTGAGGTGATTTAATAATAATCAAGAAAACTAATTTTATTGAAGGAAACCTCTCGGATATCACCAAAAGGGTCCATGAATAGAAGTTTGTAATCGAAGATCATGTAATACATATTATAGATCATCCTAAAATAATATCTAAACACCATAAAACAAGAGAAACATAATTAAATAACATTTCAAACCTAGAGTTTCTTATATTTGATCTCCATCCCACAAAGGATACATCCAAAATTATTGAAATTCTTAATGCATACATTTTATCTAACTTCAAGAACCAAAAATAACTTGCCTATAAGATTTTGTTGGGGGATCAATCCAACAATAGATTACAATTGTGACAACAATAAACGTGGAATTAAATCAGAATAACAAGTAATTAGAATGATAATAGCAAGAACAAGAGATACAAGAAAACATCCTGAAAACTTGTATTAACAAACTCTTTACAAAAGGAATACAATTAAAGAAAGCTTCTTTCTTCCACACCTCTCCTAGATGTATAGATCTCTCAATAGATCTCTATTCCTCAAGAGCTCTCTCTCTCAAGAACAATCAACTCCAACAAGCCTGGATTCATTCAATTCTGTATTGTTCTTCTCACACAATGAATTACAGTAATTCACCCAACTACAATAATCCACTACAAACTACAATAAGCTAGGAAGATCTAATTCTACATATAGAATTAGGAGACTTGAGCATGTACAACCAACAAGCAGTTAAGCCACTTGAACAAGGGCTCTAAAAATAGTATTGCCAATAATAGAGATGCGAGCTTGAGACTTCAACTCAAACTTATCATGCAAACACTCGCTTCTATCCATAGAAATAGCTTTCTGGACACGCAGGTAACCGACGTCGGTTCCTGCTGCTTGTCTGTGACCACCGTCAGCCGACCCTCTGTCGACGTCGGCATCTCTACAACTGCCTGTTACCGATGTCAGTCACTCCTGACCGATGTCAGTGTCTGTGTAGACCCGAACCTAATAATGAATGCTCCTTGGTGAAGCTTTTAGCTCCACACCCTAACAATCTCCCACTTGGAGATAAACAGTTGCACTAGTACCTGTACAGCAACATCTTCTAGCTCCTCCATCTTCAACTCAATCATGAAGACCAACAAAATTTGAATGAAGATTCAACTTCTCCTTTGTAACTAGCTTGGTTAACATATCAGCAGGATTCCTATCTGTATGGATCTTTTCCAGCTTCAACTCACCATCTTCCAATACCTGTCGTATGAAGTGATACCTTAGCTGTATGTGCTTTGTTCTTGAATGAAAGGATGAATTCTTAGCCAAATGGATTGCACTCTGACTATCACTATACAATCTTCAAATCTCATGCTCCCTACCAAGCTCATCCATGAACCGTGTCATCCATATCATCTCCTTGCTAGCTTCTGTGGCTGTAATATAGTCTGCTTCTGTAGTTGACAAGGCAATAACCTTCTGCAACTTAGATATCCAGCTAACTGTCGTTCCACCTACAGTGAAAATGTAACCTGTAGTGCTCCTCCTGCCATCCAAATCACCTGCCATATCTAAATCTACATAACCATGTAGAGAAGTATCTAAACCTCCATAGCACAAGTGCTTACTGATGGTTCCTCTCAGATATCTAAGGATCCACTGAACTGCTTTCCAATGTTCCTTACCTGGATTAGCCATATACTTACTTACAACTCCCACTGCTTGGGCAATATCCAGTCTAGTACACACCATTGCATACATCAAACTCCCTACTATGGAAGAATATGGAACCTTACTCATGTACTCTACCTCTTCATATGAATTAGGACATTGTTCTTTACTCAACTTAAAATGTCCAGCCAAAGGTGTGCTTACCGGTTTAGCATCCTGCATATTGAACCGTTTTAACACCTTGTCCACATAATCTTCTTGAGACAATATCAACCTATGATTTTTCCTGTCTCTCTTAATGCTCATGCCAAGGATTTTCTTTACTGCTCCCAAATCCTTCATAGCAAACGTTTGAGCTAATTTCACCTTAAGCTCTGAGATATCTTGCATGTGTGATCCTGCAACCAGCATATCATCTACATACAACAATAGAATAATATATCTACCATTATCAAATCTCTTGAAATACACACAATGGTCTGATTGACACCTACTGTAGTCATGCTCAGTCATAAACCTGTCAAATTTTAAGTACCATTGCCTAAGAGCTTGCTTGAGGCCATACAAGCTTTTCTTCAATCTGCACACAAACTTCTCCTTACCCTTGAACTCAAATCCTTCTGGCTGTTCCATATAGATTTCCTCATCCAAATCTCCATGAAGAAATGTTGTCTTAACATCTAGCTGCTCAAGGTGCAAATCCTCAAAAGCAACTAAAGACAATATAACCCTTATAGAAGTCATTTTAACAACAGGAGAAAAAATCTCACCAAAGTCGATACCTGGCTTTTCTGTAAATCCTTTCACTACTAATCTGGCCTTATATCTCATCTTCCATTCTCACCTTCCTTCAACCTGTAGGTCCATCTGTTCTTGAGTGTTCTCTTACCAGCTGGCAATTCAACCAAATCCCATGTTTGGTTCTCTCTTAAGGACTCCAACTCCTCAACCATGCCACGCTCCCACTCACTCTTGGACTCCACCTGTATTGCTTCTTCAAAACTCTCTAGTTCTCCACCATCAGTTAGCAATAGATAAAATAAAGAAGGAGAATATCTAATTGGAGGCTTACTCACCCTTTATGACCTCCTGATGGGTGTCTGAGACTCGTCTACAACATGCTGTCCACCCAAATTCTGTGACAGTGATCGACCTCGGTCACCTGCAGACTTGTTACTGGCCAACGTCAGTTCTGCCTGACCGACCTTGGTACCTATACAGCTGACGTCGGTCTCTATATGGCCGATGCCGGTTTCTGTCCTACTGATGCTGGTTCCTACCCTACCGACGTCGGTCTCTGTGTTTTCCTGTAAGTGATTATTTCTTCTTCCCACAAGCTCATCTTGGACTTTCACCTCATCCAATTCACCATTGCTCTACTCAGATTGATTCAGCTTCCTTAGCTAATCACAATACATCACTCTTTCATTGAAAACAACATCACGACTCCTGATTACCTTATTAGTTTCTAGATTCCACAATCTATAACCAAAATCATTTGAGCCATAGCCAATAAACGTGCATCTCATAGACTTAGCATCAAGCTTCTTTCTATTTTCCTTATCTATATGCACAAAAGTTTCACAACCAAAAACTTTGAGATATGAGAGATCAACATTTTTACCTGTCCATGCCTCTTTTGGAATACCACCATCTAGAGCTGTAGAGGGTCCTCTATTAATCAGGTATACTGTAGTGTCAACAGCTTGTGCCCAAAACTGTAAGGACAAACTGGCATGCAATCTCATACATCTTGCACGCTCCATTATTGTCCTATTCATCCTTTCAGCAATACCATTCTACTGAGGTGTCTTTGGAACCATCCTTTGCCTACGGATTCCATGCATGTAACAATAATCTCTGAACTTATGACTGCAGAACTCACCACCATTGTCTGATCTTAGGCACTTTAATCTTTTACCTATTTCATTCTCAACCATAGCTTTCCAAACTTTAAAAGTCTCAAATACATCAGATTTTCTTCTAATGCAATAGATCCATACCTTCCTTGTGGCATCATCTATGAAAGATACATAGTACTGTGATCCTCCAATGGAAGCAACCTGAGCCAGTCCCCACACGTCTGTGTGAACAAGCTCCAACTTGTGCCTCTTCTTAGTAGACCCAGTTTTGAGAAAACTAACCCTTTTCTGTTTTCCAAATACACAGTGCTCACAAAACTCTAGATCTATGCCTTTTAAATCTGAAAGCATACCTTTGGACTTAAGAATTGACATCCCCTTCTCACTCATGTGGCCAAGCCTTGAGTGCCACAATTTAGCATCCACATCTGAAGTAGATAATACGGAAGGAGATTTGTTAGTAACACAATTACACAAATAGAGAGTACCTTCTCTCTTACCTCTGGCCATAACAAGTGTACCCTTGGTCACCTTCCAAGATTATGCTATGAGAGTTACTGTACAATCCTCATCCCCTAACTTTCCTGTAGAAATCAAATTTCTCTTCAAGCTAGGAACATGCATCACATCTCTCAACACCCATGTGTTGCTATTCTGCATCTTCAGCTGGACTTTACCTTTGCCAATTATTTTACAGGGCTCATCATCCCCTAGATACACTATTCCAAAATCTCCATGGATATAGTCACTAAAATATTCCCTGTTAGGAGTAGCATGAAAAGATGCACCAAAATCTAATACCCAAGATTCTATATTATTATGCAAAGAGAAAATTAAAGCATCCTGTGTAATACCTGCAATCTTGGCTTCTTCCTTTCCTTCATGCTGGTTGTCCTCCTTAGGTTTTGACCAACAATCTCTACTTATGTGCCCCATCTTTTCACAATTCCAGCATTGTGGCCTTCTGCCATTTCTGGATTTAGATCTGCCTTTCCCCTTTGATTTGGATCTTGATCTGCCTTTCTTGCTCTTCTCTTTCTACCTTCCCCTGCTCTCAAAACTTAAAGCATTCCCAGATGCCTCTTCTGTGCTTTTCCTATGTATTTCCTCATTCAAGATAACACTAACAACATCCTCTACTTTCAAAATATTTGATGCAGATGCAGTATTACTTACTGCCATTACTACGCCATGCCAGCTTTCAGGCAAAGAACATAATATCAAAAGAGCTTTTATCTCATCATCAAACACTATATTCACTGAACTTAATTGATTCACAATTCCATTGAAATCATTCAAATGAGTAGAAATAGATCCATCTTCGTTCATATGCAAATTAAATAACTGCTTCATAAGATATACCTTATTGGAAGCTGAGGGTTTTTCATACAAATTTGCTAACGTAGTCATCAACTCTACCATAGACTTTGCCTGTGATAGATTGGATATCACAGTGGATGTTAGACTCAGTCTTGTAGACCCCAGAGCCTTTCTACCAAGAACTTCCCATTCTTCATCCTCCATGTCTTTGGGCTTCTTTGCAACCCCACCTAACGGTAAGTAGAGATCTTTCTGATATAGATAGTCCTCTATCTGCATTCTCCAATGTTGGTAATTTTTGCCATTGAACTTTTCCATTCTCAATTTACTTTCATCTGCCATTGCTTCTCCCACTCAAATAAAAATCCCTACAGAAACTCTTGTGAGAACCTGTAATCAATACACACTACACAGATCTGAACCACCTGTTAGTGAACATGAACTTTGATACCAATTATTGGATATCAAGCTCTGATACCACTTGTTGGGGGATCAATCCAATAATAGATTACAATTGTGACAACAATAAACATGGAATTAAATCAGATTGACAAGTAATTAGAATGATAATAGCAAGAACAAGAGATACAAGAAAACATCCTGAAAACTTGTATTAACAAACTCTTTACAAAAGGAATACAATTGAAGAAAGCTTCTTTCTTCCACACCTCTCCTAGATGTATAGATCTCTCAATAGATCTCTATTCCTCAAGAGCTCTCTCTCTCAAGAACAATCAACTCCAACAAGATTGGATTGATTCAATTATGTACTGTTCTTCTCACACAATGAATTACAATAATTCACCCAACTACAATAATCCACTACAAACTACAATAAGCTAGGAAGATCTAATTCTACATATAGAATTAGGAGACTTGAGCATGTACAACGAACAAGCAGTTAAGCCACTTGAACAAGGGCTCTAAAAATAGTATTGCCAATAATAGAGATGCGAGCTTGAGACTTCAACTCAAACTTATCATGCAAACACTCACTTCTGTCCACGGAAATAGCTTTTTGGACACGCAGGTAACCGACGTCGGTCCCTGCTACTTTTCTGTGACCGCCGTCGATCGACCCTCTACTGACGTCGGCATCTCTGCAACTGCCTGTTACCGATGTTGGTCGCTCCTGACCGATGCTGATGTCTGTGTAGACCCGAACCTGATAATGAATGCTCCTTGGTGAAGCTTTTAGCTCCACACCCTAACAGATTTAATCAGTTGATATCACATGGGCTAAAGTTAATAATGTCAACCTTAATTTAAAGAAACCACCTATCACGGATGTAGTGATATTAGATAAATTTGAAGTAAATATAAAAATAAATTAATATATTTTAATTTAAGGACTATAATCTAAATAAACATGACAAAACTCTTGAATTTGCAAATAAATGTATGCACAATAACTGAAAAACTAATGTAGGACCATTAGAATATGAATTATCTTCACAACATAAATATGTTAAATGTGTACTTGATCATGATCTATTAATCCTTAAGGTTACTTATGGAATCAATAATAAGTGTTATTTATTATTCAAGTGTGTTCTAGAATTCATTTGGTGGAGTTTTGGTGTTTCCCTCCAAAATGAAGAATTTTAAATTTTAAACTACTCATGAAGGTTTGTAAGGATAATGACAAGTTGTAAAGGACTTAAATCATTGAGAATAGTCATAATAGGTCTAGTTAAATGTTTTAGAGGTTTCTTCACCTATTTTAAAGGTAATTTATTTTTCAAGTCTTAACTACAAACTAATCCTACATTTGAAGAAGCTGGTTGGTTAGAGATAAGGACTAAGAGAGAAATTCTTGGGTCTATTTCAAGACCAAGACAAAATAAATACCTATTATCAAGTATATATGAGTTTTATTAGAGTATAATAAAGTAAATAAAATAGTATAAGGTCTAATCAAGGAATATTGAGTGGTAGAGTAGAAGAGAGGAGTGAAGAAGGCCTTTTAGGCTTGCATTCTGTAAATAAGACTATGTTTTGTGATCAATAAAGGAAGATTATTGGTTAAAAAGGTATGTTGATCAAAGGAGAGTGGTTTTTAAATGATTTTTTATCCTTATTATATATATTATAATGATTTTAAAATTTAATATTGAATGTTAAGACATGAAAAGGAATTTTGTTGACAGTCTGCCAGTATGAATAGAGCATTATGCATAAGGAAATTTAGTTTTATTATGGAATAAAGAGTTATGGTGGTTTGATTATATGTATTCATAATTTTTTACATATATAAATAGTATATAAAATATTTTGAGTTTAATTTACATGTGATTTGATTCAAACCATGAATTTATTTTAGGTGTCTATTGAGAAACCTCAGAAAATGTATTGAGTTTCAAAAAGGTGTCTAAGATATTATGATTGTTTAATTTTATTATTGGATTAAAACCCTATATTAAAGTGTATTAATAATATTTTATCATTATAAAATATTTTTTAAGGTATTTCAATCCATTTTTTATTTATGTTTACTTAATACCAGTTAGGAGACTCAAATAGGCCTATACAAACCTAATAAAATAGAGTTGTCATTGGGTTATTCTCTTGAGAAACCAATAGCTCTAAGATTGGTTTATAATTATAATATGAAAACTATAATCAATAATAGGGACATTAAATGAATTATTGATAATAAAACTATAAATATACATCTTTATTAAGACCAACAAACTATTCCTATACAAAATACTATAGTAGAGTTAGTATAAATGACAGTTTCTTGTCAATATGATTGGCTAATTGATGTCTTGAACTTTTAAAAGGTCTAACATCACTACATGAGGTATATTAAAATTATTTATAATTAATTCAATTGAATAGAAAAAATTTAGAGTGAAATTTGTTTCAAGTCCTCAGAGAGGTAGAATTAGGCCTAATAGGGCTATAAAGGTAAAATTGCTGACATCTAAATTTTGAGGTTAGGATTCTTCATGGTCTAAGAAGTTTGATTTAATAACATTGATAAGATTATTATAACCTTATTTTATAAATTAAATTTTTTTGTGTATGAAAAAATAATCTTTTCAAAGGAATACTCTATTTTTAAACCAATGAAGGTGTCTTTTTATTAAATTACTTAAATTCAAGTAATTGAGAGACATGAGTATAGCTTAAAGACTTAAGTAGAGAGTTATGGAAAGAATTTTGAAAGGGAATAAGGACAATAAAATAGTGATTAATTACATGAACTAAATTTATAAGTGATAATAAAATAACTAATCTTATTTTGAGTTAAATTCAGCCTATGGTAGAGCAACAATCAAAGAAAACTAGAAAATAAAAACTTTACACTTCAAATGTGCAAGCTCTCTCCATTACGATATAAATTTGATTTGATATTTTAAAATGTGGTGCTCATTATTCAAATACAAAGGATAATGGTAAGTATTTTGGTGAAAAATTATTCATTGATTCACTTGTGTATAGAACTCTGTTAGCATAAGTCTAGATTCTCTAAGATTTGATTTTAGGTCTCTTGAAAATGAATATTTATAGGTTTATCCATATATTTTTGGATAACAATCTAATGGTGGAGGATCATTTGGAATTTTTAAATGGTCTAAATGATCAGCAGTGGATAATGAGTCCTCATCCATGAGGATGAAGACCATTTTAAATGGTTGAGAGAAACATGGGGTTGGTTAGCTAAGTCAGTAGGACTAATTCAAATTTCTTGACAACTCAGGGGATGAGTCATATGAGGTTTATAAAGTTTTGGATTTGGTAGGGATAAGGGAGAAAAATGTGGAATATATTTGGATGATGTGTAAAATCTTAATTATATTATTTAAAATAAGGATTTAAGTTTGCATAATTGACTAATTTAACTTATTAAATTATTTGAACTTGGGAGGAGATGTGATTTATAATTTAAGAATTATTAATAGATTTAGGTGCATTTCAACACTGAGTGAGATTTATGTGTCTATATTTTCCCCTCTTTGAAATAGTGTTGTGAATCAATACTTTTTTGAAGAATATTAGAAGTATAATGTTGATGATTAAAAAGGAAAAAAAATCCCCAAATGAATGAAAATTAGTGTGATGATGCCCCCTCAATATTTTGTGAGAGAAAATAGACAAATGCTCAAAATTGATGAAAAAGAGGAAATGGAAAAAGTGATGTAGATAAATGATAAATCAAGTTATTATATAATTCATTTCAAATTTATGATAGTTTGGTTGCATAAAAAGATTGGCCCTAGTTAAGTAAATATAGAGTATGGATTTGGAAGACAGTAGTTTAACCATTCATATATTATATGCTTATCATTTTTCTAGTGACGTATGGGTAAATTGAGTTGTTTTGGGATCGATACATCCTAACAATAATAAACTTTATATCTAAAAATAAAAAAAATATTGAATTTGTAAAAGATTGTGTTAATGTTTGAGAGATTATTTCAAGATTTAGAAAACAAATTCAAAATAAAGTGATTTAATGGTTGTGTAAATTTGAAAAATGTATGAAGAATGAGTTGGATTAAGGGGTGGGAAGGGGTAAAATATTTGGTAGTATAGAATAATATAAGTAGAAAAAATTGGGATTACAAGATCATTTATGTAATTTGATTATCAAGGTTAGTTGTTAATAATTGTGATTTGAGAGATTTTATCTTAGGCTTATGAGGAAACATGGACCATATTCTACATCATAAGCACCGAGCCAAGTGACTGAGGAGATTTGAAATACCTGAGAGGAGCATCCCTTAGTAAGTAAATTTATTTTTTATTTTTTTTACATTTATTTATTAGATCTAAAATCACTGAGAGGGGGGTGAATTAGTGAGCCCAAATAATCCAAATTCAATTCTAATATTTAAAAATACTTAATTAGCTACCACAAGCATTCATTAATCATAAAAAACATTCATATCAATGATCAAGAGAGACAATGCAAGATCAATCACATAACATAAGTCATACATGGGAAACCCTCTTAGGGAATAAAACCAACTGGAACCTACAATTTGACTATTATCCTATAATAACAAGATCCAATTTAGACCATCTTTAATTGATCAAGGAACTACAATCCCTATTTATTTAGACTCCAATCCTATAAAGTGTTACCACACTTGTCTAATTGAGCTGCAATAATAATTAGACCTTTTAGGAAGTTTTACCTTATAAGGAGGCTATAACCACCTTAAATTTTATGCTACCACAATAAAACCTATGAAATACTTCCAAATCTAAATTGATGTCATCAAAAAATGATGATGGACCTTAGCTTATCACTCTTCACCTTCAATCAAACTCAAATAACAAACACACTATTCTCTCAACAAAATTATGACCAATAAGTTATATAAATTGTCCTTGATCTATTATTCTCTTCAACACATCCTCAAGGAACTCTACCCCTTCTTCACTCCACAAAAAAACACACAAGCCTCTTTCAAAACTCTCCCAAGTCTCTCATACACAAAATCTAGAACCCAACATCTTTGGTTTGACAATTTATAAAGTAATCTTGATAAACACTCCCTTAGCTAACCATTAGGCATGTCTTAACCCTTAAGACATATATCGTATGAAGATAAGGCTCAATAAAATTGACATAGGTTTGCCATAGCATCTATGGGTCACCCTTAAGTAGACACACCTTTTAAATAAAGCACTTGTAGGTCTTATAGGTCTCATGGAGACCTATTAACCCATTATCACTCCCTCAAGCAAAAAAAGAAAACATGACCACTTTCAAATACATGGGTGCACTCCTTATGTCCCCTTTGACATCATTAAGTGATCATAGTAAACTTATCTCACCTCTTCATATGCTCAAACAACTCAAATAGAGACCTTATGTACACAGTCACCATGAATGAACACATAGTCAACTTCTTAAGCATTATTCATACTCAAGACAGATTGATCATACCTCAAAAATACACACAAATAATCCTTATACATTCTATAACATGATCCAATAATTAATTCATTATCATACATAAAAACAACACTAATACAAGATCAAATATCCTTCTCAAGTCACTTGCTAAACAAGCATAAACATAGTCAATTTCTAGGCTCAATATATTTGACTATACTTACTTTTGGATCTTCAAATCAGGTTCAATAGATGTGTCATGGATTCTTCTACCACTTTTTTTAATTGAATGAGAAAATTCATCTTCTATCAAAAAATATGATCGAAATATAGAGCTTTAACTTTTTCCTATGTAAAATTAGAATATTTGAATAGCAACAGTCATAGTTAACATTTTAGCACAATGCTCGAATCTCATGGAATCTTAGCTCAGGATCAATCTCACACAATCAATCTTATTTGAGATTTAATGCATATACCACTAAACTCAAATGTTAAACCATAGTCACTTTGACCTCATCTTGTATCCTCTCAAAATTTTGACTTAATTCACTTCATCAATCTCTATGGATTAAGAAGGTCAATAATGATCAACACTCACCTTTGATCAAACTATAAAAACACCCAATCACCATTGGATCATTATCCTATACCTTTGCTCAAACTTTAAACATAGTGCACCTATCCTCATCTCACTACCTTTTGAATCCTTGGAGAAAATGTGCACCATCAATATTCATCGAGACTTAACACTTTAAAAAATGACTATGGGGACCCTATCAATATGCCTAAGTAGCCATTTTTTCACCTCAATAACTTCTATTACGATTACTCGTAGGATCTCAAATTTGGACCATATGATCTCATTCCTTAGGAAAATCCAATGATGTAATACACTTCTCTTGAAACTCTCATGCATGTGAGATATAATATCATTAAAATAACTTATCAAAAACTTATATCATAAAGCCAACCATGTCCAAATCTACCCGAGAGGCCATCTTTGAGCATCCATAATTTTTTTCATGCTTCAATAGATGATCTAGAATTTAGTACAAATCAATTATGCTCAAAATTGAACAAACCCATATGATAATTTTTTATTTACACCAATTGTGTAAGATATATCACCATCAAAATGTTCACTTAGCTCTGCCATAATGCAAAAGTGGCTAAGTATGGGAAAACATAGTCAAACTACCTAGGAGCCCACTTTTACATATGCATAACTTTTAACATGATACATCACATGATATAAAATTAAGTTAAAATAAACTAGGTCTAGAACTTAAAAAACCTATATGATTACCTTCTCATGAACCATCCACATGTGTGAAATATTCTATCATTAAATTGCTTACTTAGATCTTTATGGCCATATTGCAAATTTGGCTAAGTATGGGAAAATAGTGAAATCTATCTTAGAAGCTAACTTCCACCCTCATATATTTGACCATGATTTGATGCATGACTTGAGATCTAGCACATAAAAACTAGGGACTAATTTTATCATAACCATATAACTAATTTCCCTTAAATCCTTCTCACATGGTAATGGTGATGTCATCAATCTACCTACTCAAATTTTTTTGCCACTAGACCTAAAGATTCTAGATGAAAACTATGATTATCCAGATGAATTCCAATTGTGCAAAAAATCTCTCAAATCATGGATCATATACTATAGGACCCCTTACACATGTTCAAACCTCCATACTCATCCTTGATCCTCTCAAGCTATGATAATACTAAAGATCAACCAACCATACATAAAGTGCACTAGAACAAGCACATTACACACATTTTCAGTGTCACATAGACTATCAAGGCACTTCATTCACTCACTAGGACATCTCCATGACATCATCATGATAACTCTCCAACATTATTATAATTAACTAAGGATTAAAGTTAGATAAAACAAAATTGTTGTTATCAAAATGGTGATTTGGTATAAAAATTAGCAATTTCATTAGGGCAAATAGTGATTTCACAAAACATGGTAGTGATTTTGCAAAATAGGGTAATGATTTCATTTTAGGTAAAAATGGAAATTTTTCGATTTTGGTAGCAGTGAATTAGTTAATCTTAGAAGAAAAATTGTTGGGTATAGAAGTGATTTCACTTGGGGTAGTACCAAATTCCTTGTAAATGGTCAAATGTGAATTTATAAATATCAATACTGATTTAGCAAAATGTAAGAGTGATTTTATGTTCTATAGGAATGAAAGAAGAATGATAAAATGAAATGAAACTAATAATGTTTATGTGATTGTTTTTGTTGTATTTTGTTTGATTTTTTAAAATGTATTCATGATGATGAATTTAATGCTTAGCAAAATTAATTAAATTCTAACATTTTTTTAATTTGCAAGAGGTATTACCAGTGCTTGTTATGTGGGAGTAGAGATCTATAGTGATGACTCAGATAACAAGTTTCACTAAGTACAAGTTTGGCATGTTAGAGGTGAGTGGATTATCCTATATTATATAAATGTTGTAGGTTCAATCAAATAGAGCTCTATTAATAGCATTGGTAGAGAGATGGCATATTGAAATGAGCACATTTCACTTACTAATAGGGCAGATGATAATTACACTAGAGGATGTGTATAATATTTTAGGTATATCAATATGGGGTAAATATATTTATTAGGGATAGAGTCCACATGATGTTATATTATACCAATTTTTTTTGTGATGGTTTGATTTTGGTTATTAGAGGTTAGATTGATGTTGACTATTGTATTGATTTAGAGATGGATTTTCTTACTATCATACTCATGGTTATTATTAGTGGCATGCTAGTTCTTGACAAAAGTAGGATTTTATGTCCTATTGGTCTGTGTAGACATAAAATATCTACAAATTATGATTCTAAATGTCAAAAACACCATTGGAATACTTAGGACCCCCCTTAGGACCATTTAACCCTTTCGACCCTTGACAGAGCTAACCCATAGTTATTTTGGCTCAACTAGATCAACCTAGCCTTTTAGCCCTTTTTACTCTTTATCACTTGATGGTCAGGATGACTGTTGATGGTCACCTTGAATGTCAATGGTCAAGGTGACTGTTGATGGTCACCTTGACCATTGATGGTCAAGGTGTACCTCCATAATCAAAAGCATGCAAACTATCCACTTTGCTTTTCTAATTATAACTTTTTAACTCCTATTGTGAGCCTTTATATGGATAATTTATAATTAGATAACCTAGTTGAACCTTCACTTCCACCTCTTGCTTGTGCTTATAAGAAGAGAGGAGATGGGAGGTGAAATTCATCTACAATTGTTATCAAGAGCTTTATGTATCCAAGAGTTTCTTTCATCTAGGTCAAATCACCATCAACAATCTAATAGTATCATAATCATATCATAAAGCCAATTTTCCACTACCTCTCCACCAAGATTTTAGGTACTATTACTCTATCAGAACCAAGTTAGATTCCACCAAAATATCAACTACCTTAACCCTCCACCCAATTTATTTTTGGTAAGATAAGTACTTGTTTCTTAGTATTCATTTACTTTATTTCCATTTTTCAAGAAACCCAAGCCTTACTCACCTCTTGGAATCCATCTTCTATATCTCATTAATCAATCAAAATTACCAACCCAAATCCTGACATAGTAACCATCGATGATTGACTCAATTGTCAATGGTCACCTCGACCACTAAGAGTCACCTTAACTACTGATGATCATCCAAATCACTAATAGTCACTATGGTATCCAAAACTAGCACCCAATCAAACCTAATTCTCTATGTTCCTACCTATTCATAGGCCCCTTTTGGATTTTTTAAATCATACCCCAACCCTCTATCACTAGTACTAATTAATTTATCACTAAATTAATCATTTCAAGCATATTTCTTAGCAAGCACTCTTGTATTCAATTTTAGTACCTTTTAATTCATTAATGCAAGTACTTTCCTATTCTATTGGTGAACTTAATTGATTAAAACATGTGGATTGATGACCCCTAAGGAATCTCTCACTTTTGAGATCTAGCTATTGCTAGGTAGTCCACTCAACTATCTATCTAAAAAATAAGTTTGTTTTAGTGCTTTCTTATCTATAGGTCATCCTCCCAAGCCAAAGAGGAGCTCTTCACAATATTCTAATTTCAACACTTGCACAATCAATCAAGTTTTTCAACCATACCTATATTTATTTTCTTCTTTTCCCTCTTTCTCATAATAATCAAGAAATTCATTGAAACATTTTGGCACACCTGGTGGGACCCTCATGTCTTTACTTGGGTTCTTATTATTTTTTTCTTATTAATGAAAACAAAAAATTATTTTGGGCTTAAAACTAAGTGCATACATTTATTTCTCAAAATTTTAGTTCACATAGCTTAACTTAAAGGCAAAGAAATCTATCATATCTTCACTCCTTGTTTCACACACCTAACCAAACCACTTTAACCAATTAAACATCAAATAAACTTGAGTCAAGGCCTAACTAATATTTCATCACCAAGTGGTAACCTTACCCTTTATTAGTGATCTTACTTGGAGGTCATTACCAAGGGAAGAACCAACTCAGCTCTTTGGTTGAGTATAATCTCTAGATATCAATATATATTGGCTAAGAACCCAACACCCTTATTTTTGTAGTGTATAAAGTGAGGGTGTAGGCCCCAATACCAAGCCATGTATTTATTCCAATATAGTTTCTTTTTTAGCACCTAAACATAACCTGAAACCAACCTTAGAATTCATTTTCAGTACCCAATCTACAAACCAATTTTATTCACACATCTTCTTAAGGCATAAGCCAAAAAAGAGATTAATTAAAACTCTAGGATTTAACATCCCTTAGAATGTGACTTGATTTCTTTGATATTTTCTTGTCTTATCTTTATTTGATTAGTAAGTTTGTTTTTTCTTTCTATCTCCCCTATCTCGCATGGTTCTCACTCACCAGTAGTGAACAAACCTTGTGAAGCAAAACCTATCACCAAACCAACCTACCTCTTTTACCTCTTCATCCATGGACTAAATTTTTGAACCAAGAGACTCCCCTCACTCCTCAAGAATTCTTAATTTCCCTTAGGAGGTTCCTCAAAGAGATGTGGATTCTTTGCTTTTTTAGATAACAACCTCATGACCTTGAAACATTGTCTTACAACCACATCTTATTGTATCCCATCTTCATCTCCATCTATAGATCCACCTTATGGCATGCCTCCCCATCTCATGGGGAGTACCTCTATTTCCATGGTTACAACACAACCATTGACTACCCAAGCTTCATCATTAACCAATTACCTCTTTGAGACTACCATTGAAAACTAAATAACTCAAACTACCACTATCCTTATACCTTCTACTCCTACCAACCACTCTACCACAATAGGAGTGCCCACCTCTAGTACTACCAACCTTCCATTAGCTACCTTTAACCCATCAATAACTACTCCACTTCAAATCTTTGTGGTGTCCATACCCTCTACCTTTCCATTGATTATCACAAGGGTCATCACCTTCCATCTGTCACCAACCTAACTCTACTCCTATCCAACAAGCACCCCTTAGACCTACTTTTGGCTACATCCCTAATCTACAAGGGCATTTACCCACTACCCAACCACCTACCTCTATCTACCCTTATGTATCCTCTACCTAGACATTGACATCTATTTACCCATATGTAGCATCTTCCAAACCTTCTACCCATTATTCGTATGTCTCCCAACCACCACAATAATATGCATCTTATAACCCTTCAGGGGCACAACCCAAAACTGACCTAATTAAGATGCTTATGGATAAGATGACCACCATAGATTCATTCATATTGAGTGCTCAAAGCATCTTATCATATGACCAAATATGTAATGAGCCTATCCATCCATCGATACCTATCTGGCCATATCCTCCCTAATGTGAACTTCCCAAGTTCTCTAAATTTCAAAGTAAGGAGGATCCCCAATATCACCTTAGGGTATTCAGGCATGCTTTTTATCTCAACACTTATTATGATGCTCTTATCCTCTAAACCTTCCCTATGTCCCTATCTAGTTTAACATTAGATTGGTATAGTGCCATACCTAAGCACTTCCTTTTCTCTTTCACCCAATTGGCTCAAACCTTCTTAGACCACTTTTCAATCAATATTTCCAAGAAAGTTTCCATCACCAACATCTAATCTATCTATTAGTTTGAGGATGAATCCATTGATGATTTTGTGGCTCATTAGAGGAGCCTTATTAGCCAAATTTCTTTATCCTTGCCTCAACCCAAACTCATAGAGATATTTGCTCGGGCATGTGCCAAACATATCTCCTCCACACTACATGTCCAAAGTTTCCAAAATTTCAATGAAGATTTTACCATGACACATAAGTTAGAGAACTGAGCCATTGACGAAGAAAAGCTAAAGCTCAAAAATAATAACTCAACCTATAAAACTAATGAGGCTTATTCCTCCAAGTCAAGCAACTAGCCCAATACCAGTACTAAAAATAAGGGAACTATGAATGTGGTTATCTTGAAAGATGTTCCTCCACCTTCTGTTAACCAATCCAATTCCTCTAGTTCCTTAGAAAAAACTTGAAGAACCAAAACCAAAGCAACCAAAAGTAATTCACCCCACTTGAAGAATCTTATGCTTCTATCTTGGATAAGGTATTGAAATAAAACATCATTCAACTTCCTCCTATCAAGCCAACCCATCAATTTGCCTCTTCTCATCCTACATGTAGTTGGTACAATGAGAATGATCTGTGTGCCTTTCATAGGGTAGTAGGACATGATGTCAGTAGGTGAAACACCTTGAAGAGCCTTGTCCAATCCCTCATTGATAAGGGGGAGCTTAAATTAAACAACCCCAATTCACCATCAAACCAAACCCTTGATATATTTAGGCAACCCTTCCCAAACCATACTCCTATCAAGAATGAGAGCAATAATGTCAAGTGATCTCATGATACCCATATAGTTAACATGGTTCTTGATACACTAATTACTAAAGAGCCTATTGACCAACCCATTGATATCTCACCCTCTCTACTTATTGAGGTATCAGAGTTACCTTCCCTTCCTTCAAATACCCAAGCCAAGCAAAAACCATCTTCTCCCCCTCCACTTATTGAGGTAGTGGAGCCACTGGCTACCCATTTAAATGATATAGAGGTATAACCACCCATCACCACCCTATCTTTACCTTCAACTATCAAACAACCTACTCTTCCTTCAAAAATCATTCCCAAGAAGGAAACCCCCATGCCTAATCCCCCCACTAAGGCACCACCTATCTCAACCTCATATCCTTTTATTGAGGAAGAGGATGAGGTTGCCATCCCTATGTCTCCACTGAGGGGCCTATCTTTTAGGTCTACCATTTAATTAATTAAGCCAACCTACAAATCATTCTTTAGGCTAGTGTAGAAATTATATTTTATCTCTAACCTAAACATGGATTGAGCCACCTTCTGGTGGTAATTAGCCCCCCCCCTCATATTACTCAACTAAAACCTCCAACCCTTTCTTAGTTGGACTAGTCCACCACTTACATTGACCAGCCTCTTACCATATCTACCCAAAAAACCAAACCCTCTAACCAACTGACTAAAACCTCCACCAAACCAAACAACCCTCAACCACATAAGCTATCCATGACCCAAGTAGCCAAACCCTCTCTTATCATCCCAACTAGATCTACCAAGAACCTTGGTATCCTCCCTAAACTGATCCTTAGTCATATATTTTTGAAAGTGGACCTAACTCCTTCAATACCACCAACCAAATGTTAAATCAAAACAACCAAAGAGGTGAAACCAAACAAAGGCCATAAGGCCCAAATTTTACCTCCCTTAACCTTTCCATCTATTCTAGGGCCTCATCCCTATACCTTGAGGAAGAAGATAAATACCTCTACCAAAACCCCACCACCTCTTTTAGTTACACCTTCATAGTTGCTCTCTGATACACCTCTTTTCACCATACCAAAAATACCTAAGCTACCTACATTGTGATCTTCCACCTCTATCTCATCAACCTCCTTGCCTAAACCAAAGCCATCAACCAAGCGTGACACCCTATCTAAAACACCTACCACCAAACCTATTTCTAAGTAACCTCTTACCTCAACCACCAAAGCAAAGACCACTAATATTTTACCATCTTTGGCTGAATACTATTTGACCATTTTCCATAGGTTATTACAAACCTCTTATTTAACTTGACCACCCATCAGACCTTTTGACCCTCTATATTTTAAACTCATCTAGTACAATGACCACTATGTGTGTTCTTATCATAGGACACCTAGCCATGATACAGAGAACTACAAAGCTCTCCAAACCATCATCTGTTGGATTTATGATGAGGATGAATGTTAATAGACAAACCTCCTATGAGCCCCATACCAATCCAACCACTCACCATACCTACCCAACACTCACCCACTCCTCCACTCTCACCTTAGAGTGAAGATGAATCTGACCAATCCTATAGCTCAACCTCTCCTATCCATACCATCCAACCTCTCCTATCCCTAGACATACCCCTCCTCAAAATCCTAACCAACCTACACCCAACCATCTCCATCTTTGACCAAACTTAAGGTATCTATCTTAGGTGCCTCCTAATCTAACCCCTCAAAATCCATTAGGAGATTTATCCTCAAACAACTTCATTATACCTCAACCAAGATGAGATTTTATGAGTTAATATCTACCTCTTTCCACCACCAGTAAGTGTTAATAAAGGCTTTGTAATCCATTAAAGTCCAACCTAAGGACCCCTAACCTCTAGCTTCCTTTATCAATAATCTTTAGATTTCCAACCTTGTTACCTTTAAGGATTCATAAATACCCTCCATCCATCTTAAGTACCTAGATCATCCTCTCTTTATCACTACCTACATCAACCAAACCTACATCAAACAGGTCATAATTGATGGGGGAGCTAGCATAAACATCATATCCTCTCATGCCTACAACCAACTCAACCTACCAGACAATGTTATGTCCAAATACTTGGTTGTCCTTCATTCCTTGAATGATACCATGGCCACTAACTTGGGAACTATCATCTTTTATATCTTTTTAGGACCCTGCATGCTCCTTAAACTTTTCTATGTTGTAGAAGGTGAATTAAAATACATCTTATTAGGATGACCTTGGATTCACTCCATGGGTTATGTTCCCTCTACCCTCCACCATTAAATTAAAATTGAGCATGAAGGCTAGGTCATCACCATCTAGGTTGACCCTAGTCCTTTTCAACATGTAACATGACCTATCACCCGAATGATGTCATCATACCCCCATCCAACACACCTTCAATAGCTAAAACCCAACCTTTAACCACCAAAGTGGATATCATATCCCCTTCCACCGATGAGGCATCAATTAGTTCCTCTATACCTTCATGCCAAATCCCTACCATAGACCCTTTGGAATCCATGTTCCATCATCTTTCACTCAGGGAATATCACCTTTTAGCACTTGACACTTTCCCTACTTCTCATGAGTATGGGCAACTTACCAACCAACTAGGATATGACCCCAATGTTATAACTATCATCCCCTTTGGAACTTCCCACTATCAAACCATTTTGTCTATGGGGGACTCAATAAATCCATTGGTGTTCCTACCACCTCTCTGTCACATTAACCATTCATCACTATTTTGTTTTACTTAGATAAACCAAACTTTTCCAAGACATACCTTCATTAGTGTGCTTGGAAAAGCTTTAGTCTTGGGAAATATGAACATGGCCCACATGAATTGGTCACCATCAAAACTAGGAAGCCACACAAGAAGCATATACTTGGTTTCATCATGCTTAGTAAGAAGAAAGACAAATAACCCACCACTAACATTTTTGAGGAGGGTATCCCTTCCTCACTAACCTCCCCTCCATTTGCATATAAGTATGATGACTTCATCCTACCTAACTTTTTTTTCATCAACATGATCAGCATTGGACCTCTAACTTATCATAAGGAGGGGGAAACCATTACCATCCCTTTGACCCATCTTGAGATGATAGGAGAAGACTCTCCTACCATTAAAACTATTCAGTTTCAGGACGATAATTCCATTCTCACCTATCTTAGTGGCCCATATTATTCAATCCACAAATCCCTTCTTCCCAATACCTTGACCATGTTGAATCAATCCACCATGAATATCAACTTGGGTACTCTGGATAACCCTCACATTTTTAAAATTGTCCAATCATTCAATACTGAGGAACTTAGAGACTTCATATCCTTCCTCCAAGACCACAACATTGCCTTTGCTTGGTATTATAGTGATATACATAGAATTTACCCCTTATTACTACCCATAACATAATAACTTATCATGATGCTAAACCTATCAAATAGAAGATTTAACATATGCATCCTTTCATATCCCTTTTGGTCAAAGAAGAGCTTCAATTTATTCTACCTTTCAAATTTATTCAACCTATTGGCTACCCCTAATGGGTCTCAAATGTTGTACTTATCACCAAAACCATAGGGCGACTACACATTAGTGTATAGTTTCATGACCTCAACCTCACCTTCCCCAAAGATGACTTTCCTCTACCTAGCATTGACAAACTTATTGATCTTACAGCCAGACATGAATTGCTATCCCTCATGGATGAATTCTTAGGTTATAATAAAATATTAATCACTCTTGAATATCAACATAAAAATACCTTTACCACCCCATGGGGGACCTTTTACTATATATTAATACCTTTTGGGTTAAATAATGTTGGTGTAACCTACCAATGTGCCATGACTTATATCCTCCATGAACTTATCCATAAGATTATCAAGGAATATATGGGTGACCTTATCAAAAAATATAAACTCCAAAAATATCACTTGGTCATTCTTAAGATCATCTTTGAATTACTTATCCATTACCATGTCTACCTTAACCCCCAATAATGCATTTTTTGAGTCTTATCAGGAAAGCTTCTTGGCTTTATTTTCTCCCTTCATATAATCAAAGATAATCCAACCAAGATCAAATCCATCCTCAATGTGCTTTATCCCACCAACCTTAAGCAACTTTGTATCTTTTAGGGGAAACTACAATCCATTTGTCATTTTATCTCCCATCTTTTAAATTGGTATCAACCATTCCACCACATCCTAAAGAAGGATGTGTCTTTCAAGTGGAATGGTGACTATCAAAAATCTTTTGATTCTCTCAAAATGTACCTTTTGTGAACACCTATCCTCACCCTTCCCAATTATGACCAAACTTTCTACCTATATATCTCCACCATTGACCATTCCCTAAGGGAAATGTTAGCACATTGATATGAAAAACTCATAGAGAAATCTATATACTACATTAGCCACAAGCTTGTAGAGTATGAGACTTAGTATATCCATAATAAGAAACTTTTCTTAGCTTTAAACTTTGTGGCTAGCAAGCTTTTCCACTACCTTCTTAGCCATAAAACTTATATCATTACCAATAATGACCTACTCAAGTACATGCACTCCACTCCATACCAAATCTAACATATGGTCAAGGGGATCATGTTATTAGTAGAGTTTAACCTTGATTTCCTTTAGTAGAATTAAATTAAAGGGCAAGTTATTATAGAAAAATTTATCAAATCACTTTTAGAAAATAGCCTACCTCCTCCCCTTGAGTTTCCTAATGATTTCATTACAGCCCTATCTCAAACAGATTTCACCTATCAAGTCACCATGTTCTTTTATGGGTCAAATTATTAATATGGTGAGGGGTATGGTATCATCCTTATCCCCTTTGATGGTGAACCCCTTCCCTTATCCTTCAAGATTTATTTTGAATGTACCAATACTATGGTTGGATATGAATCTCTAATAATAGGCCTTTAGACTACCTTAGCCCTAAGAGTCAAAATAATACATATCTTTGGTGATTCCTAACTTGTGGTCAATCAAACTAGTGGCTCCTACCAATGTAAAAATGATGTTTTGTAGTAGAAAAAGAAACTAGTTGATAAACTCTTAGCATCATTTGAACAGTACCACATTTAGTCAACCCCAAAATCTACTAATAATTTTGTTGACACTATGGCATCCCTTGCCTCATAAATACCATCCACACCCTTATATTCTAAGATGTCTATCATTATCCATAGACTTACCTAACCATCTTATGTCAAACTAGATTCTCCCACCATTTTCAATGTGACCCAACCTAACCTTTGGTATAAACAAACTTTTGACTATCTTAACCTTGGCATAGTTGCTTCTAGCCTCTCTAGGAATGCTCGAATACCATTTATTTAGAGTACCTCACACTATACAATTATGGGAGGAATTTTTTATAAATGTGGATTTGATATCCTCCTCTTTTGTTTCCTACGTAGTCATGAAGCCTCTCATGATTTCAAGGAAATGCATGATGGTATTTATGGGGGTCACTTTAGTAGCCTTATTATATCTAAGTGTATCCTCCATATCAACTATTATTGACCTACCCTACCAAGACTACTATGATTATGTAACAAAATGTGTTAAGTGGCAACAACACTCTAATTTGCATCACGCACCTATCCATAGCCTTTGAGTCTCTACTAATGTCAGGCCTTTCTTACAATTGGGTTTAGACATTATTAGTGAAATCAACCCTCATTCCTTATAGAAACACCATTTTATCATTACCACAATTGATTATTTTTCCAAGTGGGTAGAGGATATTCCCTTAGTCTCAACCAAAGTGGATAAGATTATCGACTTTATCAACCATCATATCATCTACCACTTTATTGTTTCTCATAAGATTATTATCAATAATGGTAAATATTTTAAGAACAAGAAAGTCTAGGGTCTATGTGATACTTTTAGCATTAAGATAAGTTTTTCCTTGCCCTATTACCCTTAAGTCTAACAAAACTCTTAATAAAATGCTAACTAAAATCATCAATATATCTAGTTGGGATTAGTATTTGCACATCCCATTCACCTTATGGGCATATCATACTAGCATTCAAACCCTTATAGGTTCCACCCCCTTTTCTCTTGTATTTATAGTAGATGTTGTCTTACCTCTTGAAGTCCAAATCCCCTCTCTTTGTATATCTTTGTAAGATCTTATTTTAAAGGATGATTATCATTAGCACCATCTAGCCCAACTAAAGCTACTCAATCAACATTATCTAACAAACCTTACCCATCTTCATGTATATCAAGATCATACTAAACATACCTATAACAAACACCTTAAAGTGTGAGAATTCAATATCAGAGATCTCATCCTAAAGGAAAATCAACATGTCACTAATATGGAGAAAAGTAAGTGGGGAAAGTTTTATTTCAATTGGTTGGGACCTTATATAATAACCTGTAAGTATGAATCAAGAGCTTATCAATTGTCTTATCTTGAAGGCCACCTAGAACCTGATCCCCTTAATACTTTATATCTATGTTCATTATTTTGTTGAGAAATATCATGTTCACCTTTTTGTCTAGCTTAAGCTCATCCCTTACTATCCACCCACATTCCATCTCCCTGTCTCAGGGGTAACTAATTAAAATTGAATCATGTGATTAACTATCACCAACATATATTTATCTTTAAAAATGGGTATCACACCTATACCCATGGCATGGTTTTCATGGTACTTTCCACACCTTCATAGGATGTATTCCCATGATTGTTGTCACCTGAACCATTTCACACCTAATCAACCTTCTTGTGATTTTTTCCTAACTAAATGTGAACCACTAAGTCTACCTAAGCAAGCCTATGTCAAGAAAGAGTAAAAAGGAAAGCGACAAAATTTATATCACTATCAATCACGGGTCATTCCTATCATTCACATACTACTCCCTTAAAGGATAGTTATTGAAAATCTATTTGAAACTTCCAAAATATGAGGTAGACTACTACCTCAAAGGACAACTATCAAAAGCATTAAATAAAAGACATAAACTTAGACCACTCCCTCAAAGGATGGATGAGTAAGCATTTGTCAAAAACATAATAATTTCTTGAAATCTTATAGCATCGATCAGCTTCCCATAGACAATAATTAGCAAAAGACCCATTATTACAATCACAATAAAAGAAAACTAATTGTGTAAGCTGTAATTAACTCTCAAGTGACACACTAATGTGAAAGCCATAATAAGTTCTCACAAGTCGACTTCCTACATTGATCAATCTACACACTTTGGCATAGGATCATTTATCTTGGTTCTATGGACACCTATAGTGGAGGCATGATAGTTTTGCAATAGGATTCTATTTTCACCCATCTCCCCTTTACACTATGTGCAAGGGATTCTTGAGGTTACTTGACATTATGTGGTAAAGACACCTTCCTAACCAACTAATGAATGCTCATGAAACACATTCAAAGGGCTTATGTTCTTTAAGTCAATCTAACCTTAGTTTTGTTTTAGTCCTAGTCAATGAAAAAGCATCTTCCCTCTTCTTACCTTATCATGACTAATTGATATTTTCATTGTGACATTTGTCTCTTGATGAGATTATTTAAGTCACTCATCTAGTGTTATCAGTTCATTTCCCTCATGTGTTTTACTTTAGGTAAAATTAAAAATAAATCATAATCATATGTATAACCATAACTAAATCATAAAAATAAGAATGATGATATTCATGAGTAAACACAAGCATAATCAAATCATAATATCATAACATCCATAAGCATTTAAACAATCAACCATTTTCCACCACATGTATAAAGTCTAAAAATGTAGTATATACACATTATGATTTAGAATGTCATAATCATAACCATAAATCCAAACCATAGTATGCCTAAGCTAAGCATCCATAACATAGGCATAATCTATGATTACATATAAACATCACATTGCTATGGCCCTAACCTATCACATGTATGAGGATAGGAATAGCTGAATTGTGGCTTACTTATCCCTCTTTGATGCTATTTCACATTTATCTATGCATTCAATTGGTTAGTAGGTTGGCCTATGGAGTAACCATGGCCTAGATAGACTATATATAGGAGGTAGTGGGTAATTGTTTAGCATCATATTGTGAATTCTGCTCTTATTGAAGCTTGTGGAGGTTTCCCCATCAAAGTGGCTTATCTATTATCATCTATTTAGATATTTTTTAGTCATATTTGGATCTAATTCTGCTATTATACTTTATTCTTGAAGTAATTTCATTACAAGTGGTATCAGAGCTATGATTTGGACAATCTTGTGGGTGAAACCCTAATTTATTTAAATTTGGATATATATATATAAAAAGGTTGAAAAATTATCTAAAATTATTTTAATGGAAGTGAGAAACAATTAATTTAAGATTTCATTAAAATTTTAGATCATTTGGATTTGTTTTACAAAAGTTATCTCCATTTTATGGGTTTTCATAAAATTGATTTATAATGCGCAATTCAAAGAATTTTTTTGAGTTACTTACATTTTTGGAAAGATTAAAAAAATTGGCTAGGGTTTTTTATTTGTATGTTTTTATTTGAGGCTAACATAATTCAAAAATCACTTGATCAAAGTTGGGTCAAAAGTGCCAATCAGGGTCGACATCATAAAGCCCTTTTATGGCAGGGCCACAAACTCGGGGCTAAGGAAAGGGTGCTGAAACTCCAGGTAAAACTCATAACAAGGAAGAGATGGAGTTAAAAGAAGGATGTACTAGATCCTTTATACCAGGGTTCTCTAACATAGATCATAAAGTGAGATAGCTTGACTATAGTGTGCAAGGCATTCAGAGTGAGGTGTAAGTCATACAATCTAATTTGAAATCTATACAAGATAGTTTGGTAGATATCATAATGGATTTGAAAAATAATTAGTTAAATCATCTAGCTAATGCTATTACATAACCCCACTAGGGTGGTTCTCCCAACCAATCTACTTCAAACCTAACTATAGTTCCATAAATGGGCCTATTACCAAAGGTGGATATGCACAAATTTGATGGAAAAGATCCACTCAATTAGATCAACCAAATGGAGAATTTCTTGATCTACATCAGATTCCAGGTGGATAGAAGGTTACCATGGCATCCTTTTATCTTGAACTTGATCAATTCATTTGGTATCAATGGTTATGTGCTCAAAATAAAAAGATGACTCTCAATGTCACTTGGTCAATTTTTATAGAGGAGCTTTAATTACACTATGGCAATAGTGTGACAGAGAATTACTTTAGCCAACTAGCAAAATTGTGATAGACTGGCTCTATCAAGGATTATATTCATCATTTTAAAAACCTATCCTTATGTGTGGAGACAATTTTTGAGAACTTGAATGACCTATTTTTGGGTGGACTTAAGGACCACATTCAACATCAGGTATGCATGTTTAATCCACTTAAGATTTATGATTCTATTATCATTACATGTAGAGCTAAGGAAAAATTCATATACAATAAGAAGAAGCCATTCACTCACTTCAAAGATCATAGCATGTTGACACCAACATTTCCTCCACCTACCAGATTGACCCCACAACAAATTGAAGAGAAGTGTGCAAAAGGATTATGTTTTAGTTGTGACAACAAGTGGAGAAAAGGAAATAGATGTGTTGAGAAGAAGTTATTCTACATTGAGGGATCCAATGAAGATGAAGAAGAAGATGATGCCTCTAATGATGATGAGGAAGAGATAGAGGAGGTACCTAAAAATTACCAACCTATAATCTCTTGTCATGCACTTACAGGTATTAGCACTCCACAAACTCTTAAGGTGGTAGGTTTCCTCAATAAATAGAAGGTGATAGTCTTGATTGATTTAGGAAGCACACATAACTTCATAAACCATAAGTTGGACACTTGATTGAAGTGTTTCATCTACCCAACACCAAAATTTCAATTCATGATTGTAAATGGTAGCATAATTAATTATTCAGGCAAATGCCATAGTATTAAGCTTGTTATGGGTGAGTAAAATCTAGATTCTCCTATGTTTTCTATTCCCATGGGTAACATAGACACTATTTTGGGAGTCTAATGGCTCACAACCTTGGGTACCATTGAGATGATATTCTAGGAACTATTCATGTACTTTCATTCTAAAGGTAGGAAAATTGAGCTACATGGATTACAGGAAAAATCTCTACAATTGGTTAGTTCACATTAGATGACCAAGATACTAAAAAGGGGGGTAGAGGGAATTATTTCATGATTATATTCCATAGAAGTTCAACCCACACGTGCATCTACACATCCTAATCTATAGATGATTCTTGATGACCACCCATCTATTTTTGGGGCCATGCCAAAAGGACTACCACCAAAAAGAGAACATGATCATTCCATTTAACTACTTCTAGGGAGTCAACCACCAAATATCAGACCATATAGATATCCATATGCACAAAAGAGTGAAATCAAAAAAATGGTCCATGAGATGCTGGAGGCAAGAATCATCAAGAATAGCTAAAGTGCATATTCATCACCAGTGGTCATGGTGTGAAATAAGGATGACACATGGAGGATGTGCCTAGATTATAAGGAACTCAACAAGTACACCATCAAAGATAAGTTTCCTATTCCCGTAATTGATGATTTACTTGATGAGTTTCATGGTGCTAATTATTTCACAAAATTAGACCTTCACTCAGGGTACCATAAATTATAATCAAGGATGATGATGTTCATAAAACTACTTTTAAAACACATAAGGGCCATTATGAGTTTTTGGTAATGCCCTTTGGTCTTACAAATGCACCATCTACTTTTTAGAGCTTGATGAACACTATTTTTAGGCATTTTTAAAGCAAGTTTGTGTTGGTTTTCTTTGATGACATATTGATTTATAGTCAGACATGGGAAGCACATATGAAACATGTGAAACATGTGTTGATAGTTTTAGAAAAGCATCAACTTTATGCAAAGCCATCTAAATGTGCTTTTGGAGTATAAGAGGTAGAGTACCTAGGTCACATTGTTTCCCATGAAGGTGTCAAAGTTGATCCTTAGAAGATCAAAGTTATGATGGAATGGCCCGTGCCAAAAACTCTCAAAAACCTTAGAGGGTTCCTAGGACTAACAGGTTACTACTGAAGATTTGTGATAGGTTATGGTAGCATAGTAGCTCCACTCACTGCATTACTAAATAAGTATGCCTTCCATTGGAATGATGCCACCACCAAACCATTTGAGAAACTAAAAGTAGCTATGTGCACCACTCCAATTTTGGCTACTCTAGACTTTTCAAGAACATTCATTGTTGAATGTGATGCTTCTAGATCTACATTAGGAATGGTACTAATGTAGGAAAGAAGACCCATTACATTTGAGAGTCATCAATTCAAAGGTAAGAATCTATAAAAACCTATGTATGAGAAAGAAATAATGGCTATTCTTCATGCAGTTAAACAATGGAGGCCCTATCTGATGGGTAAAAACTTTAAGGTGAAAACCAATCATGATAGTCTCAAATACTTTTTGGAGCAAAGATTATCATTTGAGGAATAACAAAAGTGGGTAACCAAAATGTTGGGTTATTATTTTGAAATCATCTGTAAGAAAGGTAAAGATAATGTAGTATTAGATGCACTATCTAGATGAGATACATCCACAGAAGCATTACTTTGTCCAATATCCATATTGCAAGTAGATTGGGTGGATGAAGCCAGATTAGAATGGGAATAAGACAAGGATACACAAATTCTGATTCAAAATCTCTAGCAAGGTACTTTAGCCTTTGACAAATTTGAATGGAAAGGTAATATCCAATGGTATAAGGGTAGTCTATACTTTTGCAAAAATTCAGAGCTTAAGCATAAGATTCTTTTGGAGTTGCATGCATCTCCAATTGGGGGACACTCAGGGTTATTCAAAACATATCACAAAATTAAGAAATAATTATTTTGGGAAGGACTCAAGGGAGATGTATAAAATTTTTTGGTAAAAAACTTGATATGCCAGTAGAATAAAGGTGAGACAATTAAGACCCCAAGTCTGTTACAACCATTATCAATTCCTAACCAAAGGTGGGAGGAGGTTTCCATGGATTTCATCATAGGGTTACCTTGTTCTGAAGGTAAGAATGTTATCTTGGTCATTGTGGATAGGCTTAAAAAATATGCCCATTTTTATGCTCTCACACCCATTTTTAGTAAGTATAGTAGAAACTATTTTTTTGGATGTAGTTCTAAAATTACATGGAACTGCAAAAATAATTATAAGTGATCATGATCCTATTTTCACTAGTAATTTATGGACTAAACTATTTTCCTATTTGGGTACTCAACTAGCTCATAGCTCATCTTACCACCCCCAATCTGACAGATAGATAGAAGTGGTTAACATATGTTTAGAGGGGTATCTCCATTATTTTGTATTAGATAAATAGGAACATTGGGTTAAATGGATACCACTTGCAGAATGGTGGTATAACACATCTTTCCATACCTCTTCTAAAATGTCTCCATTTCTAGCACTATATGGTTACCATCCACCTTCCATCACTTCTTCATTAAAGGTGCAAACCAAGGTTCAAAATGTGGAGGAGAACATTCAACATCAACAAGAGGTTTTGGCTAGTTTGAGAGAGAATTTGGCCTTGACACAAAATAGGATGAAGCAACAAGCATATCAAAACTGTAGTGAGCAAAATTTTGAGGTGGGTGACTCAGTATTTATACGTTTTTAGCCTTATAAGTAGATGTCCTTGAAGAAATAGAAAAAAGACAACAAACTTGCTCCTAAGTATTATGGCCCTTATCAAGTTTTGTAGGAAATTAGAAGTGTGGCTTATAAGCTTGAGTTACCTCATTCATCTCACATACACCCAATATTTCATGTTTGAAGAAGATCATTAGACAGACAATTTTAGCCCAGAGAGAACTCCCAGAACTAGATGAAGAAGGATGAGTCATTTTGGAACCAGAGAAGATCCTCAAAACATGTACTAAGAGGTTGATAACTAGAGAGATTAGGGAATATCTAATCAAGTGGAAGAACTTGAGTATGAATATGCAACTTTGGAAGGTGAAGATTTTCTGCAACAACATCTAGAGTTGTTCAACATTGAGTACAATGTTGGTTTGAAGGGGAAGGGCATGTTATTGCCCTAACCTATCGCATATATGATGATAGGAATAGTTGACTTGTGGCTTACTTATCCCTCTTTGATGTTATTTCACATTTATCTATGCATTCATTTGGTTAGTAGGTCAGCCTATGGAGTAACCATGGCCTAGATAGACTATATATAGGAGGTAGTGGGTAATTCTTTAGCATCATAGTATGAATTATACTCTTATTAAAGATTTTGGAGGTTACCCCCTCGAAGTGGCTTATCTATTATCATATATTTGGATATATTTCAATCATATTTGGATCTAATTATGCTATTATACTTTATTCTTGAAGTAATTTCATTACACCCATCATAAGCAATAAACATCAACATCAAATCTTACACCATGAACATGAGCATAAATATGATCACATATATAATCCCATGAGTTAGGTATCCATAGCATAAAGTTTACAAAGTAGATAAACATATCTCTCTTTAAAAAATGTATATCTCACCACATTGGCTTATATGTCAAAATCAAAATGATATATAAAAGTCATATATATCTAGTTATATCTATACCCTAGGGGCATCACTACCTCTTAGAACACCACTAGATCCTAGTGCCTATCCACCTACTATACCTACCAATCCACCACCTATCCCTATATATCTAGATATAGATGCTACCCACTACCCTAGTGTCACTAAACTAGCTCCACCTACCAAACTAGCCCTGTACTCACCCCATCAGAGCTAATTCAAACACTATACCTAGATAATAGCCTCATAGTACCATAGCTCCTCCACTATGGCTAAGTATTATGTTTTAGGTGTAAATCTGAGTTGTATTGCCTATCCTACTATTACTCCTCCTTTCTACCTTAGATAATCCCTCTCCTGAGTCACCAAGCCTAGAGAGGTCTTGGCTTAATCCCTCTCACCTATGATAATAGTAAGTTGATCCTACAAGGTTATGAATTGACCCTATAATGTCACAATCTAGCCCTATAACATGGCCACTTGTCCATGTAATACCTCTACCTATCCCTATATAATGAACAAAGTCACCCCTGCCTATCTATCATGACCAACTAGATCCATGACCATTAGCCTTAAACCTCCATCAGCTCCACCAATGCCTACAATTATGTATATGGGCTGATACCATGTAATGTACCCATACATAAACTTGACATCATCTATTAGAGCCCTATTTTGTATCTCTTCATACACATCATCTAGCACTATAAGAATAGGCTATAGTACTAGAAATATGATCTATGAATCCTCTCTCCTATACCAAGGGAATGGGATTAGGATACCTTATACTAGGATAAACTATCAGTATACCCTATCAAATAGAATTAGCTTCACCTCTCCATCTCACCTACTGAGTATCCATCTATAGCTCTAGAGGGATAGTGTCTACCTCCTCTACCCTGACCATATCATAAACTAGATGTATAGCCTCTACGTGATATCTCCAACCACTAATGCACCTAGTGCACCCCTAAACTAATCCAAATCATGAGTACCACCTCCTACACCTGATGTAGAAAAATCACCCCTATATGACATAAAGCTAATGGGGAAGTTAATCTATGTGTAGCCCTCCCACGGTAATCCCACTGGTCTCATCACTTGAATATGCTCATAGGCCTATGAATGTAAGACTAGGCTAACATTGATGCCATATCTCTTGTGGGACCAAAAGCCCCATATTTCCTTTAATATTATTGTAAATATTGTCATTGATATCAAAGGTCTAGAATTATTTGTGATAAAGGCCCCATTGCATTTAATGATGTTTGTAATTGATATATCTTGGCTAATGTGAGTTAGTATTTATTTGATATTAATTAATATATTTTTGGTTGCATATGAGACAAAAGAAGGGCCCATGGAGAAGTCAAGGAGCCATGGGGTAAAGACAAAAGAAGGATGGGATGCACTTTCCCATGAAGAGTCATCTTGAGGAATTCCAAGAGTCACCAAGTGAAGACAAAAGAGGAAGGGCACAATTTCTCATGAAGGGACACATTGAGGAATACAAAAAGTCATCAAAGTAAAGACAAACGAGGGAAGGACATTTTTGCTCATGAAGGGTCACCACATGACTTTTCAAAGGCAAAGATATGAAGGGTCATACAAGTTTGGCACCATTTTCCATGACGATTGAAGGGTCACAAAGGGGGAAGGCCAAAGGTCATTTGGAAAACTATAAATAAAGGCTTGAGAAGCTATTTGTAATGTTTATGTGAGAGAGGCTGATTTGATATTGTAATATCTAGCTTAGAAGAGCAATTGTTAGAGATGAATATGATTTGTATTTGTTATATCTATCTTAGAAGAGCAAAGGTGAGAGAGAGGAAAGAGATGTTGTATTGAACTATCATTTGTTGAGATAACAACATTGAGAGATAGGTGTGTGGTATACACAAATGGGTTGGTGCTATTGAATTATTGTTGGGTTGGTGCTCGGCAAAGGGGTTGGTGCTCATGAATTATTGCTATGTTGGTGCTTGGCAAAGGTGTTGGTACTCCTATGGGTTGGTGCTCACGAATTATTGTTGGGTTGGTGCCTGGCAAAGGGGTTGGCACTCCTATGGGTTGGTGCTCATGAATTGTTGTTGGGTTGGTGCTCGAAAAAGGGGTTAGTGCTCCTATGGGTTGGTGCTCATGAATTATTGCTAGGTTGGTGCTTGGTAAAGGGGTTGGTGCTCCTGTGGGTTGGTTCTCATTAATATTTGTTGGGTTGGTGCTCAGTAAAGGGGTTGGTGCTCCTACAAGTTAGTGCTTGTGAATATTGTTTGGGTTGGTGCTCATTAATATACTTGAGGTTGTTTTTCATGGTTTTTTCCACATTGGGTTTCCACATTATATCTGGTTTCTCTCTCTATCTTGTGTGGTGTTTATTGTTTGAGTTTTATTGCATATCTTGAATGTTTGATTAAGTGGAATTTGATTAAGGGAAAGTTTTATAAGATATATGATATACTGATTCACCCCCCCTCTCAATATATCCCATGCTTAACAATTGGTATTAGAGTAGGTTCCTTTTTGAAAAGTTTTACAGCTTGAAAGTAGATCGGGAAAGCACGATGGCTGGGTCACAGGAAGGATTTTCTACAAATAAGGCACTTTTGTTTGATGGGATGAATTATGCTTTTTGGAGCATGAGAATGAAGGTTTACTTGATGGCCCTTGTATTTGACATATGGAAAGTAGTGGTGGATGAATATGAAGAGCCACAAACATCTACAATTATTCTAGCAAAAAAGAAGGCAAGTGAATGTAATTCTAAAGCTTTAAATGCTATTTTATGTGGTTTATGTGAATCTAAATTTGTTAAAGATATGCAATGTAAATCTACTCATGAAACTTGGGTAAAAATTAAGAATATTTACAAAGGTGATGGAAAAGTTCATCAAGCTAAGCTTTAGACTTTTAGAAGGCAGTTTGAAAGTTTGAAAATGGAAGATGGAAGAAGAAGAAGATATAGCAAGTTATTTCTTGCAAGTTGATCAGATAGTAAATCAGATTCAAGGTCTTGGAGAAACTTTGGAAGAGTCAACAGTGGTGCAAAAGGTTTTGAGATCTCTACCAATGGGAAATGATGCAAAAGTTTCAACAATTGAGGAGATGAAGAATTTAGCCAAGCTAAAGATGGATGAGCTTCATGGTATACTCACATCATATGAGATGTGGACAAAACAAGATAAAATCTCAAAGAGAGAAGTAGATTTTAAGACATCAAAGAAAGAGAAAGCTAAGATTCAAGAATTAATTGATAGTTCCAGTGATGATGAAGATGACAACAGAACACTTTTCATTCACAAGTTGAAAAGAGGAATAGGTAAATATCAAGGAAAATTACCTTTTAAATGTTTTAATTATGGAAAGATTGGACATTTTTCAACTAGACGCCCAAATAAGGGTAATGATGATGAAGAATAAAAGCCTACATACAAGAAAAATTTCAAAGGAAAATCCAAGAAGGGATTCAATAAGAAGAGCTTGTATTCTAAGGATCCTAGCTCAGTTGAAGATAGTGGAGTCAGTGATTCAGAAGAAGAAGAGATTCTATTCATGGCCATACATGAAGATTATCAAGAAGAATAAGAGGAGGAAGCTGAAGTGAATATGAAAGGAGAACTCATTTGTGTTGTAGAAGAGTTAAAATCTATTGAGAAGAAGAATCGAAGATTAAAGCACCAGATCAAGAAAAATGAAAAAGAGCCAAAGGAAATTATTGACGATCTAACAACACACTTGGAAGAAGCCAAGAAGAATGAATAAGATCTCACAACATAGTTGGAAATATCAAGAAAATAATGTCAAAGGTAGGTTATTAAAATTGCCTTTTTAAAAGAAGATATTGACAAAGAAGTCAATGATAAAGTAGTTAGTGATTCAAAATTTGAGGGTAACACTAACATGTTGAATAAGATATTAGAAAGTCAAAAAGCAAATTCAGACAAGATAGGGATTGGATTTGAAAAGAAAAAGAGCTATGTTGAAGCTCTTATAAAAGAGGAAACAAAAAGGGGAGAAATGAAGAATATAGAGGACATTTCAAATAGAGAAGGCTAGAAGGAACAAAGCTACAAAAGGAAATCAGGTTAGAGATATACAAACATGTTTTATTTTTACGGCTATTATTTTTATTGTAATGGATATGGTCACAAGAAATTAGAAAGTATTAAAATAGATAATAATTTCATAAATAAGAAGGAAAGTCAAGGAGAGTCAAGTAGAAGCCAGAACTCTTTTGCTCCTCTATCAAGCTTTGATGAAGAGACCATAATATGCTACAAGTGTAACAACTTCAAACACATAGCTCAGTATTGTAGAAGCATGTTCGAGTCAGTTAAGAAGGATCAGAGTTTCAAAGCTCCATTCATTAAGAAGAAGGTTCAAACATGCTCATGGTAGAAGAAACAACCTGAAGATTCTATGATGGTTCTGACAGCTCTACATGCAAGAAATAAAGATCAGCCATGGTTAGTTGATAGCGGATGTTCAAGGCATATGATAGGAGATAAAAGTAAGTTCATAATTCTAAAGAAGATCAATGGTGGTATAGTGAGATTTGGAGATAAAACCACTGCCAAGATAGCCAAAAAAGGTACTTTGAGTTTGGAGTATGGTAGAACTAAGACTAAGAATGTTTTATATGTAAAAGTTCTTGAGCATAATCTATTGCGTGTTAGTAAAATATGTGATCAAGGATACACATTAAAGTTTCATGCTAAAGGTTGTGAGATTAGAATAAAAGATTCAAATGAGTTAGTTGCAGATGCTCAAAGGATAGGGAACAATGTATATGTATTGTCAGATATCTTCTCAAAGGCACAATCAAAGGACACATTCAAAGATCTACAAGAGGAGTTGGGAGTAATTTCTATTACTTCCTTCCACTGATGTTTAGCATCAGTTGAGGGGGATCTAAGTGTTATCTCTAGGTAGACCCTTTTCCATTGATGTCAAAGGGGGAGAATAATAGGTACAGGTACAGGTTTACAAATAGGTACAGGGAATAGGTACAGGTTGCTACAGTAATGGAGAGTTACTGTATGTTTTTAGATGATAGTATGTGTAGGTGACAAGATGTGGTAGTTTCAAGATTGAGGTTGCCATCAATGACAAAGGGGGAGATTGTTTGAAATATTGTCATTGATGTCAAAGCTCTAGCATTATTTTTGATAAAATCCCCATTGCATTTAATGATGTTTATAATTGATATATCTTGGCTAATGTGAGTTAATATTTATTTGATATTAACGAATATATTTTTGGTTGCATATGAGACAAAAGAAGGGCCCATGGAGAATTCAAAGAGCCATAGGGTAAAGACAAAAGAAGGATGGGAGGCATTTTCCCATGAAGAGTCATCTTGGGGAATTCTAAGAGTCACCAAGTGAAGACAAAAGAGGAAGGGTGCAATTTCTCATGAAGGGACACTTCGAGGAATATGAAAATTCACCAAAGTAAAGACAAAAGAGGGAAGGACATTTTTGCTCATGAAGGGTCACCACATGACTTTTCAAAGGCAAGGATATTAAGGGTCATACAAGTTTGGCACCATTTTCCATGAGGATTGAAGGGTCACAAAGGGGGAAGGCCAAATGTCATTTGGAAAGCTATAAATAAAGCCTTGAGAAGCCATTTGTAATGTGTATGTGAGAGAGGTTGATTTGATATTGTAATATATAGCTTAGAAGAGCAATTGTGAGAGATGAATATGATTTGTATTTGTTATATCTAGCTTAGAATAACAAAGGTGAGAGAGAGGAAAGAGATGTTGTATTGAGCTATCATTTGTTGAGATAGCAATAGTGAGAGATAGGTGTGTGGTATACACAAAGGGGTTGGTGCTCCTGTGGGTTGGTGCTCATGAATTATTGCTGGGTTGGTGCTCAGCAAAGGGGTTGGTGCTCTAATGGGTTGGTGCTCATGAATTATTGTTGGTTTGGTGCTCAACAAAGGGGTTGGTTCTCCTGTGGTTGGTGCTCACAAATTATTGCTAGGTTGGTGCTTGGAAAAGGGGTTGGTGCTCCTATGGGTTGGTGCTTGGCAAAGGGGTTGGTGCTCTTGTGGGTTGGTACTCATGAATTGTTGTTGGGTTGGTGCTTGGAAAAGGGGTTGGTGCTCCTATGGGTTGGTGCTCATGAATAGTTGCTAGGTTGGTGCTCAACAAAGGGGTTGGTGCTCTTATAAGTTGGTGCTTGTAAATATTGTCTGGGTTGGTGCTCATTCATATACTTGAGATTGTTTTCTATGGTTTTTCCCACATTATTTTTCCATGTTATATCTGGTGTCTCTCTATATCTTGTGTAGTGTTTATTGTTTGAGTTTTATTGTATATCTTGAATGTTTGATTAAGTGGAATTTGATTAAGGGAAAATTTTATAAGATATATGAAATATTGATTCACTGTCCCCCTCTCAGTATATCTCATGATTAACAAATATATGTACAAGTAAGATATGAACCCAAATAAATACTATCTAACCTAGTAGTAGCTCAACCATAACCCCTGATAGTAAATAGGGAAATCTCTCAATACCCAAGTTGGGAAGCCCAAAGTAGGTCACAACAATCATAAGCATGATCATGAGTCTCCTCTCAAATGGAGACCTATGATATAATATTATATGCCTAAAACCCCTAACATTCCATCTAACCTAATCATTCTCATCTCCATATAAGAGCTCAATGTGATCATCTCAATCCTTATGCTTGATATGGTAGATTGGATCACCACATAGTGGAAGTCAGGTGATCATATGCACATCCTCAAGAATAATGGTCATCTCTCCAATCAAAAGAAAGAAGGTGCTCATAGTAGGATCCCATCTCTAGATGAGTGCTATGACCATATATGAATCCTAAGACACATGCTATTAGTGCCTCATAGTTCCCAAACCCACCTTATCCATATAGACCTAATCAGCTTGGGTCATCCCCTGCTAAATATCTACAAAGATCTTAGGGACTCAATACCTCATCTAGATCTTCTCTCATGCCTACAAAATCATGGTTATTGCATGTTATCATTACTCATTTCCAAATATATATCTTTACCAACCTACACTGACCTAAATCAACCTACCTTATCATAACCCACACCAAACTTAAACCACCTCACCTCTAACAACCCTAACCTCCCAAAATTTTGGATACCTACCTTAGCCTATCAACTTGATACCTAACACACACCTTAACCTCATTCCTAATTCAAACCCCAACCCAAGAATTTTCAACCATCATATCCTAGTTTATGTTTGGCACTTTAACCCTTTGTCAACGTGTCATTCTTACTTGGTAATTACACTAACCCAACTTCTATTTTGCATTTTATCTACCCCTCACCCCTTCAACCATTTTAAACACCTAGCCTATTCTCTTACTCCCCTTAGACATCTACCACATGCCTACTAAGTGAGTATATATAATGCAAGCCTTACCAAATAACAAACATATATCCGTAGTATTTAAAATTTCTCCTTAACCTAAACAACCACTAATGATCATGGTGATCATTGATGGTTAAGCATCCATGTTTTCTAGGGTGTCAACCATCGATGGTCAACCCTAACCATCAATAGTTACTATTGGAATTTAATGGCCAAAATGCCCAAACCCTATCCCACCTCCAAACTACCTCAATTACGTTAAAAGTAACCAAATTTTCTACCTAAAGCCCTTATCCAACCCATTTTTCCTATCTACACCTACCAATTCCCACATTTACCTATACTTTCACCTATAACCTACCCAAACCCTACCTAGAGCTTACTTATCAAAAACTACCCATTTTACCCTCCCTTGATTCCCAACCTAATTAAATTACATAAATCAAGTTAAGCTATCAAATACAAAGCATTTCCTACCTCATTTCATGACCTCCATCATGGAGTCATCCATAGATCCACTCATCCTTACCCACATCCAACCAATCACCAACCACCAAATAAACCAAATTATCAGTGCACTCTCTCTCATAGCAACACACTAAAATACTTATAAATTAGGGCACCAATTCAAAACACATAAAAAATGAATGAAAAGTGATTATATTTTCACTTTTACCCCATGGTTTTTTAGGGTTTCCACCTTGACCATTGATGATCATAATGACCATCAAAGATCACCCTTGGTAGCCCTGACCATCAATGGTTAGGTACCCCATTTTCTCACTTCTACCTTATTAAAACCCCTCTTAGCATAACCTAACCAATTTAACCCACCCATGAAGATTACCTTCTCTACCCACCCTGACCACCTCATCACCTCGTTATTGGTTATTTTTGGCCCAATTAGCATGTTTTTTGTGACACTTGTTTTTCCTGCTCCCTTGATTGTAACAAAAAAAATTGATGTTAACCCATTTGAATCTATGCCACCTTGCACTTACCTACCACCACTTGTATCTTTTAGGATCACTTCCTACCTCTGATACTCATGGCACTTGGCCCATTTGTGTTTTTCATAGGAGCACTTCCTACCTTGAATACCCATTAGACACACTGACCCTATCTAGGAGAATAATAGGTGTACCCAACTTCCATGCCTAAATATAGTCATGTGGTACATTGGTCACTTTTCTTTCTAGCACTAACCTTTATTGATTCAACTATGGTAACCTAGTCTTTGAATGATCTTGACTATCACACTCAATCATATTTTGTGTGTAATTTTTCATTTTAAATGCCTAATCCTCTTATCACCCACCTTGTGACTCACCATATACTACTTATCAAACCCACACTCAATTTTGTTTTAACCTCATCACCTCCCAATTTAAGGGTGAACACCTCCTATACTCAAGGAAAGCAACTAGATATTTTACCATCAATTTTTATTTTGTATCTTGTTGATTTAAAGCCACATAACAAAAATGGGTAAAATTTAAAAACCAAAAATACACGCACTATGATTCTAAATGTAAAAAACACCCTTAGACCACTTAAGACCTCCCTTAGGACCATTTAACCCTTCTACCTTTGATGGAGCTAACCCATAGTCAGTTTGGCTCAACTAGCTCAACCTAGCCTTTTAGCCCTTTTTACCCTTTATCACTCAACCATCAATGGTTAGGATGACCATCGATGGTCACCTTGATTGTCACTAGCCAGGGTGCACCTCCCTATCTAAAATCATGCAAACTACCCACTTTGATTTTCTAATTATAACTTGTCTAAATCTTGTTGTGAGCCTTTGCATGGACAATTTATAATTAGACAACCCAATTGAACCTTCACTTCTACCTATTACTTTTGCATATTAGAAGAGAGGAGATGGTAGGTGCAATCCATCTACAATTATTTTCAAGAGCTTTATGCATCTAGTAATTTCTTTCATGTAGGTTAAATTACCATCAACAATCCCATAATCATATCAGAGAGCCAATTTTCTTCTACCCCTCCACCAATCTTGTAGGTACCATTACTCTATCAAAATCAACATAGATTCCACAAACATATCAACTACCTCAACCCACCACCTAACTAATTTTTGGTAAGACAAGTACTTGTTTCTTAGTATTCATTTACTTTATTTCCATTTTGAAAGCAACCTAAGTCATACTCACCTCTTGAAATCCATCTTCTATATCTCATATATTAGCCAAAATTATCAACCTAGATCCTCACAAAATAACCATCAATGGTTGACTCAACTATTGATAGTTTGTCTAATCATTAATGGTCACCTTAACCACTAATAGTAACCTTAACCATCGATGGTCATCTTAACCACTCATGGTCACTATGGCATCCAAAACTAGAAAGCTAATTTCACCTACCTACACCTAATCAAACCTAATTCTCTATGTTTTTGCTTGTTCATAGACCCATTTCATATTTTCTAAATCATACCCCAACCCTCTAGCACTAGTATTAACTAGTTTGTCACTAATTTAATCATTTATAACATATTTCTTAGTAAGTAGTCTTGTATTTAATTTTAGTACATTTTGATTCATTGATGCAAGTACTTTCATATTTTTTTGATGAACTTAATTGTTTAAAATGTGGGGATTCCTAGCTACTAAGGAAGCTATCACTTCCAAGATATAGCTATTTCTAGGAAATCCACCCAACTATTTATCTAACAAAAAAGTTTGTTTTAGTGATTTTTTATCTATAGGTCATCTTCCCAAGCCAAAGAGGAGATCTTCACAATATTCTAATTTCAATGCATGTACAATCAACAATTTTTTCACCCATACCCATATTTAGTTTCTTCTTTTCCCTCTTTCTCATAATAAGCTAGAAATTCATTGAAATAGTCTATTACATGTAATTAGAAACATGATGGATATGGGAGAGACATTCACATGGGGTTCATGTATGTTAGCACACTTATACCATGATTGACATCATTTTGTATATTTAGGTCAAATAGAGATTTGGCCATCTACATTACTATAGGTCTGGTACTGGGAGTATATTGTGATAGAGCAGACAAATAGATATATGAGCACATGTTTGGATGATGAGCCATTATAATATGGATGGCATGTGATTATCAAGACACAAAGACCACATTTAAGAGATATAGATTTTTATAGGAGGGTGATTGATGAGGTAAGTGATGACTAGATCACCTACATACATTATAGGGAGATTATGTTTTAGTGGCCACATGAGGATCTTCACATGGACTACATGATGAACGCTTATTAAATCATTAGGAGGCATGTTTATACTATATTATATTAATGCCTAGATAAGGTGATGAGACATTTTGGTGTGAGGTAGCATATACCAGATGGACCACATATATTTTTAAATTATATGAGGGAGAGACCACAGTGGGGTATGACCATTGAACCATCCATCACTAATCATAGTTGGACATAGTTACAAAAATTGAGATGGAGAAATTAGAGAGATGTCATTGATGTGGGATTTGTTGATGGGTATGTAGATTGGTGGGATTGATAGAGACCATTGAGATTGACTATGTCATACATACCACCATAGACATGGAGGTAGAGGTTGGTGTATATCCTCAATAGACATCTATGAGGTATAATTTTGGGAGCATAGATTAGGAGGGTTATTATAGGAGATAAAGGATGATCATGACCATGATTATGAGGTAGAGGATGTGCTATAGAAGATGGCCAACTTTATGATGTATAGATCATAGATGTGGAGGATATTGTTTTTTTTGCAAGGTAGGGGTTGACATAGATGTTGATATAAAGCAGAGGGTTGGAGGAGATACTCTAGTGGTAGAGGTGGAGACTAAGGATGATGATGTAGGATAAAATACTACTATGAGAGGATCACATGATGCCTAGGTGGGGAGAGGAGATATGGCTAGGTATTCACATGATCTTAGATCTATAGAGGAACATGCACTTATTGAAAAACTTTGAGAGGAGATTTGGCCCCAAGATAGAGAGATAAATGGATTGCACCAGGGGGTGGCTAGGTTACAAGGTGGAGTATATGGTAGATATGATCAGACTATAGAGATTAGATAATTACAGTCTAATGTGGATATGCCATAGGGTATTATAGATCTGATGGATGGGGATATCATGGCTACATGATTGATTACACATGATGTAGGGACCTAGATTCCATATTATATAACACTAACATAACATTTTAGGTAGGAGAGGGACACATCTCAGACTAATATTATAGAGTCTAGAGTGTTATTATCTAAAGAGGGGTAGATATCTAATTTATATAGAGTTATGATGGTCATGGAGCATGCCACATACTCTAGGAGCATATATGAGGAGGTTGTACCATGAGCTCAAAGGGCACAATATTTTAGAGATTACTCAATTAGATGATCAACATCTAATAGATATGTTAAGCTAATGGAGTTAGAAAGGTTAGTGGGATAGGTACAACATGTGATGGGTCCTTCATGAGGCACACCATGACATGGAGAGCTATTCCTAAGAATAGAGACTCTCTTTAAGGGATAAAATGAGACATAGATATAGGGTATATTTTCATAGATAGATTCATCGATATATACATATATGGATATGTACCCTTTTGTATTAAAAAAATTGATATATATATATATATATATATATATATATATATATATATATATATATATATATATATATATATGTATGATTATTTTGTGAGACTTTATACTATGGATATTAGACATTGATGGACTGTGTTAATATTTGGCATGGATTGATGGATGTAGGGATATATGGTTGCACTAGTTATATTTATCAAATTTTGATTTACACTAGCATGTTTTAATTTATTTAGAATAGTCATTATGGATGTATGACTTATGTTTTTTGGGTGGTGTGTATAAATGTATAATGTGACATAGCTACATTTCTTTTGTTTTCATTATTTACATTAGATTTCCAACAATATTTGAGATTTAAACAACCTGATTTTTAATATAGCATAAAACACAATACCACCATTGATATTGAATAATCTTGATGAATGTTGATGTTTTAAGCATTTGAACAAAATAAAGAAATAATAAATTGTGTTTTAGAAAAGTATGTCATGATATAGTCATAACCATACTGTATATGTATTTCACAAAATAATATTTATAAACACATAGAAAATGATAAGTAAAAAGACATGAAAACAAAAGTGATCTAAATGATTTTAAACATAATAATGTAAACAAATATTTTCTTAAATGAATGTAACATACACAAAATGTCAATTTCAATAATTTGAAATAAGAATGACATAGATAAATAAATAAAGAGTGACTCAAAAATTGACCACACTTAACAAAAGAACGGAAAATAACCATTGGAATGGTTAGAGATAAATTAAAATAACAAACTTAATGGTTAAGGATAAATAAAGGGATAAAAATAACCAAGTGAATGGTTAGAGATAGAAAACAAACAATACAATAATGAAAACAAATAAATAGTGTAAAAGGTTGAAAAGTTATGAATACATATAATCAAAATAAGGGCTAGATAATTGTAGCCAAGAGCGAGGCTAAGAACCAAACAATCAAGGGAGAAGAGTAAGGATAAAAAAATACAATTTTGGGGAAATGGATGATGGGGAAGACAATGGATAAGCTGACCCTAGAGACCCCATGTCTATAAGCATTTCCTACATAATCCACCTTAGATAAAGTCTATTTAGGGATATCATGCTAGATGTAGTTCTCCAAATATGGGAAGTGATGAGAAAGTGGATGATTGATGAATCACTTTTAATGTTTTAATAAAAAATCATGTGTTAATGACCCACCCAAGAATTTATGAATGATGTGGAAGATAGTTTAACATGGTAGATTTGTGGAAATTAATGTTTTTTGGAATGTTTGTGTGTTGTTTTTTATTTTTTATGAAATAATGGATATAAAAAACATTTTAAAAATATTATGAGAAAGAATGCAAGTTTACATATAGGAATAACAAACCTAAACTTTATCATGTTATAAGATAAATGAATAACAAATTATAAACTTATGAACTTGGGAATATACAATGGATGACTGAAAATAGTGATGCCCCTAAATAACTAGGGTAATTATAGATAATGGTTTACACATGGTGCCATAAGCTTGGTTAATGAGGTAACATGATGGATACATATGATACTTTGTAGATACACTTTATCAATTTTTTTATAAATGATGACCAATTGTCTTTGTTTTACATAACATACAACTTTCAATTTGTAATAAAAATGTGAAAGGAATAACATGATAAATGGTGAAGAAAAATAGTCAAAATTATGTATAAAAAATAAGGGTGACCTAGTCCTTATGAAAAAAGGATAAAAAATGTACATATTTCCAAACTTAAAAAATCTTAACATTATTGGATGTGTCTAGAGAGAACTATCCCTAAAAAAATTGGTTAATGGGATAAAGTCTACCCTTTGTAGCATAGACAAATAAAAAATATATTTGAAAAAATATTTCTTTGATCATCCTTTGATTTAATTTTATTTATGACCCCCTATATGTAGTCTCATGTGACTAGGACAAAGCATGGGCTTATTACCAAAGACTATATATAGGTGAGTAAGGGTAACTCTCCCTAATGTTAATCTTATGTGACTAGGAAGATGTGAAGGCTCAACATCAAAGATCAATGAAGGGAGAGAGTTATGGATTTTGATTATATTAAGTTTTTAATAAGGATTTTGTGTTATATGGGAGAATTATACCCCAAATCTTGGCCCCATGTGACTAGTAAGATGAAAGGGCTTATCACCAAAAACTAAGATATGTAAGTAAAATTATGTTATTTCTTGTTGTATCATGCTTAATGTTTTATGTTTTAAATGGAATTGTAAAAGGATATTATGTCATGGATAATCTTATAAAAAAGGATGTGGGATATTATTTTATAAATCTGGTAAATGTATTTAGGAAGAAAAGATTTACTTTGCTCATAAGAACTTGGCAAGAACCAATGTAATGTTAATTTTGAAAATGTCTTTCATGAGATAATAGGGTGATATGATAAGTTTCAATTTGAAATATGTGAATTAGGTGAATTCATAACTAAATAGTGACTAAACATAACATCTGATATACAAGACAAGATATACATGATGGCATAATATAATATGGTGAAGACAAACTACCCCATGTGTCAAGGGACTTGCAAAAAATAACTTATGTGTTTTGGTCTTTTTGTGATTTTATGATTTTTTTTGTTTTTGGATTTATTTACATCTATACCTAATGGAAGGTCACAATATGCATAAGTTTACTAATTTTATAGCTTGTCATCCCATGCCAACTCTACATAATCTTTGTTGTTTTGACTGGATTTCCTCATCAATTTATTTTTAAATTCTATTATTTACTTTGAATATTACTTGACTAGGATGAGGTCGTTGATCCCACCAAGAGCTATTAACAAACCACCCATAATAGCATTCTCTATTAGGGAATGCTTATTGATTGAATATATCCAAATATAAGTTTCTTTGGAAATTTTTTTTGGTAATTTTAGTTTTTATTCAAAAAACACAATTATTAAAGAGACCTATGTTGATATGTTTAATATTAAAGATGAACTCTAGAAACCTTCAAATAATTTATCTGACCATCACAAAATCTAGACATCTTTATCTATAAGGACTAAAGGGATTTTGTTAAAGAGTATCAAACACTAAGGACTAATGACCTCTCCATGCACACAAAAACCAATATCTCTTACCCAACTGCTACTGACTAACCACCAAATACTACAAAAGTACAAATAGGATAAATCCATATTGACAACCCTTAATTCCTATACAAATATAGAATTCTCAAAATTGATATGATTTTCCTTGAAATTAATCTCAAAATCATGATCTAACTCATTATAATGCCATTCTACTAGTTTGGCATAATAAGTATGCAACATTGGAGTTAATATTATTTCTTGGATTGTAACTAGGAGATCATTCCATGTCATTTTTCTCCTAATTGACTTGACATTTTTATTGTTTGTCATGTCATTGTCATCAACCAATAAGGATCCATTTTTTTAATCTATTGGTATATGTGGATTGATTTTTGGATCTTAAAGTAATGGTTGGTGAAGTAAAGCTTCTCCAAATTGGATGTTTTTATGGATTTTTATAGATGTTATAACTGATATGTTTCAATGGGATAAGTCCAACGAGGTCTATTTCTTTGGATTCTTGGTGACATGTGTAGGTAGTGTAATGTTAATAGGAAAAAAATAATATTTTTTATGAAATGGAATAGACTCTTTTGGTGTTATTTATAGGATTTGTATTGATGTTGAATGAGGCTTCTTCCTTACCTATAACATTCTTACTAGTATTTACAAACTTGTCTATTGATAAAACTATTGTTGGGGCCAAAGTAGATATTGAATATTATTTTAATCTCAAAATAAATTCTACATCTTATTTTGATAATAAATTTGATCTTGGTTTGGATTTGGCCATAAGGATGGCCTGCTAAAGTGCTTTATTATCAAATTTCCTTTTTACTGGTTTCTTAGAAATTTTGGATTTGGGATTAAGAGACTTCTATAAATCCAGAGTCTTAGGTATTGGGTTGAATGTATATGATAATCTAATAATAGATGTATTATATGATGTTTGGGTCAATATTGGGTTTTTAGGGATAAACTGGATGCAAAATTGAATGATTGATTTTGATGATTATATAAAGTTTGGTTTTGATGAGCATAAGAATCAAAAGATTGATTTGAATGGAATATAGTTCAATTTGATGGAATTTGAGTTTGATTTGTGAACATATTTTGGTACATACAAATATCAAAAAGTGGTGGTGAACATACATTGGTGTTATGATTAGAACCAAAATTTTGATTTACATTGATGTTATGATTAGAGCCATAAGGATCTATGAACATATTTTGATTTGTATTTGGTGCATTTGGTGCATGGATGGTGTGGGATTAGGAGAATAATATAGATATTTTTTATTATTATAACATAAAAATTGATTTAATGTTGTCCCTAAATTAAAATTATGGTATTGTTCCATGGGTGAACATGAATAAGCATTGAAGATGGAAATTCATTGGTTATGTTTTGGATTAAATTAGTTATTTGGAAATTTTGAATAATTATCCATTTTTTGATTTGATCAATTGATGTTTTAGTTTGAATACATATTCAAACTCAAGGTTTGATTTGATATATGATTGATTTAATATTGATTAAAATATGTATTTGAATCAAAATTGGTTGGATAGAACCTTTGGTTATAACATGGATTATTTAGGTTGTGATTCAAGATGAAATTGGTCAAGTCATGGTTCCAAGATGCCATAATTTTTATGATGGATTATTTTATTAAAAAAAGATTAAAATACCAAAGTGATTAAAAGTTTGATTAATCAAATAAATGATAGATAAAAAGAAAAAGAAAAAAAATCTATTCTAAATAGTCAAAAAAAAGCACATAAAGGATGAAAACTGGGATGAAGGTCGTAAACAACTATTGGGCCTTCCATTGTTACTAACTCATCCATACTTTCAACTTTAGCCTAATATTTCAAGTCACTAACCATGGAGGATCCTTTCATTCCCATGGCCCACTAAGTTCAATTTTGAGGGTGTGTAGAAGGTTTCTTCTCAATGTTAATCTCTAATTGATGCACCAAAGTCAAATAGAAAAAGAGGTTATATTAGGCTTAATGTTAAAACAAGCTTATTGAGGGGAGAAAACCATGGAAGAAATAGATAAAGTGGATGCACATGATTGGTTCTTATCCTAAATTACCCAACACATCTTTAGGAGTCTCAGTGTGTTGATAATCAATGATATCATATTTTGAGGTAGTTGTTAAAACCTTAGGTATTGGAACATGAAATCCCCTCATGTCATAGTGTGCTTAAAAAACACAACCATTTAGGAAATTAAAATAGATAGATCTCAATTTATATACCCCATAATTAAATAAGGTTTGTCTTATTATGTCATGGTGAAATACATGATTAATAAAGACCCTAAAAATAAAAATAAAAAGTAAGTATCCATTTTTTATTTCTGGGTATCATCACCAATGTAACACCAAAGAAATAACATACGTGGGTACTACTTTGGTAATAGAGATAATTATATAAATATTTTGATTTTTAAGTATCATCACCAATATGATGCCAAGGAAAGAGTATACATAATTTCCATAATCATAAACAAAATAATAATAAAATGAAATGTGATGTAATTACTTGAAATGAAACTTCAAAAGTAAAATTGAAAATGTTAATAAAAGAAATTGGCTTTATGTTTATCCTTTTTGTTGATTATCTTTGGCAATCATTATAAAAATAAGTTGTTATAATATGTGCTTAAGCTTGGATCAAGATAACCTACAATAGAACAAGTTAAAACCATGAAAAAAATGAAAAAATACCTCATTATTATGAAATTGTAATTATACAGACAAATAGGAAAAGTGAAATTATAATAAAATCAACATAGGGAAAAGACATAATACAAAAGAAAAAAATTAAACACACCCTTGCTTACATAATGATTTTGGTACCCAAAATAACAATTTCACTACTAATAGATATGAATTCACTATAGAAAATGATGATTCTGCTATAGAAAAAGATAATTTTACTATTGAGTTTGACAAATTCAATATTGAAAATGATTATTCTGCTATTGAGGATGATGAAATCAATGTTTCCCAAAACAATGTTGCTAAATCTGTAGATAGAATAGAAAACATAAAAAAGGAAAAACAAAATAATTTCATTATGAAATTAAATAAATTTATTGTTATGGTCTATAATTTTGCTATTTATGCTTTTAAATTCACTGTTACGTAGTGAAGTGCACATATTTGAACAAAAAATATCTGATAACAACCTGTAGCTCATAACAACACTCAAAAAGATGAAATTAAATGTATGTGTGAATATTTTAAAAAAATTGAGAAATGCCATCTAAATATAAAAATGATGATCAAAAGATGAGGGAAAGGTCCCACTAGGTGTGCCAAAAATGTGTGAACTAAATTTAGAAGTCCAAAGAAAATAAACTAATCTTAAGCTAAGATAAATTCAAACCTATGATAAAGCAAAAAATAAAGAAAACCATAAATCACAAACTTTACGCTTCAAATGTGCAAGATTTCTACATTGTGATATACATTATATTTGCTCTTTAAAATGTGGTGCTCACTCGTACAATGAAAAGGATAATGAGAAGCATTTTGGTGCAAAAGGAGTCTTTGATCCACTTGTGTATAGAACTCTGTTAGCATAAGTTTGGATTCTCCAATATTTGATTTTAGGGCTTTTGAAAATGAAGATTTATAAAGTTATTTATAGATTTTTGGAGAAGGATACAATGATGGAAAATTATTTATAATTTTTCAATGATCCAAATGTTCAATGGTGGCTAATGAGTCCTCACCCATGAGGATGAAGACCACTTCAAATGGTTGAGAGAAGCATGGGTTGGTTAGTTAGGTCATAAGGACAAAGTCAATTTTCTTGAAAACTCAAGGGATGAGTCATAGGAGGTTGAGAAAGTTGTGTATTTGGTTGGGATGAGGGAGAAATGTGGGAGATGTTTAAATGAGGTGTAAAATCTAGATTTTATTATTTAAAATAAGGTTTAAGTGTGCATAATTGACTAATTTGACTTATTCAATTATTTGAACTTGGGAGGAGATGTGATTTATTAATTTAATAAGAATTATTAATATATTTAGGTGCATTTTGACACTAAATTAAATTTAGGTGTCTATAGTAAGCTTATGAAATCATCTTGAGGGATATTATTAGTCTTTAGAAGACCAATCTTAAATATATAATCTATATAAAAGATAAACTATTAAAGACAAATCTATTTGAGTTAATATTGTAGATCTATGGTGAATATAATGGAAATATTGAAATTAGACCTCTTGAAAAGGAAGACTACTAGAGTTGAGATACATAAACATTGATCATAGATTTTGATTGAAACTAGTAAAAAATATGGGTATTATTAACCACCAAACTTCACCCTTAGGAGAAGATTATTTAAACCTTTCCAAGTTTAGGGTAACATAAGATTAGTCAAAGTTTGTGGGTGACCTATGGATAGACTAAACCTCTATATTTAGGGCTTTATTGCTCAATCCTTAAGACTGCTAAGTTGCTGATGAAAAGGCATAAAATGAAAACATGAAATGAAACATGTGTTACTAGAGGTGATGCACCAATATGTTGTGTCCATTAACAACATAAGTAACTGAAAAACTCTCTCTTAAGGATTCTAAGAATTAGTGTTTCAAATAGAGGCTATGTTAGATGATCAGAACTTGAGGGTTATGAATAAAAGGCCTAATTTAAAGACACTTACCAATCAAATGCCATTCCAAGCTCAACCACTAACACCTTCATGAACTATATGACCTACATAGAACAATGTACTAGTATATAGGTGAGGCAAGGACATGAAAAGGGAGAGAAACTTGTCACTTATGAAAATCACAAAAATAATAAAGACACAAAATTGGTATTAGAGAAGTTGAAATAGTTCTTTATTTGGTTTAAGAGGTTACAAACTACAAATTTAGGTAGAATTTTTCACACCCAGTAGAGGGATAAGTATAATGGACTTAAATACTTAATTTATAGAACATGATCAAGAGAGATAAGATAATGTGTCATGAATAAGTCATGGATAGACTATAAATTAACATAATTCACTTAATGAATAGTTACAACTAGTCTCCATAACTCCCTTCTTACATTACCTTAATGGTGACTAGTCTTAAATGAGCCTTTTGGAAAACTGATATCTAAATTTGGCCAAGGTTGACTCCATATACAACATGATAATTTCAAATTTTCCAAATTCCTCATCTCATGAAAGTTACAAAGGTAGAAATGTGGTCTAATTAAGCCTCTATAAATAATTAAGTAGCCTACCCTTCCCCTTGTGCTTGTTGAATAGGCCCAAAACTACCTATCCTCTATAATTGCCATGAAGTATGTCTTATCACCTCCATATAGTATTAATAATGATGTTAAGACCTTGAAATTACTCCATTGGCAGCCCTCTATGCCAATAGTCATCTTCTCTTGTTGACTAGATAGGCCTACTAGGTAACTAGGCCTAGTCACTTGGTGCTTGTTTCTTAGATGGCCCTGAGATCCACATAAGACCTTAAAAATTTAAAAATGAGAATCTTTCAAGTATTAACCAACATATTACACTATGACACATCCATTTTAAATAGTGTACACCTATAACTTTTACTTTTTTACGTGACTAGGCCACCACTCACTTAGCATTTATGGACTATCTCTTTAGCTAATACCTATAAGAGCATTTATAAGATTTATTTAGAGTGTTTTTTTATTTTAAAAGGTGAAATATGCTTCAAAATACCATAATAAATGATATAAATCAGCTTAATATGCTTATAACCCTATTTTTTGGCTAAAACCATGCAAAAGTATAATTTATGATGAATTTATATAAGTGCCCATATAATTTATAGTCATTAATGGGGCCTCATTAGACTAAATAATTAGTTTTAAGTATCTCCCAATCCAATTAAGGGAATTTTAGTGAAAATATATCAAGTTTTCCTCTATCAGTTTTTTATTAAGAAATAAGAGGGGATTTAGTAGCCTATCATCTTAATGATGGTTCAAAGAGTACATGACTCAAATCCAAAGCTTATTTCCATTAATTTTGATCCCATATACCCCTTAAAAACTTCCAAATATCTCTTGGTCACATGAACTTTATACGATGAGTTGTGAGTGAAAGTTGTCAGTCTTTGATTCTCTACTAAGCATTTTGTGTGGGTTATAGTGTTAGGGATTGTTCATAGATTTGTCCTCCTAAATGCAACACTTTACTCCATGGATAGTGAGTCAATATGGGTCCCCAACTCCCCCTAAGATAATTTTTCTTTCATCATCTTTCCATGTGAGATATTAGCATTTGATTTGGCAATTTGAAATGGTAAACTAGGGTAACAAAGATCAAGAGGGGTAATACAACCAAATCTAACCACTTTCTAGCCTTCCTCTATCTAAAACATTCTCATCAGGATATATATCATAGTCACACACCCTCTCATTATTTAAGTTGACTTTAAGGGTTTGGATATGCCACAAAGAGGAGGTTGGGGGTCTTGATGGTCAAGGAGGGCTTTAGGTCTTATAGGAATAGATTGAGTTTCAAGTCCTTGTATCACTTGTAGGTGTATTTGTGGATTCAATGTCACCATATCACCATTTTCCATATTTTTTCACTCTTTTACACTTGTCTTCAGCTATATATACTCCCATCTCTTCCTCTCTCTCTTATAGGTCTATCCTAAGCACCATTACCCAACTTGAGTGTTTGACCAGTTGGTGTTAGAGACCTAAGTAGTCTCTTCTCTCCTACATTGTTGATCAAATTGGAATATCATGTGAAATTTTATTATAGTTTTGTAACACCTTATTAATTTTACTTATTTCAACCCTATTTTCTAAACTCATTTATACATTCATGCATGTATAAAGAACCTTCATGTGAACTAATAGTGGATAATTATGGAGATGTACTATGATGACATATATAAGACACTTACAAGCCTTAATCTCATCAACCAATCTAATAAATTCTCTGAAACCATTACAAATTTGATCCTATGTAGATGAAAAAGAGCAACTTGACTATCTAGGTCCTTAACCATAGTTCATAAAGGATAAACTACCAATATGGAAACCAATGCCAGGAAAAATAAGGAAATTATACCCCTTTCCTTTGGCCAAGATCTCAAGTCACCATCTTCTCTGTCATGTTTGTACTGATTAAGAACATGATTGGTTATCCAAATCTACCAAAGAGAATGATGGAGAGAAGGGGTTGGGTTTTATCATATTTGACATCAAAACTCATAGATTATCTTTATTGATGACTAATTTGAGTCCCCCTAAAGATTGAATACTTTTTTATGACCATAACCATACTATATAGATCCATGCAAGCTTGAAAACACCTATAAAACACTAGTTCCCTACATTTTCTCAGGTTTCAAACCTTAAAATGCCATTGGTGAGTAGGAGGGAAATATGAGGTAAAATAACATTTAAAAACATAAGGTATAGTTGGGGGAAGTTTAAAAGTCACACTTCCAAGCATGTGGGTCCCTTTTAGTGAATGGAAGATATGTTTGACTTCTAAAAGGACCCTTTTATTCATAAAAACACCTTGTCATGACATTATGATGGTAATGAGACCTTTCTAGAGACATTAATAATATAATGTAACACATAAACATATATTTTCCAAAGGTTTATAATGTGTATTTTAACTCATATGATATGTTTGAAGGGTCATTTGATGACTCGAAGGGTTAATTAAAGATTGAAATAGGTTTGAATAAGTAGACCATGGAATAGAACCTTGGATGTAGCTTAGACTTCATGTTATGACTTAAAAAAAATTTGGACACCCTTCACATCTTGACATAAAGGTCTCTCTTTAAGAGGTGGATAAAATAGGCATAAATTCAATGAGAATTAGAAACCATAACTTCCCCAAATACCTTAATTTATGTTAAATAACCTTAACTTTGTCAAACAAGGTTTTAAACATTATCTAGGCCTTAAAAGGAACTTTACACCCATCCACTCACCCAAGAATAACCTATGAAGACCTAATACATCATCTAATGACTCAAATAGGTTGTCATATGATGATCCCTCAAGCAGTGTCTAGCACACGTAATGACACCTTAAATAATGTTAAAAGGTTCAAAATGAGACCAAAAGAGGACATACAAGGCATGTAGATCACTATGTATAAGCTTAAGGAGGGTATTTTGAGAAGTTTTGGATTGTAGGGGTTTAAATTTGGACTAAGAGGCTAAATTATCAACATTCTTGGTGACTCATATGGTTTGACCATCTTGCAGGTCAAGCGAACCATCTATCTCATTATTTTGGGCACAAGACTCATACATGACAACATGTCTTGGATGACAAATCTACTTAGATTGTCGATCAGATTTAGCACCTTTTCAAACTTGTAAGGACTATAACAACCTCACACACACACAAAGACACCAAAATAAAAAAACATGTAAACTCCTAATAAATCAATAAGATAGGATAACAAAGCAACTAAGGAAACTAATACCGTACTTGTGTTGACAACACTTATTAGAAATAAGACAAAAACCTATTACAAATAACTAACTTGAATGTAATTTCTTTCTCCTATAGGATCAAATGGAAACCTTATTTGGTTACCATGGCACCATGAGATCAAATTATCATGTGTTGATTGAATTCCAATCGGGTATTACTCATGGAATGAGAACATTCACTTGCATCTAAAGATGTTGTCATGTTCATATCCTCTTAAAAGAGTAATTGGACCTTATTTCCCTATTCTTAGGCACATAGGTTCACTATGTGATTTAAGTACCTAGTGATACTCATTCCAAACTTGTCTAATTTTTATGAACGGTTTTATTTCTACCTCAGTCATAGGTTATTCTTGATTAAGCTAAATAATTTGAGGTAGATCTTGTGGCATGCTAGAAGGATTGACTTAAAAAAGAGGTGAATATTGATTCACAAAATATTAAGGCAAATAAATTTTATTTTAATTCCCCAAGAGTGAAGAGATACCTAAAAATGTAATGATGGGTTAATAACCTTGTTTAAATACCTCAAATAAGTCACTTTAAAATGAAATAGCCTCTTAGAATGGCATGCTTGGAGAGCTACCCTCCTCTTGTATGATAAAACTACCTTCCTCAACCTGAACCATATCATGGCATACCTCTATAAGAAATTAACCTAATTTTATGATCTCAAACAATTTTTTTATTGATCCTCACATAGTTCTAGTTTTCTTGGGCTTTCATGTTTCATAGGAGTTGATGTAGAAGTAGGCATAACATAGTTTGAGAAGTATTTGGGAACTATAGCTTTTTTACCATGATTGTGAAACTATAAGAAACTTTATTCCAACTTTGATATATCATTGGAATTTCCCTCATCCATCATAATAACTTGATCATCTCGTATCTCATCAAAGTTACCTTCATAAAGATCTTCATAAGTTAGTTTGCATATTTCTTGACCCACTAAAACCTCTTGAGGGTTTTCTCTTTATTTTAAAACTAATAAAGTTTGATAAGTACCCCATTTCCATATTATTTATGACTATCATGAAAGAGATCAACTACCATGTCATCAAAGAGACCCTAAAAATCACCTTCTTCTTGGCTAACTGATATGTTTTCCTCTTGTGACTCACATAGTTCTTGAATTCCATATTCTTCTACATTCTTGAAAACTAATCTATACCTCTCTTCACCAAGGGGTGTCCCAATGGCAATATCTTCTTCCAACTCATCTGAATCACTTTGATCTACTATCAATAAAACTTGAATTTATTCACTCATTTCCCATAAGACAGGTTCTTTCTCAAGGAGGTTGAGGGTGGGGGTGATGGATGTGTTCATGATTTGGATTGGGAGTTAAGGAAACACCCTTATTGATTTAAAAACTTTATTGGATAGACCTCTAATATGGTAAATATTTGGGTTCTTATTAAGGAAGAAGTGAGGTTTGAATAGGCTATCCTTGATCTTTGATCTCTTATACTTGTTTCTCCCAAGACTTTGTTACTTGGCTCCAATTTAGGATTTTGACACTAGAAACATGTGTTGTGTCTTGAGGGATAAGTGAAGAATTAGACAAGCTCTCCACCACCTTATATTTATGTTATATTATTCTTGTTACTACCATTGATTGAGATAAATGCTAATTTGTAAGTTTAATCTCTCTATTTAGGTGAGCTTAAAAATAAAAACTCATCTAATCACACATCTCCTTAGGATTATTAAGAAGGGAAAGGCTCTGTAAGGTCTAATTTGATCTATTATATTCAGTCCTCTCAACACGCAGTTCTTATCTTTTTTACATATTATCTTAAATAGACTTCTAAGAAGGGAAGGATTGAGGAGATTTTGGGTAACTTGGAAGGTTATAACACTAATTTGACTCAATATTTTGAGGAAGGATGGGTTGATCAAAATAAAACTAATATGGAATGGGGAAGGGCACATTAGGCTAATGACTCTAGATGTGTTTCCCCTCATGAACCAATAGCTTCTCTTTTATACTTGAAATCAAACCACCTATGTCTAACATATAATTAGTGAGCCTTGAATGATTCTCCCTCATAATATATTCCCACTCTCTCTTAACTAGCTATAATGAGTATCTTAGATTCCTAATTAAGTGAATAGGGACCTCTTGGCCACACTACCTTTGTGTATCAATCCCAACCATATATATCTCATAACCCAAGAGATTTTAATTAAGGCTTGATATGGATTGATTTGGAACATGGATATATTTACTATAATAATCATGATCTTGCTAAGACTAATCAAGAGGATATGTGGGATGCCAAAGGGGATGATAGGGCTCACAAGGAGGGTAAGGATAGTATTCTTGGAAATAATAAATATCGTAAGAATGATGTGAGACATCATGTTATTAATAAGGGTCAATGTAAGATTGGTAAGTCTCATGGTGAGTTAGGTATAGGTCATAATGTTATTTATAGGGAGGTGTAGGATAGGATTTTGCTTCATATGCAGTCATTACACATCATGAGACAACTAAAGACTAAAGTGAATTATCAACACTAAGATGTTCTTAACCTTAACCAGAGACATTCTAATGACCCTTGGCATGAGATCCTAACCAAAAATATTCCACTAGAGTGATTAAATATACTTGAAATTATTTAATTATGACTGAGTGCTCCAATTACTTGAATCATAGTCCCACGGGTGTTTTATAATTATTAACCACCAAATTTCACACTTAAGGGAAGATTATTCAAACCTTTCTAATTTTGAGGTAACATGGGATTAGTTGAAGGTTGTGGGTGAATTATGGATGGACTAAACCTATAGTTTTGGGGATAGATCCCTTGGTGCATCAATTTTGGCTCAATTTAAAAGACTACTAGCTTGCTGATGAAAAGGGATAGAAGGAAAACATGAAACGAAACCTATGCTACTGGAGGTGATTCACCAATATGATGTGGTCACTCTATTTGACCTTTCAATAACACTAATAAATAATAAGAGTAATTAAACCCCTCTCTCTTAGGGATTTTAAGCATTAGTGTTTCACATAGAAGTTATATTAGATGATCAAAACTTGAGGGTTATGAATAGAAGGCCTAATTTAAAGACACCAATCAAATTCCATTCCAAGCTCAACCACTAACACATTCACACACTATACGACCTAAATAGAATGATGTAATAGTATATAGGTGAGTAAAATACCTAAAAAAGGAGATAAAACTATCACTTTTGTAAATAAAATAATCATAAACACCCTAAACTAGGATTAGATAAGCTAAAATAGTCTTTCATTTGGTTTAAAAGGTTACATAGTACAAATTTGGGCTAGATTTCTTCATACCCAATAGAGGGATAATTATAATGGCCTTGGAGCCTCAATTTATAGAAAATGATAAAGAGAGATAAAAGAATGTGGCATGGAGAAGTCATGGAGAGGTCATAAATGACCATAATTCACTCAATGAGTAGTTACAATGAGCCTTCATAACTCCTTGCATTGCCTTGGTGGTGAGTGGTCTTCAATGAGCCTTTTGGGCATTGGATATATATTTTAGGCAAATTTTGACTCCATATACATCATTATCATGCCAAATTTTCTAACTTCCTCATTCCATGATAATTATAAAGGTATAAATGTGGGCCAATTAGACCTCCATGAAGTATTAAGTAGCCTGTCATTCCCCTTGTGCATGTTGACTAGGCTAAAAACTACCTAATATTTCATAATATTCATGAAGTTTGTTTTATCACCTCCATGGATAATTCATAATTATGTTATGACCTTGTAATTACTTCTTTTGTAACCCTCTTTTCCAATAGTCATCTTCTCTTATTGACCAAATAGGCCTACTAGGCAAATAGGCCTAGTCACTTGTTTATTGTTGCTTAAATGGACATGATACCTAAATAAGACCTTTTTAATGGTAAAATGAACATTTTTCAAGTCTGAAACATCATATTACATCATGACACATCCCTTTCCAATAGTGCACACTTGTAACTTTTACTCTTTTAGGTGACTAGGTCACCTCTTAGCATTTCTAGATTGGCTTTTTAGCTCATACCTATAGGATAATTTGTAGGACTAGGAATGTTTTTTATTTAAAAATGTTAAATATGCTTCACACTACCCTATTTAATTATCTACATCAACTTAATATGCTCAAAACCCTATTTCTACCTAAACCCATACAAAAGTATAATTTCTCATGAATTTGTATAGGGGGTTGTATAAAATGTTTTCATGAATTAGGAATTATCAAAGTGAATAATTATAGTTATTTCCCAAGATAAGTTAGGGAATTTAGGTGTAAATATCTCAATTTTTCCTCCATTGGGTCTCTATTAGGGTTTGGGAGGGGTTTTAGTGGCCTACCATCTTAATGACGGTTCATAGAGTAAAGGCCTCAAATTAAAAAATTATTTCCATGGATTTTGATCTTATACACTCCTTCAAAACTCCCAAATATCTTATAGTCCCATGTATTTTGTATGATGAGTTGTGATTGAAAGTTGGTAGTTCTCAATTCTCTAATAAGAATTATGTGTGGGTTACAATTTTAGGGTTTGTTCATAGAGTTGGCATCTTACATGTAACTATTTCCTCCATTGATAATGAGTACATAAAGATCCCCAAATCCCCCTAATTTCACTAATATTGAGTCATATTCCATGTGATATATGAGCATTTGAGTTGGTAGTTTAAAATGGCAAACTGGGGTAGTAGAGCTTGATAGGGGTAATGAGACCAAATATGACCACTTCCTAGCCTTCCTATATCTAAAAAATTATCCTCAATATCTTTATCATCATAAAAAACCATATCATGACCTTAATTATAATTAGGGGGTTTGGATATGCCACAAGGAGGAGGTTGGGGGTCTTGATGGTCAAGGAGGGCTTTAGATATATAGGCTTAAACTAAGTTTTAGGTCCTTGAGTCACTTGCATGTGTATTTATGGCTTAAATGTCACCATAAAACGTTTTTCCATATGTTTTCACTCTTTTACACTTGTCTTTATCTATCTATACTACCATCTCTACCCCTCTCTCTTGTAGGTCTACCCTGAGCACCATTGCCTACCCTGAGTGTTTGACTAGTTGGTGTTAGAGATCTGAGTAGTATCTTCTCTCCTTCTATAGTGTTGAAGGAGTTGTAATATCATGTGACATGTTATCATTTTTTGGTAACACATTTTTAATTTGACTTATTTCATCCCTATTTTCTAAACACATTTATGCAATCAAGTAAATAGGCCTTTGACTGCCTATTTAGGCCTACTAGGCCTAACAACTTGTCAAGGTTATTTAATTTATTTCAAAGGGAAAGAGTATCCAATTGGGACTAATAAATATTATAAAAAATTTTATAATACTTCCTTAATTTTCTCTCACTTCACCACTATATAGGGTTCTTCACACTTTCACCTTCTTATTTAAAGATCCTACCTGTAGGTGCCAGTCATGTGTCTTGACTGAGTAAATGTGGATTATTTTGATTTATTATCAATTTTAGGTAATATTTATAATTATAATCATTTTTTTATCATCTTAACATACCCATTATATTTTCTAACCACTTTCAACTTAGTCACTTTGGTCTTTGTGATAGTCTGTAGAATACAGTCCTAGTTTATTGCTTGTGTCAGGGAGTGAGCTTTATTTAAATGAAGATCTTCTCACCAGTTGTTAATTTTCACATAATTTATATGGATTTTTAAATATTATTTCACTTAATACACTTCAATAGACCCTAAAATGGTCTCCTTTTCAAAACTTTACCTTCTTTTATAGTCAAGCCTATAAATGCAACTTTGAGCTTTTTTGACTATGAGTGAAAAGGTGAGAGGTGAGGTTTATTCTTGAAATTAGTATTAAACAAACCATTTTGACTTATTATATCATTTTACCAAGTTATTATTGTCCCTATTATAACTTTTCTCACCTTTTAAGTTCTTATTTCCTCAATTTTCTCTCCATCTATAGTCAAATCAGTAGATACTCAATTCTAGGCTTCTTGAGTGTGAGTGCTCATTTGAGAGATGATTTGATGTTTCATTATTTCATTGAATGCCACAAAAAAGTTTATATCCCTTAATTTATATTTATAACCCTCTAAAACTTCTCAATGTCATCACACTAACAATTTTCCTTTAACTCTACAGTCATGGTCTGGTTTGTATTGAAGCCTTGATTAAACTTGTCCTTTTGGGGTGAGTTCATGGTGTTGGTATTTGTTTGAGCCTGATCTCTCCATATCCCATATTATTTATAGTTAATTATTAATTCCCTCAACTCCTTAATTTCTTCAACACCCATCCCAATAGATAACACTTCATTTTCTTAGTCTACATAATAGGCCTGTAGGTGCCTAAATGAGAGCTTGTCTCTCAAGGGCTTAAGGATGGGAATGGGTCCTATGGGGATGAGAAAGTGAGGATAATGAGTAAAAATATATATATTATTAATTAGAGTTCAAGTAAATATATGATTTAAAATAACCTGATGGTTTTCTATAGCTACCCTAATCACACTTGCAAAGGAGATTACATAATATACATGCCAATCATGTTGGAAGTGAGACTTAAAGGATTTGTTTGATCATTTTATGGATCAACTATACTTGGGAGACAAATAATATTTTAATGGATCTAATAACCCATCATCCAACATTAAACCACTAATCACTTCCATTTTCATTCCTTGAAGTCTTTGCAACATGAAGAAACACTACCTGCAACCTATAAATGTGGCATCATAGATGTTTTATTACTATCTAAATATCACACATGTTAAATAGTAGTGGATAATGATGGAGATGGACTATTAATAAATATATAATATACTTATAACCCTAAATCTCATCAACTAAGCTGAGAGGAGCTTTGAAACCATTACAAAATTGACCTTGTGTAGATGAAAAAGACCAATTTGACTATCAAGGTTATTAAACATTATTCATAAAGCATGGAATACCAATATATAAACTACTGATAAGGATTATAAGTTCATTATACCCATTTCCTCTATAAAATATTTCAAGTCACCATATTCTCTCTCATATTTGTACTAATCAAGAACCTAACTAGTTGTCTAAAGCTTCCAAGGAGAGTGATAGAGAGAAGGGGTCAATTTTTTACATGTTTGACATTTAAACTCATATATTCTCTTTCTTGATGCCTACTCTAAGTTCACCCTTAATATTTATGATTTTTAATGACCATAACGATACTATATAGATCCATACAAGATTGAAAACACTATTTTCCTACATTTTCTCAAGTTTCAGATCTTGAAATTCCATTGGTGGGTAGGAGGGAAATAAGGATGTCAAAAAACATTTCAAAATGTAAGAAATGATTGGGGGAAGTTTAAAAGTCACATTCCAAGCATGTGGGGCCATTTTGGTGAATGAAAGATATTCTTGACTTCTAAAAGGACCCTTTATACATAAAAACACCTTGTCATGACATTATTATGCAAATGCTACCTTTTTAGATACATTCCTAATACAATGATACCTAAACATATATTTTCCAAAGGTTTATAACGTGTATTTTGACTCATATGAGATGTTTGAAGTGTTATTTGATGACATGGAGGGTTAATTAAAGCTTAAAATATGTTTTGTTATGTATACCATGGAATATAACCTTGGATACATATTAGACCTCATGTTATGACATAAAAAAGGCTTGGAAACCCTTCACATCTTACTAGCAAGGCCTCTCTTTAATATTTGGATAAAACATGCATAAATGCAATGAGAACTAGAAACTTTAACTTCCCCAAATACCTTAATTTCTACCAAAGAGCCTTAAATTTGCCAAATAAGGTTTTGAACAATATCTAGGCCTTAAAATGCACTTGACACCCCTCCATTCACCCTATAATAACCTATGAAGACCTAATACATCATCCAATGACTCAAATAAGCTATCATATGATGATCCCTCAAGCAGTGTCTACTACATGCAATGATACCTTAAATAATGCTAAAGGGCTCAAAATGAGACCAACACAGGATAGACAAATCATGTAGACCATAATGTATAAGCTTAGGGAGGGTTTTATGAAAGGTTTTGGATTGTAGGGGTTGAAATTTGGCTTGAGAGGCTAAATTATTAATAGGTATGGGACAAATTGTATCATGTTAAGCTTAATATTTTAAGAATGTATCTTGGTTATGAGAATTAAAATGTGTGATTGTCATAAATTTTTGGTATCAAAGCTTCAGGAAATATTTTTAATAGCTAATTAGTTTTCATGAAGGTTGTTATTTATAGGCAAATAATGAAAAAGCTTGTAAAAGCTTGATACAAATTGAGGATATAAAAAAAATAAGGTTGTAAAATAGATTAAGTGGAAAGCTCCAAAACCTTGTGAGGTTTGTAAATATAGAACTGGTGAATTATCAAAAGAGATAGAAATTCTAAGTCAAATTCAAAGGACTTGATATACCAAAATACTAGGTAATAAGAAGAGGAAACCTAGGTGAGGTTTCTGATGAGATCAAGGTGAAATAGACTTGGTAAGAGAGAAAATATTAAAGGATTAGATAAAGATAAATCCATAAAAAGATGGAGAAATAATAGGTTAATAAAAAAGAGTTAGATATGGAAAGAGAGATAGGTGAGATAAGGTTGATCTTGGTAGGTATAAAGCAAGGCTTGGAGGAATCAAGATAAAGATTATTTGTACAAATAAATAAAATAGTAAAGTGGCCTCTCAAATAAATCAGTGAGAAAATAAAAAGGCAAAAAAAGTTAGTAAATGGAAAACACCAAGGAAATCAAAGGGTAAAGTAAGCCTTAAGTTTTTAAAACTAGTGATTTATTTACATGTGTGTATGCAGATGAGAAGATAGATGGAGGTGACACCCACTTTAATAGCTTAATGTAAAATATACAAAAGAAGACAAGTTACTGGTGGAAAAAGAGAAGCATGAGCAACATTCTAACCTTGAAAAGAGCATGGACATGATAGTAGAATATGAAGAGGTATGGATTTTATACCTTAAGGAAGGAGAGATGTTAGGTGAAGAAAATTATCAACAAGATGATTGTCTTAATAAAGACATAAATGAAGAAGGATCACTTTAAGAGGTTTAATGGCCTCAAGTTTTTGTCTCTAACATTGATTTTGATTATGAAAATACATATTTTCAAGAAGATGAAGATATTTTATACAAGGATATAATTGAACTATTAGATAGACTCATGGAAATAAAGAATTAATTATGATCACATCATCAAGTGCCTGTGGAACTTGATATACAACAGGAACAGGTGTCTAAATTGACACATGTTGAAAAAAATTCAAGAACAAGTTGTGATATTAGAATTTAATGAAGAAGAGGAGTTTATCTGGTAATATATTATGAAAGTATTAAAAGACTTGGACCTCATAGGAGATGAGGAAGCAATCAAGGAAGCTAAATTATAGCTATCAAAGATTCTATGCCAATAAGATGATAAACCAAGATTGAGGAAATAGTACCAAGTGAAGATGAAATGAATATATTGAATATAACCATTGTATAGGCGATGCTTTCTCAAATTTTTACAATTGACTATGCTTATATTTTGTGTGGGCAAGCATAAAAGAGTATGAAAAAAAAAAAGAGATGGAGTCCTTTTTATTGGACTTCAACAAGAAGGATGAAGAAGATATTGAGTCATTTGGGTTCATGCATCATGAAGAATTGAATAATAAATAAGAAGGAAGGAAATGAAAATTTTATTAAAATAAGAAAATGAGAAATTAAAAGAATAGGAAGAAGGATACAACATTCTATTTGATCAGGATCTCAAATATTTTCCCACTATGAGAGTCTAATGTAGGAGCATTAGAATATGAATTATCTTCATAATGTAAATGTGTTAAATGTGTACTTGGTCATGATGTAAAGTATTAATAATCATTTAGTAATTGGTAATAAGTTTTATTTAGTCTTCAAGTGTGCTCTAGACATCATTTGGTGGAGTTTTGGAGTTTCCCTCCAAAATGAAGATTTTGAAAATTTAAACTACTCATGCAGGTTTTTAGGGATAATGGTAAGTTGTAAAGGAATTAAATCACTATGAAATGGTATAATAGTTATAGTTAAATTTTTTGGATGTATTTTCACCTATTGTAAATGTAAATCCTATTTCAAGTCTTAACTATAAACCAATCCTACATTGGTAGAAGCTTGTTGGTTAGAGATAAAGATTAGGAAAGAGATTCTTGGGTCTATTTCATGACCAAGACCAAATAAATACATATTATCAAGTATATATGAGTTTTATTAGAGTAAAATAAAGTAAATAAACTATTATAATTTTGAATTAGGTAATAATAAGTGGTATATCAGAAGAGATGAGTGAAGAAGGCCTTTTAGGCCTGTGTTTTGTAAATAAGACTATATTTTTTTATCAATAAAGAATATTGTTGGAGTAAAATGTATGTTTATTAGAGTATAGTTGTTTTTTTAATTTTATTTTATCCTTATTATATATATTTTAATGATTCTAAAATTGAATATTGAATTCTAAGACATGAAAGAGAATTATGTTAAAAGTCTGCGAGTACGAACAGAGCATAATGCATAAGGAAATTTAGTTTTCTTATAGATTAAAGATTTATCATGGTTTGATTCAAGATATTAATTTTTTTTAAATATATAATGAGGATAAAATTTTTTTTTTTTTTGAACTTACATGTGATGTGAAGCTTATGTGATTGAAACCTTCTACCAACCCTATTTTTCAGCATTCATAATCATTACAGTCACTTGACATGCATATAACAAGTTATATGAGTTCATTTTAAATTTTATAAAGGTTTATGGAGGTTATTAATAACTTAATAAAAATTTATATCCAAAAAAATGTTTTAAACTTCATGAACAATCAATTATTAGGTTGCAGGCCCTTATATGTTTGTAAAACCCTAAAACAAGGTTCTTGAAAATAAAAGACTAATAACTCAAGATCTAGCTAATGAAATCATCAAAAATATTTTATGAAGGTGATATAGGTGTTTGATATCAAATAAAATTGTTATTATGTGAAGATAAGTTCTAAACAATAATATATAATTGACTATGTATTGAGTTTCTTGTAAGTGTCTATTCAGAGACCTCAAAAAAGGTAAGGAATTGATTGTTTTGTTTTGTTATTAGCTTCAAACCCTATATGAAGGTGTATCCATACTATTTTATCATTATAAAATGGTGTGTAAGGTAATTAAATCCATTTGGTATTGATATTTATTTAAGACCATTTAGGAGACTCAAATAGGCCTACATAGATCTAATAAAGTAGAGTTGTCTTTGGGTTATTCTCTTGAAAAACACCAATAGTTCTAAGATTGGTTTCTCATTATACTAGGTAACTTATAATCAATAATAGATAAATTAAATTATTTATTAATAATAAAACTAGAAAGAGACATATTTTTTAATACCAACAAACTAGGCCTATACATAATATTATAGTAGATTTAGGATAATTGGTAGTTTATTATCAATTGATGGGCTTATTGATGTCTTGAACTTGTAAAAGGTCTAACATCAAGGAATGAGATATATTATAGGTATTTTTAAGTGATTAAATTTAAGAGAATAAGGTTAGAGGTAAATTTGTTTCAAGTCCTCAAAGAGGTAGAATTAGGCCTAATAGGCCTACAAAGGTAAAATTGCTAACATCTAAATTTTGAGTTTGGGATTCTTCATGTTCTAATAAGTTTGATTTAAGAAAATTGATAAGATTATTATAACCTTATTTTATAATTAAAATTTATTTGTTCATAACAAAATGATCTTGTTGAAAGGAATACTCTATTTTTAAACAAGTGAAAGTGTCTTATTATTAAATTACATAGATTCAATTAATTGAGAGACATGAGTATAGCATAAAGAATTAAGTATAAATTTATGGATAGACTTGTGTAAGGGATTAACGACAAGAATAGAGTGAGTAAGCTTATGAAATAATCTTAATGGACCTTATTGGTCTTGATAAAACCAATGTTAAAGAGATTATATATATATATATATAAGATAGAATTATTAAATATAGATATGTTTGAATTAATATTATAGACCTATGGTGAACATAATGGAAATAGTGAAATTGGACCTCTTTAAAGGAAAGAATAATAGAGTTTAGATACATCAATATTGGTCAGAGTTTTTTATTGAAACTAGTATTAATGTGGGTATGGTTTTTGATTGAAACTAGTATTAAAGCATGAGAATGTAAGTGTGAGATTATCATAAAAAATAATAATAAATTATCTACAAGAGGGCATGGTATGCTCATGGTATCAACTTAAGCTTAATAGTTTGAGAATGGATCTTGGGTATGAGAATGTAAGTGTGAGATTATCATAAAAAAATAGTAATCAATTATCTACATGAGGGCATGGTATGCTCATGATGACTCTCTTATTATTAGGTTTAAAAACCTTCATGTTAGGCTCCAAATATTCCAATCAAATAGATTATTTTCACCCTTTTTGAGCCTAATAGTTTGAAAATGGATCTTGGTTATGAGAATGTAAGTGTGAGATTATCATTAAAAATAATAATAAATTATCTACAAGATGGCATGGTATGCTCATGATGACTCTCTTATTATCAGGTTTAAAAATCTTCATGTTAGGCTCCAAATATTTGAATCAAAGAGATTATTTTCACCCTCTTTGATATTAGTTACATGTATGAATACCTAGCCATGATTTAATATGATGATTTGAAGGGAAATAAGTCTAAAATGGTTGAGATAAAGAAGAAAATAAAATGGCTTATCATGTGAAGTGGAATAATTTTTATTCAATATGCACCACCCCCTCTAAGTTATACCAAACCATAGCTTTCACAAACTTCTTTATCATAAGATAAACTTCATCTCCTAAGTTTGTGATCTTAATAATAGTGTGAAATTGTGATGGATCACTCTTATTCTCATTATGGTCTTCATAGGACATGATTCACACATAGTTTACTTTATGGAATCATATGATAAAAATTGGAAACCACTCCCTATCTCCTTAATTTAATCTTGGATATTAGTGAATATATAAAAACTTCATCTTATCTTGAGAGGTTCTAGTGGGAAAATATGTATTTATAATGATTTCCTATTTTCCTATATCCTTTTATAAGGACCACATGTCCACACTAGGTTTTTATGGGTATATTTTTTAAGGAAAACCCCCTTTTGAGTAAAATTTTCTTTAATTCATATTAGTTTCATCGAACCTCATCACCTTATGCTATTTAAGACATTGGTGGATGTATACACCTTAAATTGGTCAAAAAACCACACATATCATGGATTTTCATAGTCCTTTCATAGGAGACTTTGAATGGAGAATATGAGCTTTGTTCACATTATACATGTCTTTTGTTTTACTCATATTGGTTTTGTTTCATGCTTGATTCACATTTTTTCCTATTCTCATTCATCTCAAGCCTTTCAAACGGTCATTCCACCTCAGCCAAGTTAGATTTACCATGCTTATTCCATCCCCCTAATTCCTGATCCTATAGGATATGAGTGATGGGTTTGGACTACAACATTGGACCCTAGGGTGTCCATTTACAATGCTCCTATCCAATGTCATTTTGAGCTCCAATGGTTGGTTTCCATTGCTTAATAAGGCCCAACCCATTTCTTAGCTTCATCCTTAAGTTTTCTAATGTCAACCAAATGTGAATAAAGATCCAAAATTCAAAATAATAAGTCTCCTATATAAAGAACTACATAAGGCATTTTATATATATCACTTACTACTTTGGCACATTACATAATAAAAAAATCAGTCAATATTATAGATCAACATTCTGCATCACACATAGACTTACATGCTTGATCAAGGAAGGGCTTAGGAGAAATTTAATTCTTGCATCTATCATCCACATTAATTATGCACATTACCTAAGGGAGAACCACAATTTATCTGAGACCCTAACATACGGGTTAATATAGGAAGCAATCAAGATAGCAAGGGTTCTAGATTGTGTGATTATACTTCTCTTAACCTAGTTTTCCCCCTTATGCTTTTAATGTATTTATTATTTTATGTGTGTAGATAGACACATGTTTCTAAGATTTAAATGGGTCTATATCAAGATCTATCAACATTCAAACTCTAAAATTTTGTACATAGGATCACACAAAGCTAATGAACAAAACCTAAAAAGCTTAGATCTCAGGGAAAATAGTGGTAGAAGAGGAATATAGTGTTAGACCCTAGGGTGTCCTATTTTGGTGCTCCTATCCTTTCACAAAATGAAATCTAGATCTGAGTTCTTGATAGCTTCCTAGTCTTTTGAATCAATTTTCAATTCTTAAATCATCTATTCTAGCCTATTTTTCTAGATAAGTTTATTTCATCCTACATGTAATTAATTCAATTAAATTGATAAAAAACCATATTTTATTATATTTCATTAGATATTTTCCCTTACTCTAAACCCTTTATTTTTTAGGAACTAGACCCTAGTTTCCCAAAAATAATATAAAACATTTGGTAAACTTGACTTACATCAAACAAATTTAAAACCTTAGGTACACTTAGGGTTTTTCCTACAAATTTTATGCAAAAAATTAAATTTCAAAATTTTGAATTTTGTACAATTTTTTGTGCATTAATTCTATTCAAATATTATTTTATAATTTAAATTATTTAAATAATTTTCAAAAACTCTAAAACCCTAACCAAAAACCTTAGATTTCCAAACTAGGTCCTCAAACCCTAAGCTTCCCTCCCTTACAATTTTTAGAAAAACATTTTGGAATTTTTTCCAAATTGTTTAGTGTCAAAAATATTTTTAAAATCTTAATATTAATAGTTATTTTGTGAAAAAATTAAATTACAAAATTTTGATTTTTATATAAATTTTTGTGCATTTATCCTATTCCAAATTATTTCTAGAATTTAAAATTATTTCCATAATTTTCAAAAAATTTAAAAACCTAGCTCAAAACCCTAGATTTCTAAACTAGGTCCTCAAACCCCAAGTCTTCCTTGCAAGTTTAAGTAAAATATTTTGAAATTTTTAAAAATTATTTAGAGTACCCAAAATATTTTCAAAATATCTATGTTAGTAGTTCTTATTGCATTTATTTACTTAATAGTAATTTTACATATTCTCTTTGGTGAAAGAAATAAAATGGCCACTAAGGCACTTCTTCCCTCTCATTCCATAGATCAATTTCTAATTTTTTCTCATAATTATGACAATAAATGGACAAATTTACACATTAGCTAAAAATGTGGGAAATGATTTCATTTACAATGAAGATAATTATTGTTTTTGTAATGAGGAATATGATGATACATGTGAAAGTGATAGTGAAGAAAACGTAGATGCATCTTCTTCTCTCAAACCTATCTCTTTTATTCCTTCTAAATAAATTAATTTTGATAAGTGGGAAAGGTGATTTTCACCTCATTCTCTTATGCACAATGCACCAAATGAACAAATTATTCATGCACTTCCAAGTAAACCTCTTATTTGTGATAATTTGGTTCCATGTGAACATAATCTCTCTCTCTCTCTCTCTCTCTCTCTCTCTCTCTCTCTCTCTCTCTCTCTCTCTCTCTCTCTCTCTCTCTCTCTCTCTCTCTCTCTCTCTCTCTCTCTCTCTCTCTCTCTCTCTCTCTCTCTCTCTCTCTCTCTCTCTCTCTCTCTCTCTCTCTATGTTCAAATTACAGCAATATAAATGCAATAGAATTAAATTGTTCATAGCTCTGCTCTATTACAACAATATAAATGCAATAGAATCAAATTGTTCATAGCTCTACTCTATCAAAATAATGTCTAAATGAAAACTCTTCTCTTGCTTCTCATATTGTAAATGAATCCATGTCTAACATAAATGCACATAATATTCCAATTTCAAATGATAATTATTGTGTATTAGAAAATAATTAAATTCTTCTCTTACACCTCTCCCTAGTTGCAATGGAAGTGATAATGAGTATGATAGTTAAAATGCAAATGAATATGAAAATGAGAGTGATTATGAACAATAATGTAATTATGATAATGCATGGAACAATGATGATTATTATGCACATAGTGAGAAAAAAAATGCATCTCATGTTTCTAAATCTTCTCTTACTCCTGTCAAACATAATGAACTACTAGATATTGTGTCTACTTCTATGTATAATTCCATTTCAAATAATGCACATGTTAATGATAATATCACATATTCTACTGAATTATAATGTGATTCATTAAAACATGAATATATTAATCAATCTCCCAAGCCATCCCTCACTACAATAAAACCTAGTTCTCACTCTTCACCTAAAGAGAATGGTAGCCCACATCCCTCTAGTAAGGTCCAAGTTACCATTATTCCTAAGGTTCAAGTGAGAACACCCCCTCTTTATGATATAATTGATAAATGTAACATTCCCATGGCTAAAATTAATTATCAAATTCAATGATTAAATGAACCAATTTAAGCTACTAATATACCATCCTAGGAGACTATTTATTTAATGCATGCAGTTGGTGAATTACAAAACCAAGTACATCTCCTTGCCTTGGAAATCAAGGCTTATAAAGTCTTGGATGGATGTTAATGATTTACATGGTAACCCTCTTCCAAAGACTTTTGTAAAAGATTCATTACCTAATCATTTATATATACCATCATTACCTCACTTTGATGGAACTAGAGATCCATTCGTACACCTTCAAGCCTTTTGAAAGGCTTTGCCATCTCATATGAGTCACTTGATTCGAATTAAATTATTTCAACAAACATTAGTGGGGGAGGCGCATAATTATTTCTTTCATCTAATCCTTACTAGTTATTTTCACACATATGATGACTTATAAGAGGCATTTCTCAAACATTACATAACAAACACAGGCCCTCATGTTACATATGAGAAACTTACCACATTACATCAGAATACTTCAGATCTAGTTAGTGATTTATCTTATAATTCAAGATGCACATGTTAAGATTGATCTATAAACTAGTATATTTAGAGACTCAACATATCTTTATTAAGGGGATTCATCAACCTCTCCTCGATCATTTATTACATTAGATAGAGTCCTCTTTTCGATACATATGTTATATAATTCTAACTTTGGAAAAGAAATTGGGATTGATTGAGGTTGATTCAGTTGATTGAATCCTTCTAGATTTCATAGTAGTACCTTCATCTATACTTCATAGCACATAACATCCACCATGTCCTAAACAAGATAGGAGACTATAACCAAAAAAGTAACTAGTTAAGTACAAAGAGCTAGTCTCTAGAGCAAAACCTTTAGTATGCACTATAGAGAATAGCAGCAAGGCACCACTATAGTTTGATTCAAAATAGGATAGCCCATTTGTTATATTATCAAAAAAATTCAATAGGAGGTTAATCACATTGCCTCCTACTCATCGATGAGATCCTCATCTCCTATATAAATATCCACATCAACCCTTTTGTAGCTATCATCATATCCATGGAAATGATTTTAGTGGACTTAGAGATTTCTTTAATAGATGTGTTGATAATGGCATCATAGCATTCACATAGTGGGTACCAAGATCTCCTCTATCATTAAACCTTAGACCTCACTTATCCATGACTGAGTCATCCCAAGACATTCCTTCATAGGAATCATTGGTCACTCATCATGAGAGTACTATGGGTTCTACGATAGATCCTCATAGGAGAGCTCATATTCCACGTAATCAAAAGTTTTGAATCAAATATAGTGAGAGTAGCGTACATATACTAGTGTAGTCTAAGGGGTACATAGTATAGTTCCATATACATATCCATCATAGCCATAAGTGCTACAATAAAGTACTATTCCAGATAGATATTCACTATGACCAAATTTTCAAGGACCTATTTCACATAGAAACCCACTATTATTCATATTATATGAGCCTCCATCATAGGTTTTATATCCATCCTGATCTATTTCCCAATCATGTGCATCACAACCAAGGCCATAGGGTGTTATTTCACATAGTAATCCACTACAATTGTAGATAGATGAGCCTTCTCTATAGCACATAGTTTTAGTTACACATTTAATGAGGTTACATTTTGTAGAATCTCCATGTACAGCTATAGTTAGTGAGTATATAATATAGAGCATATTCCTACACATCATGAGTAGTATGGGAAATTTTTCAATTAGCCATCAGGGTTCAGATAGTGATCCAACACACATTCATACTGGTATCAATTCATAGCTTCACTTAGTAGGGAAACAATGGAGCCAAAATACCAACCTTTATATTCTTAAGACACCTAATTAGATGGATTTGACACATATTCCAAACTTTGATTAGCATATGCATGATTGCATAGCTTCACTTAGTGGACAATGATGAAGCCAAAAGACTAGCCTTTGTATTCTTAAGCCACTATCAAGGAATTGAGCATAGTATGCTCTCTCATATCCCTACATACTAACAACTAACTTTCCTAGTTCCTAATAGACATCCCTAGCCAAACCAAATTATCCAACTCTATACCTTACCAATATCCTATTTTACCAATCTCAAACCAAATAACTTTACCAAATCAATTAACAAATTATAGACCAAAAAAATTCTTTACTTCTATACAATTCAAATTCAAAAACCAACATAACACTTATAAACAATAATCAAATCAAATCCTAAAATGATATCTTACCAAATATATGAAACCTAAACATCAATACCAAATCAACTATTTCTAAATCAACCATTTATGATACACATACCAATCTATTTTAAAAGCCATAACATAATATGCCAGAACCCAAAATCAAACCAACTATCTGTATATATAGAAAAGTTTCTAAAACATATACATCATATCAAGATACAATCAATCATGAATGAGCATAATTCCCTCACTCTCACTCTCACTCTCCCCACTAGTACTAGTCTCATAATCCACTCTAGCACTCAGTGACCCCACACTTCCTTTATCTCTCGAATGTTTTTTATGATGACTCTTACTCTAATAGCTAACCATGTTCCTCACATAATTCTATATACTTCCTCTAAATCTCCATGTACTCATCCATAATCCTCATACTCACTGATTCATAATCAAGTGGGGGCATTGTATGCCTATCTAGCTCAACCCTTAGCTCGTCTATCTCCTACTACTCTAACATATGCAACTATCACTATATCATCTCTATCAAACAATTGAGAATAAATTCTAGCTAAAACTATCACTCAATCTATCAAACCCTCCTCCATAACATCATCAAGTACATTCTATGTAAGTTCTTAGAGTATCAACTCAATGATGGTCTCCTAAAACCCATCATCTCCACTTCCTACCCCAGCTTATGCTTCATCCTGCACACCTCCCACTCCACCTACACACAAAGTATAAACACTACATTAAATATATACTTTCAAATCAAATAAAAGAACAAACTTGTACATAATTAAAATATAATTATTGCTTACCTCCCATCATCTAGATTAGTGAAATATCCTCATACTTAGGAGCATCCCCTTCAAAAATAGGATACAATGGATCCCACTAATGCCTATCCCACCATGTGTTATATGCCTTGGTTCATTCAACATCATCTGCATCATGAATGTTTATATTTGCATCCCATCCATCCAAAGGTAATGGTACTAACTCAGCCTTATTGTGCCTCACATGAGATCCTATCCTAATTAGTGCCAATTCACTCCTCACCCATACCCATTCTATAAGGGGCACATCCTATGGTACCCCAAACTATCTAGTCACATGATCATAATAAAATCACTCATACACTCCCACCTATAATTCATGTAACCAACAACTTACCCTCATATACCATAATTGCACTCCATCTTCAGCTCACATAGGAAATCCTTTATAGGGCCTCCATATGATATCATGAGCCACCAATCTATCTAAAACTCATCTATAGTGATATATCCCAGAGACTAGATAACCAATTTATTCATCCACCACTCTCCAAATGGTCATGGAGGTGCCCAATCTAGCCTAGGTAATCTAATTAATCGCACAACTATAATATGCTCATAAGCCCAAAAATGAAATAAAGTAGTTGCACTCACACCAATACTAAAATCCTCTTAAGTAAACTTGTAAATATCCATGTATAAGTGGGCAAGCATAGTCCTACCCCAAGAAAGCATAGTGCCATATAACTCTACACTATGCATGATCCAATGCATCCTATATGCAATAGACACCCCACTCCCATCTATAGCAAAAAATGAGGCTATCAACACATCCAACCACTTCTATAAGCATGAAACACTCAATTTCATAATAACTAATGATACATCACTATCACTCCCTCTTTAATATATGCTTAAGGGCACAATAACAAAATATAGGGATGCATGATCAATAACATCATCACCCATGTCATCATGTAATGTCACACACCATCCACTAACTAGTAAATGAAAAATATGGTACACATCCTCTAGTGTCATAGTAATTTCTCCTATAGGAAGCCAAAAAGTACATGTATTTGCATTCCACCACTCACATAAGGTAGTAATCAGATACCTATCCCACTGTATTGTGCCTAGGTCACATACATAACCCAACCCTTCCCTATCTATGATAGCTCTCTCATCAATATTTAATGATAACATCTTCAATGTCTCCATCACTTGACCTCTATAAAACTCTCTCATTTATAACTTGGCTTACAAAACACTAACAAATAGCATATATATCAATCAACCATGTTAAGTAAATAACTAAGCTACACAATAATCAGAACAAAAGTAGAATCACAAAAGATCATCCCTAGAAGACAATAACACTATAGAAAGGACACCAGTGCTGAATAGGAGCACTAGAACTTGGATAACATCACTAAACCCTAGATAGGAGTACTAACTCCTAGACAAGAGTGCTAGAACTAGTCAAAATTTTCCTATGCTAATTTAAACATCTTTAAAATAGGCTTCTAAATAGGCAAAAATCACACATTTTAGCTACTTACCAGGGTAATATCACCACCAACATCCACTTGGGCTACTAACTACTCATATCAAGTCATGATAGGTGCTCATGTCCTCAGAATATCTCTCACTCTAAAGCTTCTAAGCTCAAACTAGTCAATACATAAATGAATCAAGAATCAATCCATATTTCCTATATCAAAAAACTTTTTCATCCAAATAAAAATACCATTTTTCCCATAACTTGAACCTTATAACTCCATTTTTCAAACCATTTATTTCAATGGAATCATGATGATGATTATACCTTCAACATCACACATGATTTTATATCTTAATACTCCATTTGCTTGCTATGGCATGTACATCTCTATATTCCTTTGACACCCAAACATACACCTTGATCATCACCAATCAAAACTTCTTCCAATTCTAAAAACTTAGTCTAATTAATAAAACAACTTCTCAATCAATTCAACCTATACCAACCTTGTTTCTATCATTTTACCACTAGTCATCACTTTTAGCTAAAACTCCTCTATCACATGATTTCATCCCTCTCCCCAAAAGGGGGCATAACTCATACTATTCATATTCCTACACTTACCTAACATGCCCATCCACTCTCATAAGTGGATACACCATGGTTTTTACACATCTAGTAGTTAGATTATTAGATTCCACTTAGAATGATCTAAATATATAATGATTCAAATTATATGGATCACTCAACATTACTCAGGACATTTAGAGCGATGTACCTTTAGTTTATAGATACACAAATTATTTAGATATAGTGGTTCAGACCATATAGATCCACAGTGATTTCCATTTATAGATATATAGACTATTTAAATATAGTGGATTAGATTATATGGATTCATAGTGACTTTGATATAGATTTATTTTCAAATAGCATATTTGGGGGCATGTACATTACTACACATCTCACACATACAACTTCATACATCATAACACAATTATAGGACCAAATAGCATATTATAAGCATATTACAGAGTATATTATTTTAATCTCCATTTTTACACATGGGCCATGGCATGATAGGTCATATCACATGTGATTATACAAATTACCATATTATACATATGCATCACTCACGTACCAAATTTAGTGGGCCTGGTACAGATGTTCATGTTCTTCATCATCCAAGATTATATAGATCAAATCAAAAGACATGTCATTCTCTTCTTACACATTGACTAGAGTTTTAGATTACACCCAAATGTACCTAGGTTGTCACCAAGTTAGACCACATAGTCATTTATAATGGTTGGTCCATTATATTACCTAGACCTAGACAAGTTTGTTTAGATAAAGGACAACATTGGTTTTGGGCCTTTGAGCATTTCTTAGTTCTAGTGTAGATATTTAGAGTGGGAGAATAACATATTTTGCTCTTCACAACATATAGATTTTATACACACATTCTAGATTACATGAGTTTATGTGGGATAGAGGGTATACATTGGTTTTGGGCCTTTAAGCATTTCTCATTCTAGTTAGATTCAATATAGGGTGTAAACATTGTTGTCTTTCTCCATGTTACATGCATTCCACTTCTAGATTTAGTATAGGGGGCATACATTTTAGGGATTCTTCCTTTCTCTAGGCACTATTTAGCTCTCCATCCACTTCCCTAGATAGGAAGTTAGTTGGACCCTTTTACAAAACATTCATTTCTATATAGGTAGGTTTAGGTATGCATTTTTTTCCTTTCTTTTACTCTTGTACTTCATTTCATTGCATCACTAGATTAAAAGGAAGGAAAATGTATACACCCTAAATTGGTCAAGTAAACACACATATCATGTCTTTTCATAGTTTTTTTCATAAGAGACTCTAATTATATAATATGAGCCTTATTCACATTAGCCGTGTCTTTCATTTTATTCATCTTGGTTTTGTTTCTTACTTGAGTTACCTTTTTTCCTATTCCTAGTCATTTCAAGCCTTCCAAATAGTCATCCCACCTCAGTTGGGTTGAATTTCCCATGCTTATTCCATCCCCTAAGGTCTTGAGCTTGTAGGATAAGATAATTGGGATTGGACTACAGTATTGGACCCTAAGGTGTCCATTTTCAATGCTCCTATATAATGTCATTTTGAAAAACAATTAGTTTCCCTCACTTAATGAGTCCCAACCCCTTTCTTAGCTTCATCCTTAAGTTTTACAATTTCATCCAAATGTGAATAAATCTCCCAAATTCAAAATAAAGAGTCTCTTATATAAATGAATACACAAGGCATTTTATATCTAACACTTACTACTTTGGCAGATTACATAATTACAAAATTAGTCAATAGTATAGCCTAGCATTTTGCATCACACATAGACTTGCATGCTTGATTAAGGAAGGGCATACGTGAAAGTTCATTCTTGCATCCACCATGCAAGTTGATTATGCATGTTCCTTAAGGGAGAACTACATTTGATCTGAGACCTTAGATTGAGGGTTAATGTAGGCAATAATCAAGACAATAGGGGTTCTATATAGTACAATCATACTCCCCCTAACCTAGTTTTCCCCCCTTATGCTTTTGATGTATTTTTTATTTTGTTTGTGTAGATATACATAGGTTTTTGATATTGAAATAGACCTATAATGAGATCTATCAACATTTAGCCTCTATAATTTTATACACAGGCTCACACAAAGACAATGAATAAAACCTAGAAAGCTCAAGTCTCAAGGACAATAGTGGTAGAAGATGACTATAGCACTAGACCTTATGGTGTCTTATTCTGATGCTCCTATCCTTTCACAAAATGAAAGCCAGATCTAGGTTCTTGATAGCTTCCCAGTCTTGTGTAATATTTTTCAATCCTTGAATCATCTGTTCTAACCTATTTTTATAGATAAGTTTATTTCTTCCTACATGTAATTAATTAAATCAGATTGATCAAAACTGGTAGTTTACTATATTTCATTGTATTTTCCCATTACTCTACACCCTTTATTATTTAAGAACTAGACCCTAATTTCCTAAAAATAATAAAATAGTGGAATAAAACTTGAAATAACACATTTATTATAGGAGTGTTCACATTAGACTATGTTTTTATTAGTTATTTGTATTATTATTTATGTCCACTTGAGTTATTTAAGCTCTATTTAGATATTTAATTATGTGCACATAGGTTTAGTGCATAATCTTATGATTAATATTATTTATGTGTCTACACATGGGTTGGACATTTACTTATGAGGTTGTTATAACTAATTATGAGTTGTGAAAGCCCACTCACTCTCCTATATATTTAGCATTCTTGTAATGCATATAGTATGATGAGAAGAGAGAATTAAAGATCATAATAAGTTGTTTTTAGTGCAATAGTTTATTTTAGTTTTTACATTTAGCTTGAGTTTTTTTTGGAATAAAATATCACTTTTTTTTTATTACAGTCTATTATATAGATCCTTTAGACTTATGTATCCTTCTTGCTCATAACCATGATATGGTATCATATCATTGGATTTTTATAGAAGTCTTAACCCATAGATTTTTTCCCATGCTCTATCATAATTCCTCCCTAATTTAGTTGTACGTATTCATTAGATCTTGTCTTTGAGAAATCCAAGTTTTACATGTCATATAGTTTAGATCTTTAAATTTTCTAGATTTGAGTTTTTCTTCATAATGAAAAAAATTATTTAGTGGTTGGCCATATATTTCTTTAGTGTATTATTATCATTTATAGGAATTGGATTAGGTTTTAGCTTGATATTTGGCACAATGATCATTTTGTATAGGTTCTAAAAACTAGTCGTTAGTTGGGATTTGACATCAGATCTAGTCTAGAAATTGATTTGTATTATAATATCATTTGTATGCATCAAATTAGAATTTGGATCAATCAATGAGCATGACCCACTACTCGATCCATCAATATTGAATTTAACTCACTTGAAATATTATTGCAACAACCTCAAATCTATTTCGACTTATATAGGGAATGGATATTTAGTTATTTGTTTGAAATAGCTTTTTGAAATATTGTTATGGACTTGACATTCTATACCTCATCACCCATCCCAACCACTCCCTAGTGAAGATACTTCATGAATAGTTGTTTATTAAAATATAATATTATTTTCCTCCCACCTACCTTTATCTTAGATCTCAAATTCTACCTCAGTAGCATTTGAACTCACCAACACAATTTATTAAACAATAGTTTGAATTTTGAACTTGGGAAGTCATTTAGAATGGAGGGAAAAGTTTTGGTAAGTGGAGAAGTAGTCAGAGTGTAGTAGAAGAAAAATGAGGAGAATGAGACAAGTCTCAATGTAAAAAGTGGTATAAAAAGTGTTCATCAGTAGTTTATGAAAATGAGTGAAGATATAATAGAGTGAAAAGAGTAGGACAATTCATATGATATAAGTCTAGGTAAAAAGTGTGTTAAATAGTGAGTAGAAGGAGAAGATCTATAGTAGTCAAAATATAGAAATTGTAGTAGTATATTGTGAAGAACAATATAGAATGGAAGAATAAGAATAAAATATTAGAACAATCATAAGAAAAGAATAGTTTGTAAGAGTTTTTGTAACAGTTGTAGTTTTAGGTGTTTAAAAGTTATAATTAGTTTGTAATAGAGTTTAGAATCAATATAATATATATGAATATTTGAGTATTTTCAATTTAAAATTTGTCTATTATGTTTTTAGTGGTTTAAATATATCATTAAGTGTATTTTTTGGCTCATATTTTTGGCTTCAGGATTTGTTTGGAGCCATCCTACACCATATTTTTTTAGCTCTAGAGATATCCTAGAGTTAAGCCATTAGGGTGTTTTCCTAGTTAGTTTTATTGGTTTCCCCTTTGACATTTGTTTTTTCCAATAACTAGTATTAGATCTTTAGGTCTATTAGGACATGGTAACAAGTAATAGTTCATGGTAGCAACCTCCTAACTTTGATGTAAATAACTATGACATTTAGTTTATTAATATGAAGACTCTCTTTCACTCATAAGAGTTATGGGAACTTATAAAGGGTGAGATATATAGAAGTTTCAGACATGGAAACATTTAATGCCCTCACCCAAGAACTTAAAAATTTATTGAAGTAGAATATAAAGAAGGATGTCAAGGCTCTTAGATACATACTAATAGAATTATATGATTTAATATTTCCAAGGATAGAAGTAGTTTTCCATTCTAAGAAAGCTTGGGACATTTTACAAAATGCCTAAAAAATTCATGACAAGGTGAATCTTGTTAATTTGTAGTTATTGAGAATGGATTTTGAGACATTGATGATGAAGGAAAATGATTCTATCAATTACTTATTCACAATGAATATGAGCATATTCAATCAAATTAAGACAAATTAAGACACTCTTAAAGATCATAGAATCATATAGAAGGTGTTGAGGAGCCTTCCAATCAAATTTAACCCTATAGTGGCTACAATTAATGAGTTTAAGGAATTAAAACAAATCAAAATACATGAGCTAATAGGTCCATTTAAAACCCATGAAAAAAGGTTGAATATTTCATCCAACTCCTCCCATGAACAAGCCTTCAAGTCTAATGTTAATGTAAGAGATAGGGGAGAGGAGAAAATAACAAAGTTATAGGACTAAATTATAATAGTCAAGAAGGGGGAAGAAATAATCATAAATAATAACATGTAAAAGGAAGAGAAAGGATCAAAAACACTTCAAGAGGTGGTTATACACATAGGTATGATAAGTCAAATGTATAATGATATTATTGAAATAAGTATGGACACTATGTTAGTGAGTGTAGAAAGAAAGAGTATGATTTGAATAGGAAAATCTAAAATTTCTCCAAGACAAAAGAGGATAAACCTAATGGGAATGAAAAAGGTGGAAATTTTTTTATATAATGTAACATTACCAATAAAAGTAGTAGAGATATATGGTATTTGGATAGGGGTTGTAGCAACCACATGAGTAGGAACAAAGACATGTTCAATCACATTGATGAGTAAATAAAATAAGAAGTAAATATGGGAAACAATGATAAGGTCCACATCGTGGGGAAGAGTAACATATCTATCCACACCAAGTAAGGTGATAAAAGTAAAATTCAAGATGTTTACTATGTTTCAAGGTTGAATCACAACCTGCTCAACAATGGGAAACTTGTCCAAAAGGAGTATAAGGTGAGATTTGAAGATTTTAAATGCATCATTTATGATAAGAGTGGTTATAATAGGTATATTTTAGTAGTCAAGATGACAACTAATAGGATTTTCCCTTTGAATATGTAAAGTGAGCTCACTACAATGTTCAAAACTATGGTAGTAGATGAGTCTATTCTTTTTCACCTAAAGTTTGGCCATTTGAGTTTTGGTGTTTTAAACCTTACTAAAAAAAAGTAAATGGTGAGATAGATTATCCTTATACAATAGGAAAAAAAAGTGTGTGAAGGATACATATTATGGAAGAAATAGAGTGCCTTTCCTATGGGTAAATCATGGAGAGTAAGAGATCCTCTTAATCTACTAAATTTATATTTATGTGTTCCAATGAAGTCTCCCTCCTTACCCAAGAATATGTATTTCATGGCATTCATATATGATTTAGTAGAAATACATGGGTGTATTTTTTCAAGTAAAAATCAAAGGAATTTGAAACTTTCAAGTAATTCAAGACCATGGCTAAGAATTAATGTGTCCATTACATAAATATTTTGAGAATAGATAAATGGGGGAGTACATATCAAATGAGTTCATAGTTTTTTTCAAATATAATTGTATAAAAAATCAATTTACAATGAGGTATACACAACATCAAAATGGTGTGGCTGAGAGAAAGAAATTAACCACCGAAGAGATGGAAAGAAACAAGTTATAGGCTAAATGTTTGTCCAATGAGTTTTGGGCTAAGGCTATAACAACAATAGTATATTTTATAAATATATACCCCAATAAGAGTGGTATGGATATGATCCCTCAAGAAGCATGGAGTAGACAAAAAATGATTGTTGAACACCTTAGACTATTTCAATGTGTGGCATATGCACATGCACCCAAATAAATAAGATCAAAGTGGGATGAAAAAGGAGAGAAATTCATATTATTTGGGTATATTGAGCAATCAAAGGCTTACAAAATATATAATACCATCACAAAGGATATAATAATTAGTTGCGACATTAAATTAATTAAGGATGTGTCATGATAAGATATAAAAGAAGAGAAACAACTAAAAATAAGGGCTAGTTGACCCTATAATGAAATTGAAATAGCGGGTGGTACATCCACCCATATACCAAGTTGGATCCCTATTTCACAAAGGTTTTATTCATATAGTGGTATTAGATAATAAAGAGGTCAAGGAGAAACTCATGAGTCAACATCATCCTCCTCCAACTCAAGTTAACACTTAGCAAGGATAAAGAGCTTGAAATAAGTTATTAAAAAATAAATCTATGAATAAAATCAAGATGAAATAAGGACCTTTGCTCTATTTTTACTAGTTAAACATATATATTTTGAGAAATTAATCAAAGATATAAAGTGTTTTAAAGTAATAAATGATGCAATGCATTCCATTGAAGAAAATCCAACATGGTAAATAGTGGACCTTCTAATAGGAAAATAGGTCATTGGAGTGAAACAAGTTTACAAAACCAAAACCACTCCTGAAGGTAAGATAGAGAGACATAAAGAAATGATGATTGTGAATGGCTACAATAAAAGGCCTAGATGTGATTAAAATGAAATGTTTGCACATGTATGAAGGTTATAAATGGTGAGAACAATCATATCTATAGTTCCTCAACATATGTAGAAGGTGAATCAAATGGATGTTATGTCAAAATTATTTAATGGAGTTTCATAATAAGAGGTTTATGTGGGATATCCACCTAGTTATGAGATTCATAGGCATGAAAACAAGGTATATAGGTTGAAAAAGGCATTTTATGGGCTCAATCAAGCACCAAGTGCATGGTACAACTGAATAGACTTTTACTTATTGATTAATGGCTTTAGCAAAAGTATTCATGAGCCCACACTCTAAATAAATGTAAAAAAATAATGTATTTTTATTGTTATTTTATATGTGGATGGTTTAATATTCACTAAAAATGCAAATCAGTCCATAAGAGAGTTTAAATAAACCATGAATAAGGAGTTTGAGATGACTGATTTAGGTTTATTGAAGTGCTTTCTTTGGATAAAATTAATTAAATGAATGAAGGCATCTTTATATGACAAACCAAGTATGAAAAGGAAATTTTGGAGAGGTTTAGGATGTTGGATAGTAAACCAGTATCAACCCAAACTAAATAATATTGAAGCTACCCAAGGAAGATTCCAATAGTAATGTGGACCCCACATGGTATAATATTTTATTAGGAAGTATTATGTATTTAATTATAACTAGATTAGATATCATGTATTTAATCAACATCATATCTAGATTCATGGATCCATCGAAAGAGACACATTGGCAAGTAGACAAGAGGATCTTGAGGTATGTGAATGGTACAAGAAGCTATGGAGTTTTGTATGCAATAATAGATGAATTTTAGTTAGTTAGATACATGGATAGTGATTATTCTACTAGTCTCAATGATATAAAGAGCACATCATGGTATGTGTTTCATCTTAGGTTAGGAGACATTTCTTGGGCTTCAAAGAAACAACCCATAGTTTCACTTTTAATGGTCAAAGTAAAGTATATAGTAGTGACTGTAATAGCATGCCAAGCCATATGGATCAAAAGAATATTATTAGATTTTCATGAGTGGAAAGGAGTGTCAACAATATTTTTTGACAACATATCCTCCATTTCATTTTCAAATAATCCCATTTTTTATGGTATAATAAAAAATATTAAAATAAAGTGTCATTTTATTATAAATTTAGTTAAAAATAGGTGTGATAGTGCTTAATTTTTATAAGTTAGAGTAGTAACTCACTAATATATTCATTAATTTCTTGACAAAATATAATTTTTTGAGTTTGAGAGAGAGGTTAGTGGCTATATATGTAGCAAAATTAGATATATAAGGTTATATGTTGGCTTCAAAAACCCACAACCTCACTTTGAATACCCATATCCTAGCTTTGGAGTCCACCAATATGGATTTATAGTCCACTAGGCTGCCTCTAGAGTCGACCAATTTGGATCCAAATTTACACAAGCTAGTTATAGAGTAAAAAAATATGGATTTGGAGTCCTGTAGGATACATCCAGAGTCCACCAGTCTAGCTCTGGATTCTATTAGTCTATCTTTAGCTATGAATATAATAGCTTTGACCATGCTTAAAATGGTTCTAGATGCATATAGTCAAGTAAGAATAAGTTATAAATATGTTTTAGGTGTTGAAAAGAGTTCAGTAGAACATAGAAAGTAGGTCAAGAATAAGGGGGAGTGTTAAAATATTATATTCTTTCCTTCCCACCTAACTCTATCCTAGCTCTAAATTTTTACCTTGGCAAAATTTAAACTCACCTAACATAATTTATTGAACAATAGTTTAAATTTTGAACTTGGGAAACCATTTAGAACAGAGGGAAATATTTTAGAAGGTGGAGAAGGTGTCAAAGTGTAGTTTAATATAAATGAGTAAAATGAAACAAGTTATAATATAATAATTTGTATAAAAAGTGCAAATTAGTTTCTTGTGAAAAGGAGTGAAGACATAATAGAGTGAATAGAGTAGGAGAATGTATATGATATAAGTCTTGGCAAACATGTGTGTAGCAGTGAGTAGAAGGAGAGGATATATAAATTCTAGTAGTTTGTGAGGACATAATAGAATATGGGAATAAGAAGAAAAGATCATAAAAATATCAAGAGGAAGGACATTGTAATGGTTGAATTTGTAGGTGTTTATAAGTTATAATAAATTTGTAACATAGTTTATAATTAATATAATATATATGCATATTTGAGTGTTTTCAATTTAAAATCTACATATTCTATTTTTAGTGTTTTAAAATTATTGTTTAGTGTGTTTATGTCCTCATACTATTGGCTCTGGGATTTTTTAGGAGCCATCCTACACCATAGTTTTCTAGCTCCAGAGATATCCTAAATTTGCACCATTATGGTGTTTTATCACCTAATTTTATTGGTTGTCCCTTTGGCATTGGTTTTTTCTATCATTGATCACTCAAGGCCTATTTCTATTCATTGTGTCATCTCTCTAATCACCTTATATTCCTTTGATCTCCTTACTAGAGCTCAATCCCAAGTGTTCTTGGCATGTTGCATGCCTCCTTTGCCCTCGTCATTCACTACTCTCTACCTTATATTTCGGGTTCAATCCATAATCTTACCACCAATATAAACCACCTTCCTCATTGGTCCATTCATCATCCTTTGTTGTTCACTCTCATTGTCCCTTCACTACTCCTTTCTTGTCAATTAATCTTCATTTGAAATTCTAATCTCATAACACTATGTCATCATCCAACACATCATGAAACTTATGCATAACCTATGATTATAACACAAACTATGTGTTATTTTATTTAATCTAAATTCACATTTTAAAAATTTAAATACATAATTTTGTATTGATAATACTAGATCCTCATATAGGAGGATTGTTAGCATAATCTTCTAGTATAACCTACCTCCTATAGAGGTCGATGGTTCAAAACCACCTTTCTTTTGTGCATTAAATTTTTTTAATTATTTTTTAATATAAAAAATATATATATTTTTTAGAAAAGGGTGTTATTTTTTTTAATAATAGTAGTAGTTTTTTAAGGCGGGTTATTTTTCAAAGTAAGAGGTATTTCCTTAAAAAGGTATTTTTTTGCCAAATATTTGTAATGGAGATATTTTTTTGTAAAATAGGAAGTTTTTTTGTGCAATTTAATGTGGGGTGATATTTTTCCACCATAAGATGCTAAAGTTTAGGGGGGGATAATTTTTTTTTCAAAAGACATACCTTATAATGGGTTGATTGTATTGTCAATTTTTGAAAATAGGGGAAACATGTTTCTTTTGGAGTTGTTATTAGTCTTCAAATGTCAAGGTCCTTCTACACCCAATACTATTCCTATTATTCGACAATGGATACCCATATCTTTAATCCCTTCAACACCTCAAACTACCATGTTTGAAATTCAAAAATATAGAAACTCCTTTAGTCTAAATGTTTTTGGAGAGCTTTTCCAGATATAGTTCCAACATTCACTTCAAAGAAGGATAAGTATGTGTATGCATGAAAACATGATGAGTCCCTTGGTTTGATTAGTCTTAATGTTTTAGAAAAATTACTATTCCAAATTACAAATGCCAATCCCCTAAAGGAATGCTAGGATAAATTCAAATATTTTTTTGGAAAGGTAAATGAGTTTAAAATTTTACAAATTGATGTTTCATTATCTTTACTTTCACCCTTTAATTTTCTCCTTATGGAATAATTTATTGCAAAATTTAGGTCCATTAGATCACAATTAAAAATTGGTTGAAATGATAAGACTAATAAAGAGGTTATTTTCCATATTATATCAAACTTAAGGGTCCTTTTAGTGTCTTTTCTTCATATTTATATTCTATAATGGATTCCTCAGGTAACCACTTATAATGGTCTAGTTTTGATTTGTTTCATGAATGAATAACTACAAAGAAAAATAATTTGGTGTCTCTTAATGCTCTCTCTTGTCCTAGTCATGCACTTTTCATAATGTCCCCTAAAGGAAAACCAAAACCTAAGCCAAATACAACACCCTCAAAGAACCTTGTATAATCTATTTCTGAATCTTCTAAATATTTTAAGTCTCCTAGGCCCTCTAAGACTTCTACATCTAAAAATAAATTCAAAAAAAAATAGAGATGATTCTTGTGGATTTTGTGGTAGAATAAATCATTAGGATTCTATATATTTTAAAAATTTGAATCTTTAGAAGTAGTAATCAAACAACATAAGATTTATATTCTTGATCAGACTTCTTCAACACATCCATCAAGTAAGGAGAAAGTACTTTCTATAATGGAATTATTTGCATAACATGACATTTACATTCTTTATTATGGTTATTCACATCATCTCACTCATTCTCATTATATTTTATATTCTCTTTCTGATTACATCACTTCTCATATTGAATTTGGAAACTCTTTTTGGGTTACTATTTTGGGTTCTAGAACACTTCATATCTAAGATGGGTACATCACTGATGTCTTTTTTGTTTTCAAAATTTATTATAATTTATTTTCTATATATCAAATTTTTATTTCATGCACTAGAAAGATTGTGTGATTCTCTCTACATAATTTTTTAATTAGATAACTAAAAAATCCACATGATGTAGTTTTAATAGGTATTGTTGATCATGGTTCACATCTCTAAACTTTTAATATATTTGAACCTGATAGTGGTTATATTTATTTTTATATGTTGATTTAGTGAGAATTTTATAGCATGAACACATTAGCCACCTCAAATAAAATATTTTGTATAATATGAGTACATAAATTATGGTGATAGGCCTTCCTAAGGTCTCTTATGTTAATGATGTTTGTCATGGATGTATGCTTATAAAAAAAACATTAGGATCCATTTCAAAAGGAAAAGGCCTCTCAATTAAAATCTCCACTTGAATTGGTGCATAGTGATCTTTTGAATTTTCCCACTCACTCTTTTTCTAGAATAAAATAAGTACTCATTTTTACTGATGATTTTTGTAGATGAGTTTGGGTGTATTTTCTTAGGTAAAAAATTGAAGTGTTTGATAACTTAAAATACTTTAAGGATTATTTAGAGAATAAATCATCTCTTCCACTCAAAATTATATTTAATTATAATGGGGGAGTATGTTTGTAACACATTGAAGGCATTTTGTACTAAACATGGCATATTTCACCAATTCATGATGCTCTATAATCCTCATTAGAAGGTGTAGTTGCATGAAAGTATAACTTTGAAGGAGATGTTGAATGGTGTGATTAATTCCAAGGATATGGCTCCTCAATATTTGGATAAATTTGTTAATTTGAAAATTATATCCATAATTGCATACCCTCATAGCTATGTGGAAAAAGACTCTTAAATAATCTTGGTCATAAATAAATCCTAATGTATCTCAATTTCATGTATTTAGAAGTTAGGCATGGACATTTTTTTCCTAATTACAAACATTATTCTATGGATAATAAAACCCAATCTCTCATCTTTGTTGGAAATTGGTATGATGTTAAGGCTTATAGCCTTGAAAATCCCATCACTCATGATGTCTTTTTTTATTAGGATGTTAAATTCAATGAATGTTATTATCTATTGTATTCCTCATCTAATTCTTCTCCATATTTAATTTTTCATCATTCCTCTCATTATAAGTACTTAATTCCTATTTTTTTATGACACTATTGATTCACCTACACCACCTCCTCCTCCACATGATTCTCACACCCTACACAATTTCACTCATTATACTCTAAAAGTAACAAGTTATTTAGTTGGTAATCCTTCATATCCTGGGCATACTTGATCTCTAACATCTAGTGTTACTCTTTTAATTCATGTTATTTTATATGATCTAGTTTTATTTTCTTAGATGATTGGAAAACAAGAGTGGGCTATTGCTATGCAAGAGGAATAATTTTCACTCATGAAGAATCATTTATGGGATCTAATATCTCTTATTAAGGGAATGAAAATTTTACATTTTAAATGGTTATATAAAACCAAGTATGTAACAAATGGGTTTTTTTATAAATATAATGCATATTTGATAGCAAAAAGCTTATCACTGGTTGAATGAGTTAACTACCTTGAAACCTTTACCCCCATTGCCAAGATGGATTTTATTTACCTTGTACTTTCCCTCATTGCAGTACATCATTAGTTTGTATACCAAATGGATGTGAAGATTTATTTTATACAATGGAATCTTCTATAGGAGATATATATGAAGAAACCACCTGGTTTTGTGCAAGATTATTCACTTGTATGTAGGATTTATCATTCTTTATATGGTTTCAAACAAGCTTCTTGAACTTGGTATGAGAATATGGAGAGTTTTTTTCTATTTTTAGTTTCACATATTATTCATCCAACCCTAATGTATACATTAAAAAACATGGTCATAGTATTTTGATACTATTTTTATATGTTAATGATCTCATTCTCACAGGTAGTTTAGAACCCATTATTCAAGATATTAAGCACAAGTTGATAGTGCACTTTGTCATGATATATTTAGGAATTATAGACTATTTTATTTGTATTCACATTCATTAACATTTTAAAGGGGTCTCCATTAGACAACATATGTATGCTTATTATTTTTTTCATCAATTTAACATGGCTTATTGCAAGCCTACACCCACTCCATTCTAGACAAGTGTTGTTTTATTTACTAGTTTCATGACTCCTCTAGATGACTTAATTTTATATCAACAACAAGTGGGCATTATTTTGTACCTAAACCATACTCACCCTGATATCACATTTTATATTACCTTATCTCTCAGTTCTTTCATGATACTTACGAGTGTCATTGGTAATCAAACAAGTTTATTCTTCACTATATTTAGGGTACTAAATACCTTGGAATTTAGTACACACCACAAAGATCATAAATTATGGTATATATAGACTATGATTGAGAAGGATATGTTGATACTCATAATTATACTTTCATATTTATATATAACCTTGGTTTTAATCTAGTTTCATGTGATTTTAAAAATCAAACAACTATTGTATTGTCCTCCAGTGAGGTTGAATATTAAGGTGTTGTCAAATATATTCAGTAAGTATTTTGGCACTGATAGTTTTTGGAAATTTTGTATTCCCACAAGACATTCCCATTGTTATTTGATGTGACACCCAAAGTGTAATTGTTATTTCATGTAACTTTATTGATCCTCAGTGAACAAAGCACATTGAGGTTCATATACACTTCATTTGATATCTTATTCAATATGGAGTTCTTTCATTGGAGTTTATGCTTACCGTTGACTAGGTTACCAACATCTTTACTAAGCACTTGGCCTCACATCATTACATTTAGTTTTGATCATTAAATGGAGTAAAATAAGTTATCATTTTTGGGGGGCCTTAGCATGAAGTCCTTCCTACCTTATTTTATTTTGATTATACATGGGTACCTTGTCAATTCTAGTATTTGAAACACATATTTGTTGTGTTTTTTCTCCCTAACATTTTCTTAAGGGAAGGTGTTGGATTGTTCACATTATATAAGCTTGTTATTAGTTATTCATATTTTTATTTAAGTCTAATAGAGTTATTTAAGACATATTTATGGATTTAATTGTGTTCACATAGGTTTAGTGCATATTCTTGTGATTTACTCCTCACGATGTGTGTGTACATGTGTTAGGTATTTACCTATGAGGTTGGTAAAACTAAATATGAGTTTTCCAAGCTCATTCACTCTCTAATATATTTATCACTCTTATAGTGAATATGGTATGATGAGAAGAGATAATTTAGGATTGTAATAGGATATTTTTGGATAAATGACTTATTTTGGTTTTTCCATTTAGTTTGAGTGTTGTTTTTGGCATAAAATCTTTCTTGTTCATGGTTTTGAACTACCAAATAGATCCTGAAGATCTATGTAGCCTCCTTAATCATAACCATGATATTTATTATTTTTTTGGAAAATTATTTTTAACAAAGGCTTCAATGCATAAATTAGATGTTTGCAATGTGCAAGGAATTAATTATATTCATAACCATTCAAGACTTGGCCAAATGAATTAGAGGGTGGTGTTTTACACTGAACTTCATTATACATAATAGTCACTCCATATCAAAAACACTTGGTTAACTTGTTGATTATTTAAAAAATATGTATTAATTACATTTTCCATTAAAAATACTTTAAAATATATTTTATTATTATTAGGTGATACACTCATGGTCAATCCTATGATTGTTAACATGGAATAAGCAATGCAATGAAAGTTTGTTCACTAACATCTACACTAGAGAATGTGTATTTATAATTTTTTTCATTTTATTAAGGTTTATATACATCCATAAATTAATAATATTATATAAGGGTTTCCTATATCTTTGAGGGGTTAGTATCCATCACTAAGTGACACTAAGAAGTCCATGTCCTAGATAAAACAAATAGATTACAATCAAGAAAATCTAAGCAATAATAGTTGGCTTGGGGTTGATACTTGATTTCCTTATGTCATAATGGATCCTAAATCATTTTAACCATTTTACTCTATTCACTCTTTTTCATTACTTTCAACTATATTTGGCATGGTACTTTTTTTCCCTAACAATCCCCACATGTTTTCCTTGTTTTATCATTGTGCTAATAATTTAAAACATTTTAGTGTTTATTTTATAACATGATAATACAAGGTTTTCTTACATTTAATAATGTATCAATAAACATTACTCATTTATCACATGATTTGGTTTTACAATATAATGACAATTCTCAAATGATAACATTCAATATAATGTTTACAATTAAGGCATTTCCCATGATACACAGTTGTTATAATGAATAACATGAACTAAATATTAAAAAATACAAAATTACAAAAATAAAATGTATGTCTACTACTTATTTTACAATGTGACAACAAAAAATGCAAATAAAAATGACATTCCATCCACTTTTATATAATCTCAAATGACCAATATTCTAATTTTTAATATGCCACACAAAAATTCTAAACCTTGTTATTTTATTTATACATAGAATGAAATGGTGTAATGTACAAGAATTTTTGAAACCATAATTTATGGCAAGTAATTTTCTATTTTATTTACTATGACCTTACTCTATAATTAATATTTCATGTGAATTTTATTCCATTTATTTGTCATAAATTATTTCCTGTACACACCACATCTACCCAAAAAAAAAAATCTATTACATTTCAATAGGATATATGTAAAAACATGTGTGGAAGATACATTAAACCAATGACATTAGTATTTATTCTAAGGGAGAGTATAGGTTTTCAAACCTATAATAGGTGTCAGCTTCTTACACTTTAGTGTTCAACATCACCTATAATTTAGTGTGCATAATGACTTTTAAAAGGGATGAATACTCCCAAAGCAACATGTACACCATTCAACAAAGGAAGGTGAAATATATTTGTGTTATTTTTGTTTATCATTGTTATTGTATGTTTTCACAACTAGATCATATGGTGGATATGTTAAACATGATCTATCAATTTTAATTGGGACATTATTTTACAAGAGTGAATAATGATCTCATAGATATCTAATACTTTTTTATACATTCCAACAAACCTAAAGCATAAATTGGAATATCTTTCAAGGTGAGAAGAGAAATACCTATGATTCACACATGTAATATAACTAATTACTATCATATTTTGTACCACTCTATCATTTGAGTGAGAGAATGGATGTATGATTAACTTCTTTAGATGAGATATTTTAGTGCTTTCATGGGTATTAGTGTTTCAATGTAGTTTTAAGAATATATAATTTTATGGCATGGTTCCATAATTTGGCCAACTACTTCTTGTAATTTTTACCTTCCTAATTTATATTTTTTGTGAAGATGAACATCGTATAGAAGATTTTACCTATGCATGGGGAGCTAAGCAAACTTTAAAGAGGAATACTAGTTTCATGTGGGTTATGGAAGGGAAAATAATAAATTTTAATTAATGTTCTAAGAACATCTGGTGGAAACTTTCAAAACTTCTCAAATAATGTAATGCCATTTATTTTTGGAGAGGAAAAGCATTAGTGTTAATGCCAAATATATGAAAAAAATCACACTCATACTAGTGTTTTTCAAACCCCAATGATCTATTACACATTGAAAAAGAAGGTTTGGATAATAGATAAAAGTGTTTTTGGAAAACATTATGTGTATATTATCAAACATAAAAATACCCAATTGAAAATTGGAAGGAATCTATTTGTCTAATCCTTTCACAATGAAAAGTTACATATTTGTTTTTACTCGTATAAATGATAATTTATACTCATGATGAAAACTATCTACATATGCATATGAAATAAATAATGTCAATGCCATGATAAAAATAATAGGAACATAGAATAAATAATTTAATGGGTAGAATATAAATAACATCCACATGGATAGTGGTGGAGGATCTATCTTATATAAACTAGTGACTCTCAACACCATAGGTAATAAACATCTTGAGAAATTGGCACAAAGTCTTCAAAGATAACACAAAGGAGTGAAGAAAATACAAAATTTTAATGGTATGATATGTATGATATAAAATTTTCTTACATATAAGTCACAACATGGGAATTCTTTCCAATGCGGGACTAATATTTCAAGATAACATCCAAAGTTAGCTGGTTTTGTTCCCTGATATAGTGTCAATCTACATTAGATAAATATACTAATAATATAATAAATAAAGCCTTCGATTTGAATATGGAAGATAATTGTCTAAAAAAAGGAGTGATGATGCACTAGAATAACAAATAGGTTGATTTCCTATCTATATAAACATAGATCTATCACTAGGCAAGAATGGAAATGAACACACACATAAAAACGTGCAAGGGGAAAGATACAACTTGTATATGATCATTGACTTGCAGCAACAATATAAGAGCCAAGGGATAGAAAAAAAAAGACCCACAATATATTTTATCAATTGTGAAAATTATGCACATTTATATTATATTTCAATAAGATGGCTTAGAATATTATTTACATATAAAAATAGTAGAAGCTTGGATATGAATTATAGGAATTTATGGGACTTAGCAAGTTCAAAAAATCCACTCCTTCCTCAAATGAGTTATTTAAAATTTATAATCAGGAAGGCAAGTGAGGAATGAAAAACTCTTTGTTGATGAGTATAAGAGTAGATTAAACTCTTTAATTACATGTCTCATTTTATAGTTAATTAACTATGCCTAAGTATCTCAACTCAATGTTTCTCAAGTTGTGGCTCTTTTTACTAGTCCTTTATTCTATCTTAGTATGGTACCATAAAATACTTTGGCATATCAAACTAGTCTAGTTGGAATAGCCCATGCCACTTTTATAAACTTTATTTCTAACAAGGGATAACTCAATGTCCCTTTATCCTTTGCTTGAACATTAGCATGGAGTTTTAGAATTTTTGTAGCCATTAAACACTCTAATTTAAGTTGGTTAATATTTTAAGTATATCTTAGAGGGGTGTATCTCCAATAAACTATATTAATTTATAGGGGTAAATTATTGTTTCTACTAATTAAAATCAACTTGGGTTTGAAATCTCTAATCACGAGCTTTCCATTGGGCTATAATTTGAATAAAATGGCCAAATGTAGTAAGAGATATAATTATACAACGAAATTTTGTATTTACTCTATGTTTGTCCATTATTTATTAGATGATTCAAGATCAATAATGGACGGTTAATTGAAAGAAATGAGATATTTTAAGAATGTTGGCATCATTTTTTTAATTCAACATGGCTCACATCACCGATCAAGGCTTGATAAATTAGTTCTAGAATCATGTTAAAATGATTTTATAATGTTTATTTAAAAAATTATCTAAGGTTGAATCCTTATAATAACTTATGGATCAAATAGATAGATATTATAGCCATGGGATTGATCTATTGGTATGATATCTACACAAAAAATCATTATCATGTAGTGTATGTTTGTCACATATCTATTTTTAATTTTAAATTATTTTTGGGTCCTACCCTATATAGATTTCAACATTAATGTTTATTTTCTTGGATTAAATAATAAGAGATTAGATAGAGCAAGAATGTGAGTATAGATGAAATCACTCACATTAATTTATTCAACTCATTTCATTGGATGAAATAATATATGATGATGTGAGATCAATGTTTAAGGTATTTAATTTTAGTTATAGTAAATATCCATAGGATTTGAAATTTAATTATTAAAATAGGATATGGAAAAAAAATATAATCAAATATAAGTACATGCTTATCTTATTTTTGCTTATAGGTGACTCGACTAAATTTAAGTAGGAAATCACCTAAGCTTATCGATATTTTAGAATTTTTTTAGTTAATTTAGAGATCCATTATTCTTTGGAAAGAATATGACCTTTTATAAATTTTAGTTTTTTTTAGAGATCTTGAAACATGCCTTACTAAGGTTGACCTTAATTTAACATAGGACATAGAGTAGTGAGATAACTCTACTATATATCACTATAAATATAAACAACAAAATAAACACAGAGGTTATATGATAATTATTTGAAAAAATTTCAAAAATAGATTTTATCTTCTTTAAACTAAAACATAATCTTATGCACACAAAAATTAAGAAAGATATAACATTGTATCCAAGGCTAGAGAATATATGAACATCAGAGAAAGAGGAAGACGTATTTTTAAAATTTATATTGTATATGATGTGTTTGAAAAAACTATAAATGAATAGATAAAAATAAATATTGATAGTATGGCTTCACCTAAAATTAGTAGGGTTTGCCTTTTTTTTTTAAAACACAATATTTGACAACAATCATCTCTAACTAGAAGAGGATGATTGAATAATAATCAATAAAACTAATTTTACTAGAATGAGTACTCTCAAATCTCACTTGAAGAATCCAGGAATATAAGATTGTAATTGAATTTCATGTAATACACAATACATATTTGTCCAAAATAATGTTATAACATAATACAATAAAATGCAAACCAATTAATATTTCAAACCTATGTTTTTTTATTGTTGATCTCTAACTCTTGAAAGATACATCAAACATTATATAAATTCTTATTATAAACATTTAAGCTAGCTTGGAGAACCAAAAAGAGCTTTCCTCTAGGATTTAACTACTTGATATCACATGGGATAAAGTTAATAAAGACAACATTAGTTCAAAGAAACCATATACTATGGATGTAGTGATCCAAGAAATTTTTTAAGAAGAGCGACAAAGCCAAATGAAGGCTTTAATTTTAAGAATTAGGGACCTAAATAAATATTAACACCCACATGAACCTGTGAATAAAAAATTTCAAGCACCTTAAAACAAAAAAAAAAAATCTTAAGGGTATGATATACCCATGATGACTCTCTTATTGTGTTTAATAAACTTCATGATAGGATTTAAAACATAATATCTAAAATAAATAAATTCACTCTTCCTAAAAATATTTACAAGGATGAATACCTAGCTAGAATTCAATACAATGACTTGAAGGAGAACAAGGATAAAGTGGTTGGGGAAAGGAAGCAATTAAAATTAAAGATCATTTGAAATGGGTTAATTTGGATTCAAGTTTCCCCACTCTATGTTGGGTAAAACCATGGAATTAACCATCCTCCTCCTTGAGACACTATACTTCAACTCCCAAGTTTGTGCTCTCAGTAATAGTGTGAAATTTTGGTGGCTCATTATTCTTGTCACCAAGATGTCTCAAGGACTTGATTCATAAATCAAACCTAATTTAATTTATGGAAATACATGAGATAAAATATAATCCACTCCCTATATTCATAGGTTTCTCTTGGATATCATACATAGATTGGAACTTCATCTTGGCTTGAGAGGTTCTTATGGGATAACATGTCTTTACAAATATTACCCAATTCCATTTATCCTCCTTGAAGGATCAAATTTACACACTAGGTTCTTGTGTGTATCTTTAGAGAGAAAACACCCTTTATTTAATTTTTTTTCATGTTATGTTATTCTAAATCCATCACATTATGTTATTTAAGGTATTTATGACTCTTAATTTATATGCTTGTAACCTAAATAACAATTTTTTTATCTCTTTGGGGAATTCTTCTTAAATGAGGATTAAATTTACAAACTATATGTATGCACTTTATATGGCATAACCTATATTTAGATCCATTATGAAACTAGGTAGATAAATTTGAGGTTGATGTTTTACACTAATCTTCATCAAATAAAATAGTCACTTCATATTTAAAACATTTGGTTAACCTAGGAGATCCCCATTATTTGGTCATCCTCACTAGAACTAGTTTTTTTCATGCTCTAATAGCCCTAAATACTTCCATTTTATTGGTGGATATTCTATTTTGGATTATATTTTTGTTCATATTTATATTTTATTATAAGTAAAAATAATTAAGATATCCTCTTCACCTCCTTCCCTCACTAATCAAGTTAGTTTACCTTTTCAAGATCATTTTGTTTTCTCTCATGCTAATCATTGTCCTAATTGACCTCTCCAATATACCATGATCCATTTTTACCATAAAATTGATGAGTAATACATGAACTTACATAAAATAAGGCTCATCTCAATTTATGATACCCATGGCCCAATCAAGCACTCTCTCTACTTTACCTAGACCATTTTATCTTTTGTGCTAAATACTTTCTACCATTTCATAAAAACTTTCCATACTCATATAAACTTCAATTATCCTCGTAATGATTAGTATGGATACTGATAGAAAAATGATAACATATCTAAACATACTATGATGCATATATCCTCAAATTCAAAACAAATACAAATATCATATAGGAACATTCTTAGGAGGAAAAATATAAATGATCTCCTGAAAATGCTTTAAAATATCTTTAAATAACTTTGGTTCATTCTTAAATTTTTTTGGAGAGTGTTCCTTCCTAATAAATTAGTATATACATTATCCTATCTCCCTATCTAGTTTTATTAGGCTTATATCATATACAATTCCCCAAACTAGCCATTAATTCAATTTAAACCAAAACTCATTAATTATCATTTCTTCTCTATTCTCTTAATCCTTCATGTCAGGCTTAAACTTCAATCTAACAAAGATCATGATGTGGATAATATTAAAATTATGTTTTTAACATAATCTAGATGTCTTAACAGTCCATATCAAACACATGTTTAACTAAATGGTAATTTAATATGTCAACTCCCATATCATCCATCCCATCGACAAGACTAAGGATAATAATGATCTTAGTAATTACTGTAATATCATGGTTTAATAGACATTGGTTAATATATTTTCCATAACTCTAGACATCTATATTTTTAGATGGGAAAAAATAAATAGGTTAAGGACCAAATGACAAATATGTTTAAAAAAGAACCACCATACCACTAATCATATATTCACTTTAAAATCTATCATTGAAGAATACAAGATAAACTTAAATGGATTTGTAGACACTTAATTTGGGCCACTTTCATGCCTAAACTAGGATTCAATTAAATTTCTAAAAAATAACACATTTTAAGGCTAGAAATAATTTTAATTATCTAATTTAATCTACATATGGGATTTAATTATCCAAAAATGTGACAAGGATCGTTTTTTTGGTGTATTATCCTATATGCACCAAAAACCTAGTTTAGTTTTAACCTTAGTCAAATTATAACCTAGTAATTTGGAACTTTTGGCCTTTCAATATATTAATTCATAACATTTAAAATAATTAACAAAATCCAAAAATCACTAATCAAGATTAATTATATTTTAAATCCTAATTAACTTTCCTAAGTAAAAATTCCAAATTAAATTAGTAAATTTCATTTACTAAAAAAGGAATTTTTAGCCAAATATGAAGTCAAAGGTCAAATGAACAAATAAAGTGATTTATTATCTCCTAAATATTCAAAAATATGAGTCACATCTCCAAAATATCTAAAGTGATTTTTCATGCCTCACAAATATCTAAAACTAAGGTGTTAAAATTTCATCAGTGTTTTAACCCAACCTAGGGTTACCCTGACTCAACCTAGGTTAATTTATACTCAACCCAAGTTAGAGTTTAACCTAACCTCCCTAGCATTAGAGTTAGTTCTTAAAGATATAAATACAATTTCCCACACCATATGCCAACAAGACTTTGTGTGTAAGGTTATTCTACTAGAATACCTTCTTGAAGCCTTTGAGAGTAGTGTTATAATGCCAAATTTATGCCAAGCTTCACACCAAACTAGAAGTGACTATTGGAAAGATAGTAGCACCATGGAAGATCATTGCTAGAAGACTCAAATCATCATAGGATGAGCATGAACATCCTTATGACAAAAATTAAGCATCAAATTCAACAAAAGAAGTGATAAATTTTTATTATCTTTATCTCTATTTTGTGATCTTGTTTATTATGTTACAATATCCTAGTTCTTAGGCAAGAGTGTTTAGTCATAGTATATTTTTATGATTAAATTTTTTCATTTAGACTAATAAGGGACTGATCTACATATTGTTTACTCTTCAAACACCTATGGTAAATAACAACACACCCGATGGGACCACGCAGCCCATATGGCCAAGGAGAATGACATTCTAACCTTAGTTTTACTAAAAAATGCATTTAATTCTTCAATTTTAGAGTTTAAGCCTTAAAATATATGTCATTATATTTTTGGATTAAATAGAGGATTCACACTTTGTAACAGAGGCTTCACCATTTCCATGTTTTTTTCAATCTTTAGTTTTACAGAAATGGTGGCTTTGGTTTACAAATGATGGCTTTGTAGAATCAACATTTTTGCTCCTATTGAATGATAGCTTCGCAAGGTGAATGTACTCTTTGTTTAATAATTTTACTACTTATTTTAATGGCTTTGATTAAACTAATAAGTGATTTGGTCCTAATAAATGGTGGCTTCATCAAAGTTTCTCTCTATGTTTGTGTTTGCATAAAATCAGCATATTTGACTTGTTAAACAATGGCTTCACTCTATGTTTTCCAAAATATGAGCACTTGAAATGGATTGTCATTTACTCACTTACTTTTTGGATTCTAAGTAAGCAAGACCCCTAACATTTTATAGGACCTAATCTATAGAGAGAAGCTTAAGCATGGTTAAAAACTCACATACATTCTGTTTGATACTTAAAATCCACTTAATCACCCTTACCTTTTAGTTTTGGAAGTTTCTTTAAAGTGTAAACAAGGCCAAGGGGGAAAATTTTCAATCACACTTTAATTTAGTGCTATTAAAAAGAACACACATTTTAGTTAGAACTCTTAAGAGCCTTTTCACTTTATTTTTATTTTTCATTATTATCTAGATTTTAAACTTTGTTAAGCTAGTTTTCTTATTTATGGAATATTAGAAATTACTATGTGTATGCTCTCCCCCTCCCCTTTAAGAAACTCAAGTGACCAAAATCACTTAGTTTATTTCCATTATTTGAAAAAAATTATTGGAAATAATGTCGTGTATACTCTCCCCAAGATCCAAGTGACTTGGGTGACCCATAAATGACCTCTAGAGTCTTTCCATTTTCATTTATTTTTGTTTATACATTTGGCTTGTGGGTGAGATATTTCTTCTCCCTCACAATTTCTCTAAGGGTGTGTTGACTTGGGGTTTCATCTCCCAACATCATACCAACCCCACTCTATGGTGGGGTATATAAATTGGGTAAATCATTAGATTTAATAGTGGTGAATGGTTAGCCTGACCATCCTAATGGATACCTAATCCATGTGGTAACTAGACATAAAAATTCACTAATAAATACACAAATAAATTAGTTATGTAAAGGAATAGGCCATTGCATAATAAGTTAGGTGGTTTGGATTTAATTGAAATGATTTTTCCCTTGTGTTAGCCACACTTGGGACTATTTAGTACATCTAAGATTTATATATTTTAGTCAAAAACCCACTTATCATATAATTTCTTGCCAAATGTCAAGTGCTCCTCACTCTATGTTTGTGTCATGTATCAATGATTGAGAGATAAAGGGGGGCATATAAACTTTACATACACTTGTAATTTAACTTTTGGATTAACAATTAATTTCTCAAAAGTATTGGTATATCAATGAAAAATTTGGTAGAAACTACGCACGCCCATATCAATTTTAGATATAGGATGATCCTTTAGTGATACTTTTATTTTCTTTGATTTACATGTGTGTTTTAGAATAAAACTATTTGTTTGTATTGTCATATCAAATAAAAGTCCAAACATCACGTTGTTTTCACACCACTTTAGCCTTAGAGGTGTTACTTTTTTTGTTATGTAAAACACTTTTTATCATAGATATTTTTGTTCCAAAACCCTTTGTGTGTCACTTGTTTAAACAAGGCATCGTTATGCTTCCCATTTCATCCCAAAAATTTTCTTTGGATATTTTATTCCAAAACCCTTTCTTTTGACATTTTTTTGAAGAAGAGTTGTTACACTACCTAAATCATTCCAAATCTCTTGTCACTTTTGAAGCCAAGTTCTAAACTATTATTATACCTAACTTGTTTCAAACACATAGTTATGTTGCCCATTTTGATCTAGCTCTTTTCCCTTAGAACATTTAATTATTTTTGCATTAAAATTAAAACTCAACCTTTTGAAGTGTAAATCCTAAACTAATAAGGTTTACACAAAATCCTCATCTAATTTTGGCTTAGGTTGTCTACCTTTTGTGTTTGGATTGTGTTACTTGGGTTTATTTCCTCTTTGATCTAAAAGACCCCTTTGCCTAGAACCTAATGGTTTTTGTTTTTATTGTACCTTATTTGAGCATCTTTAAATCCAATTTGTTATCACTTTTGAAATTTTTTATTACTTTTTCCATTAATTATAACCACCTTTGGTAAAATAATTATTATTTATTAGCATAGTTTCAAGTTTGTTTTATACTACCTTTACCTAGTTTAGTTGTTTTACCCTTTAGACCACTTTCAAAAATCCAATAGTTATGTTTATTTATACCTTAGGTTTTGTACCTTTAGAGCCTTTATTTTTCATGTGACCTATCCATGGATCTCAACATGCTTCATTACACATGTAACATGACCATGTATAATCCAGGCTATAACAACTATGTGATCAATGACCCTTTTGTCCAAGAGTTACATGATGATATAGATTATGAGATATATCCCCATCTATCTTATAAAATCTTATATGTTGAACAAAGGCATGAACCTTTAGCATAGTATTTGGTGATTCTACCTCCTTATCTAGGCCAAGAACCAAAGCAAATGGCATAGTAACTTATTTAAATGATTATTAACATTTAATAAAACCAACAACAATATCCCTACTATGTTATGATGCCAACGTAGATAAACTATGATCCATAATTATTTGAATGTCATTTGTTAGAGAACAAATTCCAATTTATTTTTGAGAGTTTTCAAATTAGATCCAAGTTTCTTCCAAACTTTCCACATGAAAGGTTGAGAAGTTTGATTAGAACTAATAATAATGTGCCTCAATAAAATAGTTATAATCAATATCTAGTCCAAATACCACATCAACACCAAAATATGCTTACAAAAGTGAAAGGTATTGTGGACTAATAAATGGAACATGTACATCAAACATACCAAAACTATCTTAATCTATCTCAAAATATTAATGTAAGGGTTGTTTCTAGCATGCCACTTATTGAGATAGCTCAAAAAAAAAGGGAAACAAATATATGTTTTGGGTTATGAAATCAAAAATATAGACCCATTTAGCAAAAACACATGTGTTTTTCATATGTATAATATCCATATTTTGATGGAAGGGAGTTATGATCAAATGGAAGACCTCACTTAAAATGTTACGGATAACACAAAAGTGCATTCCAATTTAAACCAAAGTGGGTCTAATCCATCATTGAGCAATACATAACATATTCCTCCAAATAGTGCTGAGTGGATTTTAATAACAAGGAATAAAGATGCATATTTTTAAAAATCAACAAGAAACCTCCACTCCTTAACTATTTACTTCCTCAAATTTTCAATAGGGGTAACAAACCAATAACAAACCAACTTACCACCACAATAAGTGGAAAACACTACTCCACCTTAATAGGTGACAATGAATGTTCTACCATAACAAGCATAGACCAACATACCTTATCAATCACAAATGTTTCCTAACCAATAACATATTCTTATTGGTTATAAAGTGCTAGTTAGTCAACAATAACAAATGCCAAACCCCCAATAGTTGCCTATTCAACAAGTGTCAATCTAATAATAGGTGTTTATCTAATAATAAGGTTATTATGTACAATATGTATTAGGTGCCAAGAAACAATTGCATTTCACATAATGGGTATCACACATACAATAATGATCCAACTACCAACACCTCCAATAATAGGGATTTATTAAATAATGTGTTCCCTATGTATAGTAGGGTTCAATAAGTAGTTAGTAAATTCCCTTCAAAACATAATAATACCAACACATTTTGAAGAGCCAAAGTCCATTAGCATAATATTAATTCACCAACTAGGGTTATGTATCCAACTTGAACCATAATTTGCTTCAACAATAACATATTTTTTGGACATTATAATCATAATTTATGGATATGCATACCTAGTTGTCTAGCCAATTCAACCAACATTCTATAATATGCCTACCCCGATCGAGGTAATCCACATTTAATCATTAAACCTTAATAGTGATATCCCATTCCCTCTGATTTCCTTGACCAAGAGTTACAATAGATAAAGTATGAAATTCAAACTATACAGGTTGGAAAACAAACAAATAAATTCAAACTAGATGAGATATGCTCTTACTCATTCAACATGGAGTATCTACAAAAACTATTTCTACCAAGTTATAATCCACCCAAATTTGATAAATATAAATGAAAATGTGACCCTAAATGACATCTAAAAGAAAAAATTTCATCCCTATAGTTAGAGGTGTATAGTGAGATATACTTTCTTCTACTCTTCCTAAGGAGTCTAGTTAGATAAGCCTTGGAATGGCTATTGAAATTATAGAATAATTTTGTACCTAACTTCAATTATCTCTAAGATAAGTTTGTACAACACTTTTTATATAATCTTGAGCATGAGATTAATGTTATGGATTTATGCCAAACTAAATAGAATACTGTTGAAAGCTTCACTACATACTTACAATTTTGGAGAGTACTATCAAGTTAGTTTACTCACAATATTCCAAAAAAATAGTTGGCTGTGATATTTACTAGGAGCTTACATAGTGATATATCCTACCATCTCGAGCTGAAATGTACACATATATTTGAAGAGATGATAACAAAAGGAATATAGATTGATAAATCCCTTCTTTTAAAGGCATAATCAGGCTATCCTCTTCTAATTAGAACCAAAACTATAATCAAGGTTAAAACTATAATTAGAACCTAATTCAAATACTTGCTTCAACACCACTTTAATCCAATAATAATGAGAGACCTAAACCCTAAAAATACAATAATAATGTTTTTGGCAATGGGGTTACTTAATCACACCATTTTTAGATGGTGAAAACATCAATTATCTATTTACCTCCACCCAATCAACAACCACCTCCTATATATATTTAACTAGGACTTTCATAAAACCAACCTCCATAAAAAAAAAATTATAATAATAATTGTAAACCCCTTCTCCAAGAAGACCACCCATTGCTTGATAATTCATTAACCTTAGTTAGCCTATTAAATTTGTGTTCCAAAGATTGGTTTAAGTAAATATGATCAGTTGGTCGATACCAAATCCATTTCTTAAAGGGATTTTTTTTATTGGTATAAGGAACATGAATTGTGTGAGTACCATCATGTCAAAGGACATTCCATAATATGGTGTATCCAACTCACACATCTAATTTAGAGTATGCTATAAAAAGAAAAGATATAAAGAGATATAAATTCTCTTATGAATAATTGTAACTTGGGTATCTACTAGAATCTATTTCCCTAACATAATAATAACAATAAAAAGTAACAGTACAACAATAACAATAGTGGCAGATAACTCCACCACAAAATCAAAAATAATAATGCCAACCACAAAAAAGATAATAGAATGGTCAAAACTAAGGGAAAAATGATCAAACCAACCAAGGAGGTCATAATGTTATTGTATGTACCTATAACAATGTTGTAGGACACATTTTAGTTGGTCATGTTTCCACCATCACTATTAACCCTAATCCCACTACAAACAAATGTATACCTTCACCCAAAAATGACTATTTATCAAGAAATACCTACCAACCTCCTTATGCTAGTGACTATTTTATGGGCCATGTTGATAACCATGATCCATATCATCATATGATCATCATTTCAAGCCTCATTACCCACCTGGCCAACTACCAAATCCAAGTTTTATATCATGATTACATAATCATAACTTGATGATCTAGGGTCACTATCAAAGGACCACAACCAAATAATACAAGTGAGCCTAATCAGCCTTCCATGGCTATCATAAATAAACCAAATGAGAAAACTGAGGGAATACCTATGATATTGTGGAATAACTAAAGAAGACGCTTTCACACATATCTATCATGGATTTCTTACATACGTCTACCATTAACAAATACATCTTGAATGAGTATTTGAACCAATCCCTTATGTTAGATGATATCACTCCATACAAATTCCAAGCCATGGTAGGACACTTGGCTCCTGGCCAACATCTCACCTTTAACCACAATGATATGTCTTCTTTGGGTCCTCTACATAAAAACCTATTATACATTGAGGTTGTTACAATGAACTATCGAGTTAAACCTATCCTTGTAAACAATGGTTTGGATCTCAACATTATGTCTCTAAAGTTTTTCAAACATCTTGGATATATAGTAACTAACTTATAGCTATATACCATTGTTATCAAGGAATATGATAATGAAGAATGGGAACCTCAAGGCACTATTAGCTTACCATTGGTCATTGGGCCATTGACCCATGATATTAGATGCTATGTTTTAAACCTAGAATTATCTTATAATCTATTATTAGGCTAACCCTGGATCCATGAAATCAAGCTATACCTTCTACATTTCATCATTGTAGAAAGTTTCCACATTCAAGAATTGAATATACCAACTAATCTTTAACCATATCAGTATTGGAAATGCCTTGAGTCCAAGTAAAAAAGTTACCACTACCATTTTGGCATGAATTATATGCTTAAATAATAAGGATAAAGAGATAACAAGGGAAAATCCATTGAATCAAGCCCAAAATTTATTACATTGACATAAATAGCTTAGCCTCTACCTCAACCATGCCTCCACTAGAAATTTCCAACCACTTATATATAAATAAAAAAGGTATCAAAGAATATAATACCCATAATGTACTCCATATCACCACATTGACCAAAAATCCTAAAGATTATGGAAGACCTCAAGCCAAAACTACTAGTATGGAGTGGAAAACCAAAGGAAAATCTCAATTAAACAAGCCCATTATTTTTAAACTATCCTATGGCGTATAATAAAACCCCTTAGTAGAATATGATTCATGGCTTGTTAGATTTTAGTATGTTAGTTTTGATTTGGTTTTATTGATTAACACTATACTAACCTCCCCTCTATTATATTCTCTGTTCACATGATGACACACTCAGTGGGACTCACACCCACACAAAGTTCTTCTCATGGCACTTTAGGACATCTTTCTAACATTTTTCATGTAAAAATATTAACTTGCTAACAAAAAATTGAAAAATTGAAGCTCAAGGATATTACACAAGAAATTACACTTTTGCTTTATGTAGTTGTGTCATTGTAACTCCAGTTACATTATTACAACTCCTAGTTGAATTATTACAAATTCAATTGCATTATTGAAATTTTAATTGCATTATTGAAAATTTATTTGTGATATTTCAACTCCCTTGTTACATTATTACAAAGTTAGTTATGTCATTGTAACTCCCTAGTTATATTATTTCAAAGTTAGTTGTGGTTTTGCATTCCTAGTTGCATTATTGCAAAGTTAGTTTAGGTTTTGCATTCCTAGTTATATTATTAGATTTATAGTTGTAGTTTTTTGTATCCAATTGTATTTTTGCATTTCTAGTTGTGGTTTTGTGTTTCCAATTGAGGTTTTGTGTTTTTAGTTATGGTTTGTGTATCAAGTTATAGTTTTTCATTTCTAGTTGTGGTTTTGTGTTTTTAGTTGTGGTTTTGTGTTTTTAGTTATGGTGTTGTGTTTCCAATTATATTTTTGTGTTTCTAGTTGCATTATTATCTTAATAGTTGTGTTATTGTACTACATAGTTATGGTTTTGCACTAATAGTTTTTTTGTAGGTAGTTGTGGTTTTGGACTAACTAGTTGTAGTTTTGTAATAAAGTGGTGGTTTTGCTCTATGTATCCATGGTATTGCACTGTGTGAAAAACATAAGAAACCTAAGAGATAAAATTTAATTATAATTTTCTCATTTTATTTTAGATTCTAAGCAAAAGAACCCCCTAACACATTTTTTACGACCCAAAGACTAATGAGAGATGTTTTTTTAACACTTTAAGATTTAAACTCATACTTACATTTGACATTTTAATAACTCATTTACTTGACTTATTTTCATTTTTCACAGTTCTCAAGTAACACCAATGGGATGAAATTCATGTATTTTTTTTTGGTGGTTTAAAATCAACTCACGCTCTATTTAAATTCTCATAAGAGTTTTCATTCTTATGATTATTGTTGTGTGTTTATTTTGCAAGCTAGTTTTAACATGTAAGCTCTCCCCATGTCCCCTTTAGGTAACTTGGGTGATCAAAAATGCTTCACTTATTACATTTATTGCTTTGTCCAAAAGCATGGAAGGAAATTTTCTAAGGCCCTCCCCAAAATCTAAGGGATTTGGGTGATACCAAAATGACCCTAAATTCCTACTTAGTTTTTATTTCATGTATATTGGTTTATGGGTGGGAGTTCACCACCTCCCCACATGTTATATAGGGAAGTGTTGACTTGAAAATTCATCTCCCGGCATCACTTCAACCCCATTCCATGTTATGGGTATATAGTTTGAGTTAAACTTAATCGGATGCTTATTTAAGAAGTTAAACAAACTCCATTAGTAAGAGACTATCTTAGAATTTTTGATTAACTCAGACATCACACTAATAAAGTAATTGATAGATGTAATGGTTGTGAAAAGGATAATACCTTTTCACAATAGGATAGTTAATGTGGATCCAAATGATGTGTTTTTCCCTAGTGTTAACCACACATATGGGACCATTTAGAACTTATGAAAATTTATATTTTTTATACAACCCCACTTGCCACCAATATGATATCAATGTAGGGTGTGTAGCCCAAAGTTCCTTGTCATTATATGAAACATTGAGAGAAGAGGGAACCTAAAAATCCTAATTTTCATGTGAATATTAATTTTTGGAATAACAAAATAATTTCCTCTCAAGAGAAAGTATATAGATAGAATTCGATAGTATGAATCCACTCTATCAGTTTTTAGGATTAAGATGATACACTTAGGTGTGTTTTTTTGTTTTTCATTTTTAATTACAATATCTTGAGTCAAAAATATTTATTTTTCATACCAAATTCAAAACAAGTCATGTTTACGCACCACTCTCTTGTTTGAAGAGATGTTATGCCACCCATTTGACACCACACTTTACCTTAGTCATTTTTCAAAAAAAGTATGTGTGTGTATGTCACTTATTAGAAAGAGGTGTTGTTACGTTGCCCATTTCATTCCAATTCTTGTGACTTAGAGTTTTTGAAACAAAATATTTGTCATACATCTAGATCAAAATATCATTGTTACGATAATCATTTTATTTCAAAGACTTGTTACCTTGTATCAAATTCAAATTTCAAAACCATGTGTTCCTTATTGGTTTATGTCTAGTATCATTATATCATCCATATTGGTTTAGCTTGTTGTAAATTTAAATGTCAAGTCCTATAAACCAAGTTTGAAATTGGTATTGTTAATTTTAGATTCAAATGTTGATTGGTTTATGCCTATGCCTCATGCAATTTTGGCTTAGACACTTATATCTCACTTTTGGGATATGAAACTTAGACTAATTCTTTGATCAATTTAAAGGCTATTTTTGTACCTAAATTTGGGAAGTGGTCTATATTTTATATGCCTAAATTTCAAGGTATTTTTCTAATTTTCAATTTTATGTCTGAATTTTAATTCCTAGTTTGAGTCAAATTGTTTCAAATTTGTTAGATTAACTATCTTGCCTTTCGGACCAAGTATTGTGCCAAGTGTAGCTTTTATTTTGTGTTTCCAAAAGACCTATAATATTACCTTCCATTTTATACATAATCATTTTGAGCCTATCTTTTTTCCTTGATCCCAAATACCTAGTAACCTTTTTTGCCTTTAGACCTACATTAGAATTATTTGAAACACTTTCTACCAAGTTTGGCATTTTGATTTTATCCATTCAGTTGACTATTTGTGTGAGACATTTGACATTAGACATTGAAAACATTTACTACCAAGCATTTATTCTTATATCAATCTTGCTTTCAAGAATAGACCTAGACCAAGAAAATTTTCATAGACCAAGACCACTCTATATGGGCTAATTTCCAAACCTAGCCATTCCAATTATCATATGTCATGATCACCCTTCTCTAGGCTAATTAATGTACCATTTTCATCCTTTTAATGATAATAGTACTTGATACTTAACCTATAGCATTAACCCTCCTTCAGTCCATGTGAACAACCAAGCTCTATAACACCCTTCCATTACCATTCTAGGACCTCATCCTCTAGTTTACATGAGCAAACAAGATCTATAGTGCCATTCCATTACCATTTTAAGACCTCATATTTTTGTTTAAATGAGCAACAAAGCTCTATAGCACTCTTATATTACCATTTTTAGACCTCATCCTTTGGTCTATGTGAGTAACCAAGCTCTACAACATCTAAGTATTATTATTCTAGTACCTTGTCTTTAACCTGTGTGAGCCACCAAGCTTCACAGTGCCCAAGGGTTACAATTCTAGGCCCTCATCCTTTGGTTTGTGTTATCAACAAAGATTTGAAACATCCATCCATTACCATTCTAATACCTTGTCCTTTGGATTTCATTATAAACCAAAATTTATAATGCCCTTCCATTACCATTTTATTCCCTTCTAAGTATGGTAGCTCATTATCCCAACAAGGTTGTGCAATTACAACTAAATGGGTCATAATCACCATCCTAGATTGGCAACCAGCTCTATTGAGCCCATTGTTAATGAGATTATTCACAAAAAGATCATTATTCAACCACTAATCATCCTTCATCCATTGTAAACCATACCCCACTTTAGAAAATCCATGCTGATCATTCAGCCCTAATAAAACCAATCACTACCTCTTCAAGAGCCATCATTCAAAGACCAAGATATGGTCCAATTTGATATTTTACAACCAAGTGTAAAATAAGGCCAAGAGAACCAACCAATTCATGATGTTTTTATTTAAACACATATTAATGACAAGTTAACATGTGATGAATCACCTTTTGATCCTTTCCCTTTGGTTGAGGAGTATCACTTTGACAAGCCAATCTTTGTTGAGTTATTTCTTAATGATTATAATTGCCTTTGGTCAAATCATTATCTTGATCATTATCCTATTTTTAAATAGCATCCCTTTGACAAACCAATCTTTGTGGAGTTGTCTCTTGTCCTTTTTCCTCTCATTAAGGAGACTCACTTTTACAAACCAATCTTTGTGGAGTCACCCCTCAATTCATTCCCTTTCTTTGAGGGGCTTCACCTAGATGATCCAGTCTATGATGAACCCTTCTTAGATGAGTCTATATTTAGAGATATTATTATGCCATCATAGGCCATTACTTATCTAATATCAAACATTCAACATGACATCATTATATCTACATCCACAATTGAAGAACAAATAGAATTAGAAGGTTCTATTTTTGAACTGATATCATATTTAAAATTAGAAGCAAAATCAATGTTATTTTAAACATTGGATTTAGATTCCTTTGAGTTAGAATAAACTTTAGAACTAGAATGCATTCATGATTGTTAAAACAATGGTTACACATGCCTTGTAGATTAATTTGAATATATTTGTGATCCTTCCATATTTTTTGAGGATGATTACTTTAGTATCAACACAATTTATCACAGTATCTTCTACGAGGATTGTGCTTCTTTTTTCCATTCCATTACCATTCTAAATTACATTAACACCACCAAACAAAACCATTGTATCAATGCTCCACCTACCATAAGTTTTGATTGGGACTAACAAAATCATACCTTATTAAATTTCATCCATGGAGACATATCAATTGTAGAATATCAGGAGGACTAATAACACATTGATGTAGAAGAAGAACAATCTCCTAGTGAAACCTTTTCAGAGGTGCTATGGGGAAATCAAAGTCTAAACTTAACACCTTCTAGTTAAACCTTATTTAAGGTACTATAATACAATTAAATTTAAAAGCTAATAATCCTTATTAAAACATTTTTGGAGGTACTATGGAACAATCAAGACAAGTTTATTGGTGAAAACCTATTCAAGGCACCAATAATTGTGCACAATAATTTGTCACTACTTTATGAAGATATTATTAAATATAAAATCAATATAGATTATATTCTACAACATAATCAGATGGTATCTACTCTTAGGCTCAAACAACAACAAAAATTGATGGTCTAATGAGAACATTTTAGAATTCTTCGGCCCCACCACAAATAAAGTTATGTCAAATATAGAATCAGTAACATTGTGTGTGCTTAAAAATATCAATTTTCATTTATTGCTCAACAATTATACATACCATTATAATCCATTTATTCATTTTAAACCTATATTTCATTGAGAAATCAGACTTATTAGCCAATATGTATCCATATTTACCATTCATGAATGCACTTTCCTTTATATAGAGGATACAAACATATCTTGTCTCAAAGTTTGGAAGTAATAGATTCAAAGACCATCTAATATCATAATAACATTATTGGAGTCCAAATTTATAATAGTTTATTAATAGAGTAGCTCTTTAGAAGGGGTGTTGGATAGTAACTTAAATAATTGACTATTCTAGATATATCACATGTTGATTAGGGTGTGCATCTACATATCAGTAAGAATAATAGAACCATATCTTTACCTTTCCTTTTTCATTTTCCATTCACTTGGTTATTATTTCATGCCTTTTCATTTACCTTATCATTTTCATTTGCCATTCACCTTACCTTATCACTTGGGGGAAACCTTACCATCATTATATCCCTTTTTTCATAATTTTACCTTACTTATACCATATCATATACCATTTTAATATACCTTCCCTATTAACTGAATTTATTTTTACCCTCCATCCCCTCCCTTTTGATCTTGGTTTCATTCTATTGGTTGTTCTAAAACCTTCAGTGAGGGGATTCAAACCAAGTTTTAGTAGTTGATTTATTATTATAGGCACAAGAAGTATCTTCGACAAGTATGATAGTGGTTTGGTAATTAAATCCTTAATTTATTATATCATTTCATTACGAGTGTTCCTTATTATAACCACCTTTGGTAAAATCAATATCTCACTCCTGATACTAATTATAACTGTCTTTGGGAAAATTAGTATCATTGATCTATATTTTTATTTCGTAATTATAACCACCTATGGGAAAATTTTGAAAAACACCTTTACCATGCATTATTGTATCACATTTTCATTCTTATTAATATATTGTGTGATTTGACTAATTCATGAACTTGATGCTACCTAGTCATATTTCTCTACTATAAGATAAAACTATAGTGACTTGAGGTCCTAATGGGACTATGTAGGTAGTGCTTGATTATCATTGAGGTCAACTCAGTCACCCTTTTTCCATGCTCTTGCCATTTTGTGAGCAACCTAAGCCATGCTCTTAACATTTTTCAAGTTAGACTATTAAGTATCTCATCATTCTCAATCAAGTTGAGATGCATATAAAATTTAATAAATATTTTTCAAAGATTTATAAATCCTAAAAATTAGAAAATTATCTTACAATATCTTAAAGAGATATAAATCCTCAAAATCTAAAAACATTTATTGTATCTAAACCTAGTAAACCATCCTTGATATTACCTATTACGGAAGAATCCATTGTTAGTTCCAATCCACTCCACTACCATTGGAGGTGTGACTTTCCCTTTGTGCATGTATCCTTATTTGGGGACACAACCCATTTATCATTTCATTAAGCCTTCACACGTAGGTATTGAATTATTTTATGATAAGATGCTTTTTTTTGCTAGCTTTCTATGTGTTTGTTTGCTTAATTGTGTGTTTATTTATTGTGATTTGACTCATTATATATGCATTCATTAGGTTATTTATTACACATTTTACTCGAGTCAATCCATATTCATATGTCAACATTGTCATCATGATTTTTATCATTGGTGCTTTATTTTCAATTATTTATTGGATCGAGAGTTAGTCCTTATGCACATTATGGTCAGGTCAACATGGTGTTTTATATAATAGTGAATATTATCACCTTCTACATCAAAAATAAACTTGGTAAATCTTACAAGCAATGGTTTTTTAGAAACTTCTCTTGGTTTACCTTGGTAAATCCTCCCACCCTCCTTGATCAAATCAACCCTTTAACTTTTATAGTTGTATCAGTGTTAATAAGTATGATAATATCCACATTGGAAGGTATAAACAAATCATTCAAATTTATAAATTCTTATACTTCTATTCCTTATTCCATTTTCTCCAACTTTTGGGTGAACTACATTGGCCTAAGGTCCATTTTGACTATGTAGGAAACACTTGGATACATGATGTATCTCGGGTCAGCTCAACCACCTTTATTCTTTTGATCATCTCTTTCATAAATTTTTTCATCCTAATGTTCCTAGTTATTTGTGGCTTTTTTATTCATTAGACCATCACATATATGTTTGTACCTACTTATCTTTCATCTATATGATAGGTTATATCCTTGAATTATGCTTTCTAATATTCCCTACTAGGGCATAACTAAAAAATAATTATTCAATCTAGGTTATCTTAATGATTATAAATACTTGTGGTAAAATCATTATTTTGACTCATGCACCCTACTTGGGCATGTGCCTATTCTATTGATTATAGTCACCTTTGGTAAAATCAATGTCTCAACCTCTATTATGGATTATAATTACCTTTGGTAAAATCATTACATTTAAATAAAATATGTGCAAGCATTATCTTGATTGGATTAATATCACCCATGGGTTAATTTCATTTTTCTTCTTGCTTCTTTTCAAGGGACCATCCATCAATTATATGTGTCATCTGCTCCTTTGAGGGTGCATCATTATAGGCTTCCCAAACATTATTTAGAGTTTCTTCTTTAATCATTATCTTCTTTCCTTGTTAATGGATTTTTAATTATTTTAGAAGATATTTTTTTTAGGATAGATTATAAATACTCCCAAATAGGGGGAAACTATAGCCACCCCATTCTGGCCACAACTAGATTTTTACCAAACTTCAAATTGATTTCTACCAAATACTATAAATTAAGCCTAGGATTTAGTGAAAATTCTAATTTCATCCATAAATCATTCATGAATTATTATAATAATGTTGAGGCATCCCTAATTTTTGTATTCTACCATACATAATAATAACCTCTCATAGATTCATCCTCAGTCTCCTTATGACCTAACAACTAAAAGTTTGGCCTTTAGACCCATTAAGCAAGGCACTTGAACAATTATTAAAAGAGATAAAATGCTAATCAAAATGAATCAACTAATTAAAATAGATTAAATTCTTATCTAAATTATCCATTTTTAATTAATGGATATCTAAAATATAAATTCCAAAATTCAAAATATCAAGCCTTTTCATCATTGCCTTTATGAGTTCTTAAGCTCTTCTAAAATATCTAAAAAGATCAAATTTGACATCCATGCTTATTAATTAAAAATCATAAATACATGACACATTTTAACTCAACTAGTTTTGGACTCAATTCACCTAGGGTTAGTTTGAACTCATTCCATGTTTGAACTCAACCTTAACTCACCTTGGGTGAGGGTTAACTTTGGAGGCTATAAATACAAGGCCCTACCTATTGATATTTAAGCTTTGATAGTGTATTTTTATCATGAAATATTTCCCTCATAATCTCTTTTAGTAGTGTTACCATGCCAAATTCTTAAGCTAACTAGTTAAACCAAGTTTTAAGGAGAGGTGGAGCAAAGGGAACTTCATTGATAAATATTTCTTGATGCACAAATCTAAACAAGTCACTTCAACAAAGCATTTTAGAGCTACAAAGAAGGTAAGAGGATGATCTCTTTTGTTTTCTAGTTGTGTTTTTATTGTAGGCTTGTTACATATGCTCTCCCTAGTGTCTAATATAGAGGTTTTAGTGTTTAGTGTGTTAGTTTTGATTTGGTTTTATTGAATAACACTATACCAACATCCCCTATGTTAGATTCCTTGTTTATATAGCCTAGCACAAAACTCTTGAAATTGGCATTTGAGGTTGCAAGGTATAATGTCTTCATAGAGTCTGATGCACAATGCACCTATAATAAATATGTTGAGATGGTAGTGATGTATAAGAATGACGTTGCATCCAAGATGAATCTTGAGGAAGATCTAGCTGAGATTAAGCTCTAGTTAGAAGTGGAGATAACTACCAAAGTAAAAACCTTGAACATCTGTAATGAAATTTTGATCCAAAAAATATCACTCACAGATGGAATATCCCTATTTGGTGAGGTAATAATTAGGTTATAGACCTTTTTGGAACTCCTTTTGAAATGATGCAAGGTACATCTTAGCCCCTAAGATGAGCAAACTTGGGAAATAGAATAGTTTGAAGAAGATGGTAAAGGTGTGTAAGAGAGTATTACATAGAGTGGTAGATATTATTCCCATTTTAGATGGGGTTTTTGAGAAGATGGGGTGTCCCAATAATATTTTAAAAGATCAGCTTCAAGTAGAAGAACTTTAGCAATAATAGTTGGTTAATAAAGCCTTATTAATAACAAACTGTTCAGAGTGTGCCAAATAATTTAGATATGTGGAAGCCATGGAGGAAATAATAAGTGATCATAGATAAGAAATACATTTAAACTTCACATACCTATAAGGATAAATTGTTACTAAGGTCATTACACGTAAGGATGTTTATAAATATGCTTCCACATCCCTTCAAAATTTGGTAAATAAAGCAGATGAGTGTCTTAACCAACTTCAGGTGACCAAAAATATAAAATTGGTAATTGAAGAAATAAACAACAAGATGTTGAACACCATGTCACATTGGGAAGGTGTCAAGATTAAGATCAATAAATTTGGCCTAGATTTTTAGGTAGAGATTGAGACCAATGCTTAGTCTAATATAGACTAATGGTATAGTATAGGGTGATAATGGACCCCTAATTTTGGTTAAGTCATTTTTGGAATTATAGGTGTAAAGAGGCACAATGTAAAAGAGGCATGACATAGAATAGGCATGGTGCAAAAGACCATGGATAAATATTATATGGTGTGGGAGGACCAATTCATAATAAATGTGCATAATAAATGGAAAACTAGAGATTACAGGACTCAGAACTTAGCATAAAACTTGGGAAATGCACAGGAAGTGGGATATGGTTAGGGAATGATTCATAAGGTTGAAAGAGACTAATTCAATCATGAATATAATACCAACCCTTAATAATATATAAACTTGGAAATAAGGATCTAGCATTAAAATGAGAATGTAGGGGCATAAAGGCCTAAGTCCTTATGAAATCAATGTAATTGACCACCATGACTCAAGTGTGTTGATGATCATTAAAGAGTGTTTATGAGTGTAATTATTATTATAACTACTTGGTTAGGGAAAACCAAGTATAAATACCCATGGATATAACTTTATAAGGTTATTGTTATTATTGATGTGATTTAGGATATTGTTGTGATATTGTTTTGATTGTACTCAGTTGGATAACATTAAGAGTTATACGATTGAGTTGCACTATACACTTGAATTATGTAACCTTTGAGTAAATTATCAATATGATTAAAGGAACTTATGTTACTTAATATTTTTTATTTTGAATATGGAGACAATGATGTTGTTCATCCTGTATGTTGTTCAATTAATTGAGTTTAGGTCCATAATTATCATTTGTTTCTTTTTCTAGTTAAGCACTAAGTAATGTGTATGTGTTTGATTTCCCTTGTCTATTAGTATGCCCTTTAATGATAAAACTAATGGTAACTAGTCCTTCATTGTGTACTTTATGTGAGTGTATGAGATCTCCATCTTGCATGAAAGGCCAATGCACTAGCACATTGGGTTTTTAGTCACTTTGGCATGCACTTAAGGAAGGTTATGTTTAAGTAGAGAAAATAGACCCAATAAGGAGATAGTTAGGAATATAGGTCTCATTGGATGTGAAGTTTCAAGCCTGACCTATATTTTAAAACAATATTTTGCTTTGAATCTTGAATCCTAAGTTTATACATCAAGATATGAAAATTATTTGTGTAAATTTGCACAAACTCTTATTTGCCTTGGTGTAATTGATAAAAATTAATGTAATGATCATCATATTTTCCAATAGGATAATAAGTTATTTTAAGTGTTTTTACAAGACCATTCATGTGTCTAAAGTAAGATATTCTTCATGTGTAGTGCATTAATTTTCCCACCATTTCTTAATTATTAAATAAACTTTCAAAAGAGAAAATGTGATTTTCTCTTTATTAGAGAAGTGATTTACTACATAGTATTAATAGGTGAGGTTAATCTATTTATCTAGTGCATATAAATATATTTTACCTTAAAACATAGGAATGTCTAGACTAACTTATACATTCTACGACATTTTTGAGAATGGATGATAAGAATGAGAGGCTAAAGAATTTCTCTACTTGAAAATGAGAAAGTGATCGAAAATACTCATTCATTCACATGTATGTCATTCTTCCAAATCTTCTTATTTTTTATACAATGCATCCTTTATTTGGTTAAACCTTTTATGACTTAACTAGTGTAAATCCTATGTTGTTAAATGGTTGAGTATGAAGTTAATCTGGGATAAAAACTAAAAATGATTGATTTAATTGACATTTCTTAAAATAAATAGTGAGAAGAGAAAGAGTATTACCTAGAAGTAAATAGGATTTTTTATGGATCAATAAATTGAAATAGGCTAGAGAAATAAGTAGATGAGTTTTGTTTTCTGACTATTGTTGAAATCTAGCCTTGGATAGAAGCACCAATATCAGGATAGTATCACCATGTGGCGATAGTGTCTAATTATGGTGCTAGTATCCCTCCTATAAGAACTATATAAAACTTTTAGGGAAGTTGTTGGAGGATTTGGAGGTCTTGTAGGTGGTTTTATATCATTAAGGGGATCATCTATGTCATTATTTTATCTGAATCTCTTCCAAACCCCTAATGAGTACCTACACACATAAAATAATAACTAAATAAAATGTAAAAATCAAGGTAAAAAATAAGTTTTAGGATGTTATGATTGCACCGAGTAGAACCCATATTATCCTAGTTGTTGCCTACATTAACCATAATGTTAGGGGTCTCAAATCACACATAGCTATCCCCTTTGGAATGTGCATAATCAACTTACATGGTATGCTATATTGAATTTCAATTAGGCCCTTATTTGATCAAGCATGCATCATTTAAATGTGATGGTTGAGTATTATGCATAGTATTGAGATTTATTATTGATTAATTTTATGTAATTATGTGCCAAAATAGTAGGTACTAGACGTAAAATGCCTTGTGAATCTATTTATATAGAAATAAATTTGATTTAAATATAAGACCTTGATCCATAACTGATAAGTTATAAAAGATGGATAAAAAATATAAGAGAAGGATTAATAAAGTGTTAGGACTCAAAGATGGGAGAAAATGCTTGTCAAACACTAGAGCCATAATTGGACACTAATGCCATGTGTTGTTACTATCCTAAAAATGGTAAAAATCTTCTAAGGCTTAAAGTAAATCTAAAATCAAGAAAGATAGGATAGAGGCCCTTATGACTGAGATAAGGTGATTTAAGACCACTATGGGTGCTAAAAATAGGGAAAACAAGACAATAAAAATCAAAAGACTCAGAATGACCATGTGAACAAGGATTGTATTCATCACTAAAACCTTCATGTGAAAAGTAATAAAAGACATAGTAATTTACATTATTTGACAAAATTGGGGTGTTTATATTTCCCCCATTTATTCTATTAATGTAATGAAATGAAAATACTAGAGTAAAATAAAAACAGGAATGTGTACCTATATTTACCTATTTGGATGTGTTCTGGACCTAGCCCACTTCTTGGTTAAAGAAGTGGACATGAACTAGAGTGAAATATCTAAATAAAAACTCCATGATGTAGATGTAATCTATACAAAATCTATATGGTGCACTAAATTGTGAGGAAGAAAAAGCATATTTTTCCCCCACCTTGATATTTGTATTGAATATGAGTATGTAAATTAAATGTGTGGAGAAATAAATCTTGTTTTCCCCCATTTTGATATCTAAAATGAATATGGATATGTAAAATAGTTGTGGTGGAATGATATGGATAAACCATTGTAGATGGTATGTGACCCAAACTATTGAAAACTTAGTGACATCCTAGTGATGATACTAAGTGTAACCTAATAATCTAAAAATAGAGGTCAAGGACATGTGATCTACATCATGTTCCCTAATCCTAGTATCTAAGGAATGTAGCTATGTATGTAAATATCTATATATCTGATTAAATTGGTATATCTACATCAAAAATAGATATCTACATAGTTGTATCTAGGTATAATGTGTAGACATCCCATTCTAGCCATAACTAGCTTCAAATTAGACTTCAAACTATTTTCTACCAAATAGTGTAAATTGATCCTAAGAATAATTAAATATCCAAAATTCATATATATACCATTCATTAATGCTAAAAATCATGTTGATTCATACCTATTTGGGGTATTATCCCATACATAACAATAACCTCTCATGGATTCATCTTCAGTTACCTTTCAACCTTACAACTGACAGTTTGGCCTTTAGAGACATTAAGCAGGGCACTTGAACAATTCCTAAAAGAGCTAAAATGCTAATCAAAATGAATCAAATAATTAAACTATATTAAATTTTTATCTAAATAATCCATTCATAATTAATGAATATATAAAAATTGATTTTTAAAATATCAAAATATCAAGCTTCTTCATTAGTGCTTTTGTGAGTTGTCAAGCTCTCACAAAATATCTACGAAATATATAAATTTATGAGCCATGCCTATTAATTGAAAATCATAATTATATGAAACCTCCTTAGTGCAACTAGGGTTATCCTGAGCTCACATAGGGTTTGTTTTAACTCAACCATGCTTAATCCTAACCTAACTCAACTTGGGTGAGAGTTAACTTTGGAGGCTATAAATAGAAGGCCTCAACTATTGATATTTAAACTTTTCTAGTTCAATGTTATTATTACAAAATACCATCAAAAAGATTAATTGTAGTGTTATAATGCCAATTTCATAAGCCAATCCAAGCTAATCCAACTAACATTACTAAGGTGCCAACGAAAGGCGGAGTAATAGAACTTCATTTAAAAAGATTTATGGAGAACATAGCTGAGCAAGCCAACTCAACAAGTGGTTTTTGAGATACAAAGAAGGTAAAATGGATATTTATTTTCTTTTTTAGTTTTGTTTTCATTTTTTTCTTGTTATATATGCTCTCCCTAGTGTCTAGGATATATGTGTTAGTGTTTAGTGTGTTTGTTTTGATTTGAATTTCTTCACTAACATTATACTAATCTCCACTCTATAGATTCTTTGTTCACATGATGGCATGCCTGGTGAGACCTGCACCCCCAAAATAAATTCCCATGGCATTTTAGGACCTATTTCTAACATTTTCATCTCAAAATATTAACTTACTAACCAGAAAAGTGAAAATTTTAATCTCATGGATGTTACATAGGAAGTTGTGGTATCATTCTATAAAGTTATATTTTTGCACCTGGTAAAATTGATATTACACTGTGAAGTTCCAATATTATAGTTATAATATTGTACTAGTTATTTATGATTTTACCTTAAGATAAACATTATTGCATTAACCAAAATGTGTTTTACAATTGACTTACAGTATTAACCCCATGAAATGCAATTTTGCCTTTAAATCTATGGTTTTACCTTGAAATCTATGGTTTTTCCTTGAAATCTATAGTTTTGCCTTAGCCAATTTCATTTTTGTAGCCTAGTTGTATTTTTGCAAAGATAGTTTCCTTTTTGAAAAGGTAGTTAAATTTTTGCAAAGGTAGTTGTATTTTTACAAAGCCGGTTACGGCTTTGCAAATACAGTTGCATTTTTGTAAAGGTAGTTGCATTTTTGAAAAGTTAGTTGCATTTTTACACAATCAGTTGCATTTTTACATGGTCAGTTACATTTTTACATGGTCATGTATTTGATGCCATACTTTACCTTAGTCACTTTGCAAATGTTTTTATTCTGTGTAACTTGTTTTAAAGGGATGTCATTATACTATCCATTTCATTTCAAGTCTTGTGCCTTAGAGTTTTTGAAACAAACCATTTTTCATACCTTTAGGGCAAGATAGTGTCATTACATTACTCACATTATTTCAAAGACTTGTTTCCTTGTATCTAATCATAATCTTGAAACCATGTGTGCCTTTTTGGTTTATGCCTAGTATCATTATGGCATCTATTTTTATTTATCTTCAATTTGAAAATAAAGTCTTTTAAAAACAAGTTCTAAATTGGTATTGTGAATTTTAAATTCAAACATTGATTGGTTTATGCCTTCACCTCACTTAATTTTGTCTTATACATTTATCTCTCACTTTTGGGTTGTGCATCTTAGACTTATTCCTTTCTCAAGTTAGAGACTATTTTGTGCCAAGATTTAAGAAATGGTTTATCTTCTGTGTGTCTCACATTTCTTTTATTTCTTAGAACTAAGGTCAAGATGCTCTTTCCAAGTACAACCTTAAGTATAATTAGTTTAAATTTGAGTTTTTCTAATCACTTAGACTTGAATATTTTACTCATCTTTATTTTTGCCTACTTATAATTTATTTTTATAATTATTTTTATGCATATGCCTAAATTACAAGGTCTTTTTACTAATGATCAAGTGTGTTTTTGAATATGAATGCCTATTTTGAGTCTAAGTGTTTAAAAGTATTAGATTTAATATTTTACCTTATTATACATAGTTTATTCCAAGTTTAGATTATATGTCATTTTTTCAAAAGACTTAACACTTTTATCCTTTTCAATTTTTAGACCAAGTTGTTTTGAGCCTAGCTTTGTGCCTTATTCCCAAAGAGCTAGAAACCTTTTCCATTTTTAGACCTAGATTAGAGTTTTTTGAAACCCACTTTTTACCAATTTAGAATCTATATTTATCCATTCACTTGACCATTTGTTTGAGACATTTGACATTAGACCTTGAGTATGTTTTGGATTGAGATTATCATTGACTATTTTGGAGAAACAACTCCATTCCTAGACTGAGTTTGTAGACCAAGTTTATCATTTGGACCACTTTTAGACCATTTGTCATTTAGACCTCACTTTTAAAGTTTTTAAAACTCTATACATGTTTCACAAAATATTAGTTTCTAATTTGGACATGTCTTATTACACTCATAGTGGAGCTATGTAAAATCTTGGTTATGATAACATGGTCAAGGGTGATAACTTTGTTAAATACCATAAAATAATGATGTCATTTATGAGACATATCCCTATCCTCCTTAAATTTCTAAATTTGGGGAATAAATTCAAGATTCATTAGCCCATTACTTAGTTAACACACCTTCATAATCAAAACAAGACCAAGAATAAACAACATAATATCTTGTTAGTAAGCCATCAGTTATAGAAAAAGTGTTAAAACAATCATATTATGTTACTATTATGTCAACATATGATGATTATTTATTTTATCTTCACTTGAGAATAATAATGAGGTTTTATTTAGATCCAATGAGGTAGGGGCTAAGTTTCTAGTAGACTTCCCTCGTGAAAACCTACCTAGTCTAGTTAGAGTGCCTCTGAACATACCTTATACCCAAACCATTAAATAAGATTCTAATAACTATCCTCAATTGCTCATGTTGATGTTGTTTTAAGACCCAAATATGATTTTAAAAATAAAAGACCTCAAGAAGGACCACTTTATACAAATGCAACAAGAATATCATACCTATTTGAATCTAACATAGAATTTTAATGCCATGGCCATGTCAAATGCTTCACTCATAGAACTAGATCCTTAAACAAGAGTTTTAATTGAGTTTACATGTCAATATAATTTGGGTATAGACCCATTTTCATAAATAACTTTAATTGGTGACATGTACAATGTCTCATGTATTGAAGATGTGACTGCATCTTCTATGTAGAACAATGTGCCAAACATGGTGGATAACATGCAAATGTCTTCCAATCTAAGACAAAGAGATTTAAATTTACCAATAAATATTCCATGATAACAAGTGCATTTAGGTAATACCATGAATGGATCAAAATTATATGGGGAAGGAACTCCTACATCCCAACCAAAATAAGTTACTCCTAATCCTCAACTAGTAGCTTCTTCAAGCATGCAACAATAGGGATTGAAAGTACTAAATAGTGTTTTTCCATAAAAATAAGTGATGAATGATATCCCACCTTAACAGGTGATTAATAATATTCCATATTAATAATAATCATAGTCTAATCAACCACCATAGTAGAGGCATAACACTATGCCACCTCAATAGGGGGAAATAAATGTTCTACCTCAAAAGGTAGTGATAAATGTACTTATACAATCACAAACCAATATAAATTTACAATAACAAATATTATCTAATTAAAAACATATGTCTATTGGTCAAAGGAAAATTTTGAACACCTAAAAAGCATCTATTTCATAATAAGTGTTTTTGAAACAATGAGGTTTAACATCTAACAATTACTCATTAGGAAACAATTTCCTTTTACTTAGCATGTGCTATAGATCCAAAGATAGGGCCTTGGTCATCAAGTTCCCTTTATTAAGACAAGTTTGAATATTTAGCATCAAGTCCCTACTCAAACACAATAGGCAAAGTAATTTACCCAAATCCATATCATTCCATCTCAACCATAATTCACTCAAAACCAAGGCCATATACCAAATTTGAACCAAAATATAGCCCAACAATGTGTGATATTTCAAAAATCACATATCATTATACATATGTATATTCCTAGTTAGTTTACCCATCAAATCAACATTTCATCGTAAGCCATACCTCCATTACACCTTGGTTAATTTAATCCACCTTTGATTGCCTATCCACCACCTTAGCTAAATGTACCACCCCATTTTTTGGCCTAAGAACCATAATAAATGATGTATTTACTACCATTAAAGAAGGTAAGTAGACTAATAAATTCAAGTTAAATTACATGTTCTCATACCCATTTAACATGGATTATCTTTAGATACCATTTCCTCTAGGTTATGAACCACTAAAATTTGATAAATACAGGTGTAAAGGAGACCCTAAAGCACATTTAACAAAATTATTTATCACTTAGCATCTAATGACTTATAGTGACATTTACTTACTCCTTTTGTTTCCTCAAATTTTATAAGGATATGTTTTAGACTAGTTCCTCAAATTTCAAATAATTCCATATTTGATGTTGATGACCTCTTGAAAAAATTTATACACCATTTCTCTTATAATATCAAGCATGATATTTCATTAGTAGATTTGACTTAGGCCAAGTAGAAATTTGGTGATATTTTTTCAAGTTACCTATAAAATGGAGGGTGTTTGATAGTCACTTTACCCATAGATTTATAGATAAATAATTGGATGTTGTGTTTACTAATAATTTGCACAATGAGATATCTTACCACTCAGAGCTATAGTGTGCACACACCTTCAAAGATATTATTAAGAAAGGCTTTCAGATTAAAAAGGACCATATTAACAAAGGTATTATGAAGTTAATCTCCTCAAATCAAAATCAAAATCAAAATCAAAATCAAAACCAAGGTGCAGGTCTAAGTCTAAGGATAAGAATTGATACCCACTCAGACTAACAACTATGAAAAATACAAGCAATATAACCATAACAATAACATTGTTGTAAATGAAGTTACTAAGTTTTACCATGTTTAAATAGTGTAAACATCATCTATTTAACCTATATTGTAAATTCAACTTACTTTACATCTTCACCCTAATCATCAAGCACAACCTATCTAGAAACCTAGACCAGATTCTCAAACATAGAAACACAACCTTTATAAACCCCTCCTCCAAGAATAAGATCCACTCCTAGAGTCTTCAGTGATCTTAGTGAATCTATTGAAATAGTGTTTCAAAATAAATTCATGGCTAATATGATTAATTGGCCAATTCTAAAGCACTATCTTAAGGGTATTCTATATTCAGACTAGTACAAAAAGCATGAGATCTATGAATACCATCATGGTCATGGACATTTTATACACCATTGTGTGTAATTGAAGTACCTCATATAAAATATGTTATAAAATGGGGATATTACATTGGATAATAGAGTGTCTACATCCAATCAACACCTAAGTATCTACCAAAACCCTTTTCATAGCATAATAATAACAATCAACAACAATAATGAAGAATAAACCAACAACAAAAATAATAACAATACCAACAACCACCATGATAATAATATAAGAAATAATAACATCAACTGAATGGGAGGAACCAAGGCCAAAATGACCCCAATAACCAGAATTCTTCCCATGTAGTTACATATGACTACAATAAAGTTATAGGTCATATTGTAAGTGGGAATGTTTCTATCATTACCATTAATCCTAGACCAAGTGCCAATATACTAGGATTATTGCCAAACAATTATAATAAACCCACCTATGCCAATAATCCTTCCTTGACCTAGGACCATAACCAAGTGTAATAGAAACCAAGGATTACTATTTTAGGACCTTATACCAATAACTAGCCATTGCCATGTGACCATAACCAAGTGTACCAACAATCAAGACTTATCTTATTTGGCCCATCTCCACCACTTTCTAGTAACAACAGTCCTGTATCAAATCATGATTGTGCAATCATAACTTAGAGGTCTAAGATTACCTTCTCAGGCCCACAACTTCCTCTCAATAAACAAATCCAACCATCTATATTAGCTAGGATAACAAATTACCATTATTAAATAAAAAATGTATGATGTGTAGATCAGCTTTAGAAGATGACCACACAAATATCCATTATAAATTTGTTGTGTATGTCTACTATCCACAATAATATATTAATAGAACTCCTAGGCTAATCCCAAGTTCCAAATGACATAACCCTAGACAAATTTAAATCTTTAGTTGGACATCTAACCCCAAAATAGTAATTGAACTTCAACCAAAACTATATGTCATCCCTTATCCCTATTCATAACAATCCCCTATACATTTAAATTTTCATCACATGGCACAAATTCAAATTTGTCCTCATAGATAATAGATTAGGCCTAAATATTATGTCTTTTAAGCTCATCAATCATCTCAGATATATAGTAGCTGACCTATAACTAGAAACAATCACTATCAAATCCTATAATAATGAAGATTAGGAGTCATAAGGCACCATAATCTTGTCAGTTATCATTGAGCCTTTGACCCATGATACACTTTACCATGTGTTAAACCTAGACCTATCATATAATTTATTACTAGGTAGACCATGGATACATGAAATTTATGTAATCCCTTCGACATTACACTAATGTCTCAAGTTATATCACTCATGCATAGAAGTCACTATCAATGGATATTTGTATCTCTATGAACACTAAAAATATTTGGAGGTTGAATATGAAAGTTATAACTACCATTTTGGCCTAGACCCAGTACCCAAGAAAGATAAATATAAAGAAACACTTGTTAAATTTTTAGATGCTAATTATATAGAACTAGATAGCCTTGACTCATCTTCTCATGTGCCTCCTATTAAAATATCTAATAATTTTACCATCTCGACCAATGGTCTAAGAGATTATTTGACCCATGATATGTTCCATATTTCCAATCTTCCATAGAACCCCAAGTCCTATGGAAGACCTAAAGCTAGGCCACCTTGTATGGGATGAAAAGGAAAAGGAAAACTTCATAATCCATCACATATTATTTTTAAACCAGCCACTAGTCAAGAATGGGACCCACTATCCAATGATGATTCCTGGTTGTATAATGATAATTTGGATGATTGCTAAAAATTACCAAATATCCTATCCCTAATAGGATCATGGAGAACCAAGCTTATGAAGGTGGAGGAATAGGGCAAACTCAACAAGGTACTCTAGAGCTAATTTCTATGACTAGGCATAAAGTAACTTATGGTCTTAGATTTAAACTACCTAGAGGTAACCCCACATATCTTATTCATGTTCTAAGTCCAAAAAATAGTGATGACTATGATGGTATCAAAGCATAATTTGATCATAACCTTTATGAAGACCTTGACAATACCAACTCATTTGATCCATATACCATTTTTAACATTACCCTAGTAATATGACATTCTAATGTTCCTCTTTATCATCCTCAACATATAGACTAAGACCAACAAGTATACATATTTCCTATAGATGAGTTTGAGAATGATGAAGCCTTTTGTGATTTTCTAGGCCTAAGAGATAATGTTTTGTTGGGAGACCACAAACAAGGGTTCTTTATCAAACTAGATCCTACAACCTATTTTGGAGAGTGGGTGAATACCCTTAGCCAAAAATAAAAAATAAAACATTAAGGCCCCAAAGTGCAAATCTATTTAAGGTGTTATTGGACCAAGGTAAAAGTAAAGAGAAAGGCTAGTATTATTATGAAAACTTGTTTTAGGCACCATTAGACAGGGGTGTTCACCTTTCCTTAAATGAAGCTCAGGAGACTACTAACGATGAACTTAATTTTGGATTTGAGTTCAATTTAGCAAAACAATATGCCTTTGATATAATTTCCCATGAATTTATTATAGTATTTTTGGCATGGCTATCATTGCCATTAGGATATTTAAATTCATCCTATTTGGGAAATTTTGAATTACTAGTCCAACTAGAGGAATTTGTCATTGTAGGACAATTCACATCATTGCTAATAATTATGAAAAATGGCTCAACTCTCTAAGTAGAAGATATTATGTAAGTCAACATTTAGACTCTAGATGAACTGAAGTAGATAAAATTAGGTACATCCCTCACTAAGGAAGAACTAAATTTTATATATCCTTTTTTAGGAAATTTGTTGACATTTTTACATGGGACTATTCAGACATGTCAAGTTTGGACCTTACCTTGGTAATACACCACCTTGTTATACATCCTAATGCAAAATCTGTGAAACATAAATTATGCAAGATGCATCCTCATATTGATGTATTAGTAAATAAAGAGTTAGAAAAACTCTTAGAAGCAAGATGCATCTATCTAATTGAATATTTAGAATGGATCTTCAATATTGTGCCTATTAGAAAAAATCCATAAGGGATGAGAATATACACTAATTTTAGAGACATGAACAAGGCCTACCCTAAGGATGACTTTCCTCTATCAAATATCGATATGATAGTTGACTCCATAGTGGGGTATGAAGTGATTTCACTTATGGATGCATTTTTAGGGTACAATCAGATTAGGATCACACTAGAAGACAAAAACAAAATAGTGTTCACCACTCCTTAGGGAATTCATTTTTATTAAATTATGTTATTCAACCTCAATAATGTTGGGGCCACATACCAAAAATCTATGCCCATCATATTTCATGATATGATGCATGATATTTTTGAAGACTATGTCAATGACATATTGGGTAAATCAAAGACCTATGTAGATCATCTACTTATGATAAGAAGGATATTTTAGAGGATTTTTGAGTACAAAGTTTGACTGAATCCCAAGAATTTCATCTTTGGTATCACTTCATCAAATTATTAGGCTTCATTTTCTCTCATCAAAGCATTATATTTGATCCTACCAAGGTGCAATCCATGATAAATATTCCACCACCTTCCACTATAAATTAGATCCATAGTTTTTAAGGGAAAATGCAATCTATCAAATGGTTCATTTCTTAGTTGGCTGATAAATTCCATCCTTTCACTCACTTACTAAAGAAGGGTATCACATTTCATTGGGATAAAGACTATCAAAAAGATTTCCAACACTTGAAGAAATATCTTGCTAATCCACATATTTTATTACTACCAATGCCATGAAATCCATTTCTACTATACCTATCTACTATAAACAAATCCATGGGGGCACTTTTAGCTCATCATGATGAGAATAGGAAAGAGCATGTCATGTACTATCAAAATCATAAACTTGTTGCATATGAACACAACTATACACCAAAATAAAAATCTTGTTTAGATATGGTCTTTATAGCTCAAAATTTGTGGCATTACATGCTTAACAAAAAAACCATAGTTATTGCCAATGTAGATCCACTCAGGTATCTACTATCCAAGATAACTTTGCAATACTACATGGCTAAATGGATCTTGCTTTTGATCAATTTCAAGATCGAGTATATCAACTAGAAAGCTATAAAAATACAAGTAATTTCAGATTAGATTGCTAATCTCCTTTGAATATACCAAACCACTAAATTTTCAATTCCCAAATGATTCCATCATGACTACCATAGAAAAACCTCCTAAGGAATAACACTAGAAGTTGTATTTTGATGGATCATTCACATCACATGGATCAAGGGAAAGATTATTATTTATTAAATCATAAGGGGATATTATTTTGAAATCATTTTATATCACCTTCCCTTATACTAATAACATGGTTGAATATGAATCACTTGTTGCAGAGATTTGTCAAGTGATACAATGGAATATTTGGCATCTCATGGTTTATGGTGATTCTTAATTAATCATCAATTTAGTTACATACCACTTTTAAACCAAAGATGACAAGATGGTGCCATACAAGGCCATTGTAGACACTCTAATATAGGATAGTGGATACCATATCTACCATTGGTTCTTTGTTCTACCACATAGACAAGGCAAAAAAATATCAATTACTCATGGAAAATATTTTAGCACCTGCTCATGATCCTTTAACTATCATAATGATCTATGATATTGTTATTCCCATCTCTATTTGGTTTTTATAGATATATAATTACCTTCATGACCATATCATGAAACTAAACCTATCATTCAAATAACAAAAAACCTTTATACACCAATCCTCTTGATATACCTTACTTGGCCCAACCCTTTACCATAAAATCTTTGACTAAACTTTGCTTCATTTTTTAAATTTGGTATAAGTCGCATTAGTATTAAGGGAATTTCATCAAGGATTATGTGGATTCCACACCAATGGGGCCATCCTGGCCAAAAAAATCCTACGTATTAGTCACTATTGGCCAACTATGGAAGAAGATGCAATTGTTTATGTCAGAAGGTGTGACAAATGTCAAAGTCATACCAATATAATACATGCTTCAGCCAAAACACTAAAACTAATGCTTACACTATGGTTTTTTGAAATGTAAAGAATTGATCTCATTGGGAATATTAACCATACATCATCTTATGCCATAAACACATCTTTACTGCTATTAAATATTTCACGAAGGGGTTGAAGCTATACCCCTCACTTTTGTGACTAGAAAACAAATTTCCAAATTCATCTTCAACCATCTCATATATCATTATGGTATCCCATATGATATTATATATAATAATGGTAGATTATTTAAGAACAAGGATGTTAAATCACTTTGTGTCAATACAACATCACACAACATTTTTCCATTGCATATTACACACAAGGTAATGGCTAAGTAGAGGTATCAACTAAGACTATTTCAACATCATTTAAAATATTGTCAATGATTTTGGACATGATTGAAACCTATAAATCTTCCATTCCCTTTGGGTATATCTCACTAATTACCATACTCCAATAGGAGCCACACCATATTCCCTAGTCTATGGTATTAAGGTCATTCTTCCCATTGAGCTTGAGTTACCTTCTCTATGTATCTCATTAAAACATGTCCTAGATGATGAAGATTATAGAGTAGCTCAACTACAAGAGCTATAGTTACTTGATGAAAAAATCATGGTTGTTGTTAATAATCTTTAAACATACCAAAATCAATTATGTGGTCAATACAACTGGTGGGTCAAGCATAGAGAGTTAAATCTTGGTGATATTATCCTTAAAGCAAACTAGAAGAACACCATGGCCAAGAAGAAGAAGAAGAGAAGTTCAAACCCAATTGGATAGGCCCATATGTTATTGTTAACAAATGTCTCTGGAGCATACAGGCTCACTACACCAAACAGAGATGAACTTGATGAGCCCATGAACATAATACACCTCAAGTGTTATTTTGCTTGAAGGAATTGAAGTTTTGTCTATGAGGCTCATTCACATTGTACTATATCATCATATTATTTTTACTATTACATATACTATTCTAACATTAATTCACTATTAACTAAAGTTTTTTTACCCTCTTGATCCACCCTTTTTAATCTTGGTTTAGCTCCATTAGTTCTTTATGTACATTCAACAATAGGATTCTAATGAAGTTTCAGTAGTTGATTCAGTATTCTAAACAAAGGCAGTATCTTAGACTAGTATGGTGGTTTGCTAATTACATTCTTCATTGTTGTAACATTCCACTTCATCTTTCATGCTACTAATTATAACCTCCTTTGGTAAAATTAGTATCTTTGACCCACATTGTTATTTCTTACTTATACCCATTTATGGGAAAGTTAAGAGTAACACCTTTACCATGCATTACCACATCACCCTACCATTCCTATATTATACTATGCCATTTGTATAAATTCATGAACTTATTTCTACCTAGTTAGATTCTTCCATTACAAAGGCAAAACTATAGTGACTTGAGGTCCCATTTGGACTATGTAGGTAGCGCTCGATTCCCATTGAGGTTGGCTCAATCACCCTAAACCCATACTCTCACCATTTTATAAGTTAGATTGTTTAGTATCAGCTATACCTTCTTTTTCTTATATTTCCCCCATTTTATTTATCTATTTCATTATCTCCTATAAACTATGGTCAATGTTTATTTTCTTTTTTATGTCATTACTTCCATATAGCCTAGGGGTAACCATGTGTCATTGTTCTTATGCTATTATACATGTGTTATTTTTTCCTTGCTTAGATATCACCCTATCACTAAGAGTAAAACCTTTATTACACATGCACGAATAATTTTTTTCTACTTGCATTAATATTGTGATTAATGATTGTTTGTGTTTTTTTCATTTTATTTTGATTATTTTATTCACTTTTTATTTTGTTGTATTTTATTTGTTTAGTTTTTTATTTATTTATTTACTTTGTTTTTTGTCCCTTGACTTAGTATGTATGTGTTCATTGGGTGATTCGTTGTATATTATACTTATGTCCATCCATATTCATATGTTAACATTGTCATCATGGTTTTTATCATTGGTCCATTATTTTCAATTTTTAATTAGATCATGTGTCAATCCTTATGCATATTTTAGATAAATTATCATTATGTGTTAAATCATGGTGCATATCATCATGTGCTACATAAAAAATTAGCTCAAGGAATCTTACAAGCAATGATGTTATGATACTTCTTAGTCACTTGACAAAATCCTGATCTATCCCAATATTAGCCAAATATAGAGTAATTAAATCATGAATGAATTTTAATCCTTTCTAGTTAAGACATGCATCTCCATACTATTAGGTTACCCAAATTCATGTTTCTCCTTTGTACCATCTTACTCTTACTCCATGAGTATAGATTCAATATGTAATCCCCCTTTTCTACTTTTCCATATTGTCCCAAACCATAATGCTAATGATTATAACTACATTGAGACAAATCATTATGTTTTGATCTATCTATATCATAATGCTTATAACTACCTTTAGGAAAACCATTATCATTATCCTACCCTATTGGGCCATGTTTTCCTTATGCTAATAATTATACCCACCTTTGGGAAAATCAATACCTCTATCCACCCAACTAAGGCATTTTTCATTATGATAATGATTATAACCACCTCCAGACAAATCATTATTTTTCCTTCACCATGTCAATGATTATAACCACCTTTGGGTAAATCATCCTTTTTATCTTCCCAACTGAGTCATCTCCCTGGGCTACTAATTATAATTATCTTTGGGTAAATTAGTATTTTCTACTCCCTTTACATTTAGGTCCCATTAGCTTCTTATTTTCAAGGAAATGGTTGCTAACCTTATTTGTTGTTCATCCCCTCGAGGGGGCATCTAGAGCTAATTCATTACCATTTGGGGTATTAGGAAGTTAAGGAAATTTTCATTATTTGAGAATACATTACTATTCTTATAGATTTCAATGCCTTTTAAAATAAGGGCAATCTGTAGACACCCCATTATGGCCACAACTAGATTCTAATTGCACTTTAAATTAATTTCTATTAAATAATGCAAATTAAGCCTATGAATCATTAAATGTCCCAATTTCATCTTCATGTCATTCATTAGTTCTAAAAATCATGTTTAGGCATACCTATTTGGGATATTATCTTATATACAATAATAACCTCTCCTAGATTCATTTCTAGTCACCTTAACACCTAAAAAATTGGTAGTTTGGCCTTTGGACACATTAAGTGGGGCACTTGAACAATTCCTAAAATATATAAAATGCTAATCAAAATGAATAAAATAATTAAACTAGATTAAATCCTTAGCTAAATAATCTATTTATAATTAATTAATATTTAAAATGTAAATTCAAAAATTCATAATATCAAGCTTCTTCATCATTACTTTTGTGAGTTGTCAAGCTCTCACAAAATATCTAACAAATATCTAAATTTGTGATCCATGCCTATTAATTAAAAAACATAATTATGTGCCACCTCCTTAACTCAATTGGTGTTATCCTTAACTCACCTAAGTTTGGTTTAAAGTCAATCATGCTTAATCCTAACCTAACTCGACTTGGGTAAGAGTTAATTTTGGAGGTTATAAATAGAAGGTGTTACTTATTGATCTTAAATATTTTCTAGTGCAATGTTCTTATGCCAAAATACTTACAAAAATATTAATTGTAGTTTTACCATGCTAGTTTCATATTCCAAGCCAAGATAAGCCAACCAACATTACAAAAGTGCCAAGGAAATGTGGAGCAATGGAGTTTCATTAACAAAGATTTCTTGAGCACATCGCTGAGTAAGCCAACTCAGCAAGTGATTTTAGAGATACAAGGAAGGAAAATGGAATATTTATTTTATTTTATAGTTGTGTTTTCATTACAAAATTATTATATAATCTCTCCCTATTATCTATGTTAGATGTGTTAGTATTTAGTGTTTTTGTTTTGATTTGATTTTCTTGACTAACATTATATTAATCTACCCTCTATGGATTCCTCATTCATAGATTGTATATATGAATATTTGTATCTATCTATCCATATATATATATGTAGACATATGTCTAAATAATTGAATATTTATGTAGACCTATGTGTCTAAACATCTAAATATCTATGTAGACATATGTGTCTGAATATCTGTGTAGACCTGTGTGTCTAAATATCTGAATATTTGTGTAGACTTGTGTGCCTAAATATGTATCTAAGTAGAATGCATATCTATGTGAGCCTATAAACTTGAATATCTATGTACCTATGTGTTTGAATATTTGTGTAGACCTATGTGTCTAAATCTATATTTGATTAAATTATATATCTATGTGAACCTATGAACTAGAATATATGTGTCCTTATGTAGACATATGTGTCTAAATATCTAAATATATGTGTAGACATGTGTGTCTAAATATATATATGAGTAAACTATATATTTGTGTGAGCCTGTGAATCTAAACCTCTATATTTTTGAAGCAATCTATGTGTATTTTCCCCCTTTTTGGTGAGATAGCTGAGACTTTGGTGAGGGTGTCTAACTTAAAGTGTTAATTATCATCTATATTGGTGTTAAGTAGTGAATATGATGTTTAAAGTTTAAATAGTTTATTTATAATGACAGAGTTTGATTGTTGACATTAATAAGGTGATATATATTTTTTCCATATTGAGTCAATTATGGTAATATCATTTTTGTCATTTTGTAGAGTTAATAGTGATTAGGAGATTGGTTTAACTAATATAGGGCATGGCACATCAATGTCAAGTCTCACAATCAAGAATTAGTTCTTAAATCAGAGTCATAGTTCTCAAAATATTATATTAGAAAAAATTGGTATTAATTGGTGAAATTGGTGTGCATGGTCAACCTTAATAAAGTAGAATTTGATAGATGTGAATTAAATAGGTTATTTTATTAGTTTGTCAATTTATTTAAAGTATTTGAATTGAGAGCAATTTTTTTTCTGAGTTAGATAAATATGTCAAGGAGATAAGGAGCCAATTTGACCCACTATGAGGAAGGGGAGGCAAGGATCCAAGCTATGGAGCTTACCTTGATAAGGGTCATATAATGTTTCCTATTGTTATCATTTGTAATGCATTTTTAATTATTTATTATTAAAAATTAGCTAGTTTAGGGCCTATTTTGAAAAATTGTCCCTAGTCCTTATTTAGGCACTACTATTTAGGACCTAGCACTAGTGTCTAATATGTGTTACTATTGTCTAGTACAACTATTCTATATATAATGCTAGTGTCTAATAGGCTTATGTTGAAATGTTGATAATTATTGACTAGATGATAATGTTTGTTTCTATTTATTAATTTTTATTTTGCATTATTGATGCCTAATTTGGTTGTACTTTTGTAGGTCGATTCCCATATGAGGGAGTTTTGAATTGGATAGATGATGGAGACCTTATGAGGTTTACTCCTATCAGATGCTAATATGTTTATGCTTAAGAGAGAAGGTTTGAGACATGTGTCATTCCTAAAGCCTATGCCTTAGGATAAACACATGATAAATGCATTATGTGAGAGATGGGATAAAAATACCTAAACTTTCTAGTTACCAACTAGGGAGATGAACATTACTCGAGAGGATGTGTATAGGATTTTGTGGCTACCTATTTTTGGGTAGAGATCAATATAGAAGGATATAGGTTCTTGGGATATACAATGGGATTTTAGGTATTTCTCAACTATGGATATAGGGAATCATTGCATAGGGAGCCATAAGAATATATTATTGACATTAATTATTATTATCAAGGTTCTAAAATTGCATAAGTTCTTAGCCATTTTATTAGCTTCATTTGTGACTATAAATAGGACTTGGGTATGAACTCCTATAGGATACATAAGATAGTGTAGGATATAGAGGATCATGGTACCATGTATTTATGGGGTTGGATGATGATAACCCACCTATATAGGGACTTATATCATTTCATGTAAGATATGTGTTGTAGAGGGATTAGATCATCAACATTATTACACTGCTAGGTGTATAAGTACATAACACCAATCAAGCTAGTTTTACCTTTATGATATGGTTGGGCTCATCTATAGCTATTTGTAGAGAGGTGGAAATGGATGGGTCACATGCTAAGGAAGACCAAAATATAGTGATGGCATGTGTTGGATAGTTTAAAATCTAGGGATATTATTTAAATTCCCTACAAGGGTTATAAGGGATGGCCTGAGGATGGTACTCAGCTTAGATGAATCTAAGTGAGTTGTTATCTTCATAAATATTAGTTAAATGTTATAAATAGTTCTAGTATGAGCATGTTACATGATGGTTCAAGGTGGTTTAAGATGTGCCCCCAAAACCATTGGTATGGTTGATTATTTATCAAGCTCTTATGATGCTAGGTAGCAAACTAAGGCCATCTAATGTAGAGTTATCTCCCATTCATTTGATAGAATAGGATACTAAGATTGATATTCTAGATATAGATGATGTGGGAGTGACTGATGCCTACACATTTTGGTGGAGAGATCATATACGGGCACCTCTATTTCTGAGAGGTGGGATTATTTCATATGATGTAATAGAGGTGGGGCCCCTTAGGGTTATTGATGGTGATTTTCTATAGTGTATTTTTATATTATATGTAGTTGGTTATCCTTTTATTTGATAATAAATTTGATGTATTTCATGGGTATGTGTAGATTCAAGAGATGATGAGTATTGGGAGACTACCATCATGTTGACACTTTACGTATTGACATGACATAATCCTGATGATTTCATATACGATGGATTGGTAGAGAAGGCCACTGATGTTTCCAATGTTCATGCCCATTTATTTGACTAAGGTATAGTAGCTTATGTAGTGTAAATATGAGTAGAAAGATAAGACACATGTACAGCTGCATAGATATACCATGCCCACACCAAATGTTCTAAGTGGGGACAATAGTGAGATAGTGGATGATTACATACATATTCAGTGAGAGCATCTATAGTTTATGGTTTAGGTAGGTATGTATCATGATAAAGTAGATGTAATCATCAATCTAGATCACAAAAGGAGATTGGAACCTCCTATTCTAGCATGGATATGCCTGAGAGTGAGAGTGAGAAAGCTGGTCTTAGGGGCCATGTCTGCATTATTGAGTGATGGACTAAACTTGTATTGAAACTATATTTTGAGCTATATATATGGATGTTCATTATTTTATTGGTAGTGTGTATATTATTATTTGTATCTATTTATATTGTGTGTCTTGATATGTGTTTAATTGTTTTGATTATTTTAAATGGTGGTATTGGTATATGGTATTTGTTAAATTAGAGTTATAGATTTTTTTTGTGTATGAATTCTTAGATATATGTGTATTGGATTAATATTTGTTATATATTAGTATATGTATATTGGTATTCCATAAGATTTATGCATGTAGATTATGTAACTACAGTATGCCCAATCTAAACCCAGATGGCATGGAGAACCAATAACCATACTTCTCATATTGTGTTAGTGTAAAAAAAGACTCTAAAATTGAAATAATTTGTGATACATTGTTGGTGGCTAGATGTGTAGACTCTATAATAAAGAGCTTGATTGGTTGGTGTGCTAAAATTATACTCTAAGATTTGTGATCTATAAAAAATATGTTGATTGGTGTTCAAACTAAGAATATATTTTGATCATTATAATTATTTCCATGTATATTTTTTGGTGTTCAAAAAATATTATGCCCTTAACTTTGTGTTTGTTTCCATATATCTTGATATGTGTTTGGACTATTATTGTGATTTGATCTCTATAGTTATTCCCATATATCTTGATTGGTATACAAACCAAATTTGTTCTCTAATATTTGTAGTTGTTTCCATATATCTTGATTGGTGTATGAAATGAAGTTGTTATTTAATCTCTATGAACTATCTATCATCTCTATTAAAGCTATGGTGCGTGAGATCACTCATAAATAGGTGTCCAATAAATCACATGTCACATACAATGAGAAACCAATAGATCCTCAAAATGAACATCATAGGATAAATATATCATAGAAGAGTGTGATCTAGGAGATTATGGAGATTGAGACGTTAGCTCCCCCTATGTAAATCCTTTAATGCCTTGATTGACATACTAGTCAATGCAGGCTCAAAGTGCATAACAATGATCATTTGAATGTCTATTTATCTTAAGAAAATTTTAATATGGATTATGTGATACCCAATGTAGATGGTGTACTAGATGATGATTAGTAGGATGAAGTGTCATCATCTCCATATCTAATAATGTAAATGAGATTTCATGATGCCTATCCCTATTTAAAAATTGTATAACACATCTATGTGTATCCTATGTTTTTTTCACTGTAGGAAGTGCTCTGTGAAGTGGATTTTTTCACTTATGGAGTATCTTTATCAATTACTTTTGTGCCACTACTTTGTTACTTGTAAGTGGAGTAGGCTCTTGTACCATGTTAGATGATTGGGGATTTAATGGGACTACATCTATATATACCTTTGAATGTTTAACCACTGACCCCAATTTTGGATCTAATATTATAATGATGTTACATAGATGTCAAAATGAATTTATGTATAATATAGAAATTTATACTTAAGAGGAAAAATGAAGCCTCTAGAAAATATGTATTGTACCTCTAAATTTATCGATTGATAAATCAACTAACACAAACATGATTTGAATCTTAAAATGTATTCATATGTTGGCTTTCTCTCACCCTAATGTAATGAAGGTAACCTCTCATATGTGACTTGAGGTCCCATATTTTGTATGTAGTGCCTAAAAAACACTATTTAATAACTCCTCATATATATGTAGATACCCACTAGAGACTTTATGATGGAACCAATCTAATGATTACCCATCTAGGGACTTTGTAAATAATTTTAGTATAGTCAACTTATTTGTAAGATGTGCCATGGATTTATCATAATCCTGAAGGTGTAATTAAGCATCTCTATCCCCATCAAATATAGGTAACACTAGTATATTAAATTTATGTGGACAACTTGTAGTGGAGATTATGCATGGAATAGGGTTTCTATGGATAACATTGGCATCGACTCAATATTAGTATGCTTTGTTCTCTAAAGTGATATTGTGTATCTATTATTATAAATCACCCACAATATACATCAAATAAATTAACACTTGTGAAGGTATATTATCATCATCAAGGGGTTCATTTAATGATTGAATTTTTATTTATCTTAGCCATTGGCATATTTCATTACAAACCTTTTTTTTCTTTTTTTTGTTGCGGGGGTGGGAGGTGGTGGGGGGGGGCGGGGGGGGGGGGGGGGGGGGGGGGTTCTTTTTAACCTTTGGAGGTGTGATATTTAGGACATAGCTAGAGGGAAATGACTTATCACCCTTGTTTATGTTAGTTTTATAAGCATTCTCAACTATAATAAGTGGGGTTGAGGGAAATTCATTGGTATCTCTTATATTATTAAGTTATAAAGAAGTATCACATGATAATTGAATATAAGTTAATTTATTTTCAATTAAATGCAAACGATGAACATAATGTGTGTGTGTGTGTGTGTGTGTGTGTGTGTGTGTGTGTGTGTGTGTGTGTGTGTGTGTGTGTGTGTGTGTGTGTGTGTTTGACATATGACCTAGTATTTGTTTTAACAAGAGAAATAGGTGAAGTAGGAGGAGAACTAGAAGGTGTAAATTTTATGTCCTTAATTTAATTCACTTGTAGAAGTAAGATTAGAAGAAGTATCATCCACATGATCATTAAGAGAGAGAGTAGGAGAAAATTTTAAATTTTTACTACTATGGAATTTGTCATCATGTGTAGGTGTAATGAAATACATTTTTTTACTAGGTATGTGTGGAATGAAATAATTATTATCACTTTAAATTTTTGAGCTGAGGGTAGAAGTAGCAAACATGTTTTCTTTTTACATATTATGACATGTAGGAGAAGAGTTAGAGACATTTGCATTATCAATTTATGGTAAATAATGATTGCATTGATCTTGGAGTGTAAAATAAGGTGATAAAATAATTTAATCTACCTTAGTTTGTGCATTGATAAAAGGTGTAATATCATTGGTATATGTTTTTTTGAATTTAGCTAAGAAGGGTAAAGAAGATGTATTAATCTTATCTATTTTTTTTTGAATCATGCAAAAGTGTATATTATGTATTACAATTATATTGATGTAATTTTAATAATGTGGTAGTAAAAGTATTTTAAAATCTATGATCACATTAGAACAAATAACTACCAATAAGAGGATCTTTTGGAGTTATATTGTTAGTTTGATTTTGAGGTGTAAGATAAGAATGAGAGGAAAGAGAAGATGATGTATCTAATATATCCTCATTTACATATTTTTTTTCATGCTCATAATAATCCTCATATCCATTATTATAAAAATAATCATCGTCATCATTATAAATGAATTAATGAATAATATTGAAAATTTATCCATTCATTATTATAATTATGAGAGGAATTCAAATTTTCATCAATTGGGTGAGGGGTAGAAGACTTCTTAGATGACATTTTAAACTTACCAAAGAAGATAATATAAATAATTAATAAAAAAACACAAGAGGTAGAATGTAATCTAACATAAGTATATGTGCAATTGAGAAATTTCAAATCAAGTGTGTAATAGAAACTAGGATTCTAAGTGAAACCCTAATTACTAGTATTTGGATGTATAAGAAACTAATATTTGGATATAGGGTTTTGAATTAGGGTTATATTGAAAAAAAATTAATTACATTGAATAAATAAAACCCTAATGTGGGATTGATTAAATGATCTAGGTTATGCCAAAAAAATGGAAAAATAGAAGTTTATACCCTAATTTAGTGCATAAAAATTGGGAGAAGGTAAACCTTAGGCAAAAATAGGGTTTTAAGAAATAATATAAGTTAGGTTCACCAAATTTTTTAACCTTTTATGACTCAACTATTGTAGATATTATGTTATTAAAGGGATAAGAATGATGTTAATCTAGGATAAAAATTGGAAATGATTGATTTATTGACCTTTCCCAAAATAGATAGTTAGAAGAGAAAGAGTATTTATCTAGAAGTAAACAAGATTTTTTGAAGATCAGGGATTTTAAATAGGCTAGATAAATAGGCAAACACCTTCCATTTACTGAATATTATTTAAATTTGGCCTTAGATAGTAATGCCAATATTAGTATGGTAGCGCCATGTGGTGATAGTATCCAATTATGGTGTTAGTGTCCCTCCTATAAGAACTATCTAAAATTTTTAGGGAAGTTGTGGGAGGTTTTGGAGGTCCTTTAAGTGGTTATTTTTAATTGAGGGCTCTCCTTTGTCACTATTTTATATGAATCTCTAGGTTGTGGGATGTTACTATTAAATTTAAAAAGGAAGGGAAAATTGGGTTATGGGATGGTACAATTATGTGGAGTAGAACCCATGTTTTCCTAGCCACTACCTACATTAACCCCAATGATAGGGGTATTATATTGCATGTAGTTCTCCCTTAGGTGGCATGCATAATCAAATTGCATGGTATGCTAGAATGACTTTCTCTTAGGCCCTTCTTTGATCAAGCATGTAATGTATAGATGTGATGGTTGAGTAGTGTGTAGAGTATTGAGTTATACTATTGATTAATTTTATATAATTATGTGCCAAAATAGTAAGTGCTAGATGTAAAATGCCTTGTGAATATTTTTGTATAGAAGGAAATTTGATTTGAATATAAGACTTTATTCACTGGCTAACATGTTATAAAAGATGGATTAAAAACATAAGAGAAGACTTAATAAAAGGTTAGGACTCAAACATGGATGAAATGCTCATTTGACACTAGAGCTATAATTAGACATTAGCACCATGTGGTGCTACTATCTTGAAGATGGTGTTAGTTTCATAATTCTTAAATTAGTGATAAAACAAAGTAAGATAGACTATGGTCCCTTGTGACTAAGAGAAAGTGATTTATGATTATTGAGGGTGCTACAAATAGGGGAAATAATACATAAGAAAAATCAAAAGACTTAGAATGACCATGCAAATAAGGAATATATTAATCACTAAGACCTTCATGTAAAAGAGAAAAAACACATAGTACTTATGTTTTCTTGACCAAATTATGGGTCTTACACTATCATTTTCTATAGCATATCTAGAGTTGGCATCATTTAAAATTTGTCTTTCATATAAGGATGTGAAAGAAGGTATGAAAAAGGATCATGAGTCTCAAGCCATAAATTCCTTTAATAAAACCTCATATTCATGGGCATACAACTATTTACAAAAATTCAAAAACACCATGATACCACTTAAAAAGTTTATGAAGTGTGTATGATATGATACTATTGATTCAAGGCCTAGGTGGTGACTTGGTAGATAACAAACTTAATATAGATTAAATAGGTTATATGCATAAGTGATTTATTGAATGATAGATAATATGAGATGAAATGTAGTAAAGAGAAAGGGAAGAAATAACAAGGTGATAAGAGATTTATAATTGTAAAAAAAAAAAGATTGTATTATGCTAAGTTATGTAGAATCTGAGAGATCAATTATTGTTGCTACAAGGATTCATATCTATATTATTTTTATGTGGTTTGGCACAATGTATTTATAACCTAAAAAGAATGGAACTATACATTACTATACAATACAAGAAGACAAAGCATTGGTTAAACTATTATAGTTGTTGGTAATATCCACTTCATCACCACTAAGTGCATTGATACCACTTACCACCATTATTGATAAGCTTTTGTTTATAGTTTTGAGACTATAGGGATTGTGTAGTAACATAGAAATAGATTTAAAAGGAAACCTTTTACACATAGGTGTGGAGCCTAATGACATGATTATTGACATAATAATAAGGTTGGACATGTAACTACAATAATATGTGGGTATGAATGAATGACCTCGATCCTTTTAGATTGATATAAAATTGATGAGTTTGATGTCATGTTTTTAGAATTGAAGGATGACATATTATTATAGGAGTTTAGAAATGGACACATAATGGAAATCATGCAAGTGTTTCCATTTAGTGATGTACATATAACCACTCTTAATGAAGGTGAATTATGTTATGTTGGAAAGTTAGATTCAATGTTGTATGACATGTATGTGATGACATCATTGGCATAATGGTAGGACTTAGACACTTTATCCTTTTGGCTCCCCACAGGGGAGATGATTGTTACATGTGAGGATATATGGAATATATTGATACCTACCATGGTTTTCATATGTGTGACCTTGTATGGTTGTGACTTTTAGGATCAGATAGGATAGTCCCACCAGTATATGACTTAGCATGCTAGGTGATCTTGGTATATATATAGAAATACTAATTATTTATTGAATGGTATTTTACTATAGAATGTTCTACATGTATAGAATTTTGTGTGTGTGTTACTATAATACATTATTAATTTTGATGGTGTTAGTGTTTCTATTTCATAAATAATGTATCATTTCATCTAGGATATTGAGGAGTATAGTGCAATATATTTCTCATTATAGATAATGATGGATCATTGATTTAGGAACATACATTGATTAACCTAAGAGGGATTTGATGGTGGGTTTGAACTAATGTAATTATTACACTATTGGTCATATGAGAATATTTATATGACACATCTTATGGATATGCCCATGGTGATTTGGCACATCCATAGATGTTTTCTTAGAGATGGGTTAGCATTGTACATGTTATGGGATTAGGACCATGGAGTGTCTCTGTATTATTGATCAACTATCATACGATTCTATTTTATAGAGGTTTCACTAGGATTTTTCAAGGTGGGATGAGGATGGATTATATTTGCAATGGATTCATGTTAGTTATTCCATGAGTGTTTACCTAATATCTTTGAGTGGTTTTAATTTGAGTGTGTTATGCACTAGTTTGGTATTAGACATGATGTGCCTCTAGTACCAATTATATGGAACCTATTTATTAGAGTTATTAGACATGATGGTGAGTTAGGATGACCTTATGCATCTGAGTTGACACCCATTCCTTTAACTGAGGTGGACCTAATGATTGAAATTCATAATGTTGATGAAATTGGGTGTACATTTATGTACACACAATGTTGGATGGATCATTAGTGGATTACCTTATTTCATAATGTAGTAGAGGGTGACCTTTATATATAGGGTGGAGGAGGAGATGTAGGTGATGTAGAAACTAATAATTCCAATGGTTTTCATGTGGTTGCAACTATGTATATAAGTTCTAAAAATAATTTCATCATTATTATTTACTTTGATAGCTTTCTCATTGATATCATGCATTATTATTTTATATGAGGTGATTATTATTTGATGAAGATCATAGAGAAAACATTTATATTTTTTAATAGACATGTGTCAGTGAGTAAATTCTTATAGGTTTAGTTGAGTGCCTATGCATAAGCTCAGATTAATATATGACTATCTATCTCAATCAAAATGGACTTGCACAAAGGTCAATCAACTAGAACTTGTGATACTTATGTCTAAGGTTATGACTAAGATGAAGGGTATCTATCAAGAGGATTATCTATGTCACATGGTCAAGAGTAAATTGGTTCAAATCCTAATCCTATGACATAATGGAATAACTATCACTAGGCCTCCTATATAGTTACTTAATTGTAATCAAACAAAATAAATGATTGTAGGTGTGTAAGTAAAATAAGCTAAATTAAAGGGGTGAGAGTTAGAATTATCAAAAGGGGTAAGGTGACATTCTCAACCACACAGAGGTTTAGGCAACCTATAATGGAATATGGTGATTCTATGCAATCTTTTAAACACACTAGTATTAAGTGTAGAGAGAACCTAGATAAGGATACACACACATTCATTCACTCAGAAAAAATAAATATCTAATTTACTAGGTAATAAAGGAAAGAGTATAGGGTCATAATTTACTTACCTTAGAGTGGACACATTAAGCATCAATCTCCCTTAGCCTAGGTGGAGCTTTTCAAGAGAATTTTTTGGGTGTGAAGACTTTCAAAGGTTGGGCTTAATTTATATACCAAAAAGACTCCTCATAGTGAATATCCAAGACTTACATAAGATAAGCTTTATTTAAGATGAATTTATAGACCACTAAATCCTCTAAATGTGACTTAGGGTAGAATTTCAAGTGAAATAAAAGTAAATAGATTATATCATATGAATGAAATCTGATCTATATTTATTGATCCAATACGTGAAACCAACCTTAAGCTCTAATTTGATAGCATTGACTAGGCTGATATAGTTTAAGGGAGTCAACTGACATAAAATGACATCAATCAGGTTAATATAGTATGAATGTCATAAAATAAATCTCATAACTATAGTGATTTGGTTAATACAATACATGAAGGGAAAAAATGTTAAAATATCATATCAACCTAGTCATTGCATAGGAAATGATGAAAATTAGCACAATTTAGTATGATAAGATGGAAAGAGATAATTAGTAGGAAAATCTAAAGAAGTTATACTAAGGAAGGAATGATGTAGTCATTATATATCAATAACTCTGACAAAGCACCATGAAATTGACCCACCCCACTCATGGTTCACCCTTTAAGGTGTACACTCAAGGAGATCGATAATTGATAAGTCATTTTAAGAGAAAGCATCAATAAATGATAAAGATGAAAAATATAATTTGTACACATATGGCCCACCTAAATTTTCTCATGCATCATAATAGTGTAACATGGGATGGTGTTTTAGGAAAAAACATGGAAACACAATAACTGAGCTAACTAAAATAAAATGTGTAGATAACTAAAATTAAATAAAATGTGAATATGTACCTTCACTTACCTTGTTGATTGTATAAAAAGGTTTCATGTGTAACAGGTGATGAAATGTGCCCAACATGAAAATTGAAGAAGTGGACTTGAAAAATAAGATAAAATTCCAATTTTTTGCAAAAAAATTATGTTACACCTAAAACCTATCTATCTCACTAGGATTCTAAGGATTTTTTTAATTTTTGAAAAAAGAACTACATAAAAAAAATATGTTAAAAAAATAGAATATGTTAGTAAATAACTAAAGGATTTAAAATATGAAAAATTTAGTATAAAAGGGTGAAAACTATTCCTTTGTGCATTTGATATTTTTGAAAACTAGAGCTCTGATTATCCAAATTTAATGATTCAATAAATCATGGTTTGCATGAAAAGAGGCACACATGTTGGTAGACATATCACTACTATAAATAGAGTAATACAAGTATGTAGTACATGAATTGTTCATTTTTGTCATTTTGGGGTAAAATGATCTAGATTAGGAAATCTAGGCATTGGGGTAAATATGTGTAATTAAATTTATCCCAACAACCACAAAATTAAATTTAAAAATAGGATAGGAAATGGGTAGATGATGAAAATTCAAAAATTAGGTCAAGGGAATTTATAAGAGCCAAATTAAAAATCATTATGCTTAATGAACTATAACACTAGGCTGATATAGTTTTTAAGTGGGTGTAAAACTTCTTGGTCAATACCATAGATGTTGGCTAATGTGATTGTGTAATAAATTGGTTGATATAGTATAACATAGTTGATGTAGTATAAAATTAGCTAGAGTGGTTGGTACATTAGTATGTGGTCAATATTGTAGAAAAGTAAACTGTGGCTGATGTATTGTAGCATGTGGCTAATGTAGTTGAAAAATGTGTAAGCAACATTGATATAGTAGTATATGATGTATGTAGCAGAACTAAAAAATGGTGGATACCGTAGTAGCTGGCCAATATAATATAACAATGATCTTGGATAATTTAGTTTTATGCATAGTTAATGCAATCTAAAGGGTTAAAAATATTAATTTTTATGTTTTGTGAAAAATGTAAGCATTTATTTTAGATTTTTGGATGAAAACCTGATTTGTGTTTTGTTGTTGGATATTTTCTAAAGTCATCTAAGATCATGTAAACTATTAGATGTGATATAGATACTAGATATACTACAGAGACTTTAATAGTTGATTAGGTGTATTTGACCATGCTTAAATTTAGAGGCATTATGGACATATGTCACATACCTCTCAACATGGATTTGATATCCATTTTCATCATAGCATGGAAGAGGTTGGCAGACACTTTTATATGGGTGGTGGATGGGAACACCATAGAGATTGTGATCACTAAAGGGCATCCATGAGATCCTAGGACTATCAATCAAGGCACACCAGTGGTATGCAATACCAATGATTTAATAAAATATAGGAGAACCTTAACATAGTGGGTTATTAACTCTAATAGGTATGACTAGTGGACACTTGTCAAAAGATTGTTTAATGTATATATATCACATGTTCTAAACATCTAGAAAGCCTTGATCATGTTTATGATAGTGTGTATGCTCTATCATAAATCTAAAATGGTTACTCCATCATATGTTAAATACTTATGTTTTTTCATTTTGGATCAAGGCACACAATATAATTTAGGCTCAATCATCTAGGTAGAGTTGATGCATGACATCTATAACATTTTCAGGAGAAGTCAATATATGATGAGACCTTTTTTTTTTATAGTTGGATATATTAGAGGTTACCCATTTATAAACCTATGGTGTCACCTCATGTGCTATATGACTCCATCCCATGAATGAAGAGGTAGGCTTAGGACCATGTAGTTAGTCCCACACATGTTATACTTGTAGACTATACAAAAGGATATATCATATAGACACCATATCAAGGTACTTTGGATGTTTGTCCAACTATAATATAGGCATGCTTTCTTATATAGTTTATAATATCACACTTATAAACTCCTTTAGTGGTACTTAGGTTTTGGACCTGCCATGCTAGAGAGTGACGAGTTTTTGAAGGAAAAAGAATTTTAGGTGAGGCACTCATAGTGAATCCTCATTGACCTAGAATGATAAGATGGGGATGGATATGTTATCAAGTAGCACAAGTAAAGGGAGGAGGTATATAGATAGTGGCAGTTCCTCAGCAATAATAGAGGGATCCTAAAACAGAATAGGTTGATAGTTGGATTATAGAGTGGCATACAAGCATAATCTCTTGTCAAGTTGTATTCATCCAGATGAGGAGATATAAAGGATTATCACCACCATAGAACACTAGTATCCTTCATGTGATAAGTGGTTGGAGTGATGGACTACTATCATTAAGTAAATGTCTTAATTTTTGTTATCACTTTCATCTCCTAAAAATAGGGATATACATGTTAGATGTTTACTAAAATATTATATATTTGGATATACATTGGAGATCTAATGTATATTTTAGTTTATGTTTTATATGTTCGATGGTGGAGGAGAAGATATAGTGGGGAGCTCTAGTAAACCTTTCCCATCATTAGATTTTGAACCCCATGTTACCTCTTTATGACACCATAGGGATGTAATATTCCATGGTAGTTGTAGATGAAGCATGTGCTAGTTGGTTTACACATGTTAGAGAGGCTTCTCAGGAGATGAGAATGTGAGTGTAGGCTACACTACCTCTGATATCCAAACAAGGAAAGGTGTGGGCATGGATAGAGTTAAACTAAAAGAGGGTTATACACATGGATATAGATAGATAAGTGGGGAGACTAAACGTGTAGGTTAAAAACCTATAAGGATAGGTCCAAGGATTGTAGTCATGCACATAGACTCTATAGTGAATTTTACCTAGGGGACAATCAGGACAAATATATGCAATGAGTGTGGCACATCCTCCTCCTAATGGATAGGTTAGACCAGTGGCTTAGAACTAAGTTTGTATGCTATTTTAGAATTTTTATTGTATCATCTAATGTATCAATATGTATTTGTATAAAACTAATCCATATATATATATATATATATATATATATATATATATATATATATATATATATATGATATATTTTTGACTCATGCATTTTTATCTACTTGTATGTTGTACTAATTTATTTTCTTGATATCATGTATTATTATGTTAATATCATGTTATGGGATATTAAAAATGATGTATGTTTTATTCTTTTCTATCAATTATGATCAGATGCATGGTTGAAAATAACAAAAACTAAGTTGATAAAAATTAAATATTAAGTAATTAAATATAAAATCAACACATAAAAGATGTGAAAATTGATTAAAATAATGTAAAACATGTCATAAATGATGATATATGTAAAACATTGTAAGTATGGGGAAGATCAATGTAAGAAATATCAAACAAAGGTATGCAAAAACAAAATGTGATCTCATGTTTAAGTAAATAAAATTAACACATGAATTTTGTAAACAAAATGTAATTCAAAACTTAATACAAGAGTGTGAAGTCAAACATAAAGAAAAACATGAAATAAATAACTAAAAAATGTCCCATGTAAGATAAGTGAAACTCAAAAAAATCAAACAAGAACATAATGGATACCAAAATTATCTAAGGAAAGACAACTCAATATTAGTGTTTTCTCTAAAATGTGATTGAGGAATACATAAAAAACTAATCACATGATGAGGATGACAATGAGAGGGTGTGGAAATAAATGAGAAAGGGATGTTTATGAGGATTTCCCTAGGTATATCCATGATATTATACTTCAAAACTCATAAACTAAGAATACCATGCATGTTATGAGAACCCAAACGGAGTGTAAAATGTGAATACAAACAAAATAACGTATATAAGAAGCAATGCTTGACTAAAATAAGTATGGATGGGTGTTTGTGAGATGGTTTGGTCCTATCTAAGCTCTTACACTACAACTCACAAATAAAAAGGGGTGTGATCAAGGGTATAATTAGATAAAATCAATATCCATCAAGGGAATGCCAAGAAAATTATGATGTAAATAAGGAATTTAAATCCCCAAATGAGTGATTTATAAATCCTTAGTGGGAATGAGACACTCTAAATAATTGGCTAGGGATAAGAACTATAGACATCAAGGACCTACGATACTCCAAATAGTGAACATGAAGCTTGGGATAACAAGTTAATTATATAGATCATCCAATGAAGGCTATATGCATGAAATATAAAACTATCCTACCTTCCCAAAACATGTTCCCTAATCCTTAGGATCCCTTACAGAGCCATTAACCTACTACAAATATTGGGTACTTTTGCAAGAATAAAATCTGCACTAATAACAAGATATATTGATGTAATGGTGGAATGATACCTCTTATACTAATATAATTTCTTGGTACACACAAATGGACCTTGGCTCTATCATGAATCAAACTATGGAGTTTGAGATCTGACTAGATAGGAGATGTGCCAAAAAATGATCATGTCTTTTGGTGTGATAAAAAAAATTAATATAATTTACCTTTTGATTTGATTTTTCTATAAATTATTTTGGATTTTATTGTACCTGATCCATATAGATTTGTAACACCAAACATGAGTGAAATAGTTATTTAACAAAAGAGATCTTATGATAGGCCATGATAAGAGAGAACCTAAAGACCATGGTGTTTAAATACTCCTAGAATTTCCCACAAGTAAGTGTACAAAATCAAATATGACCTATGTGTGCCTTAAATGAAATGAAAATGGGTAAATATGGGGATCATTGGAGATTCATCCATGTAATAAGAGTGATTCATGGAAGGAATATGATTGTAGCTAGTCATAATAAGTAAAAACAAAGTTGTAGAAGGGATGAGGCTATGTGATGATAGTCATGTCATTAGAGAAGTCATACAAACCTACAATGGATCTAACATAACCATTGGTAAAATATTAGTCACCCAAAAAGAGGGGTAAATTAAATGGTCAACCCAAAAGAGGGGTGAAATAAATCAATACCAAAGCACCATGAAGATAATAAGGCAAAATGATAAAAAAAAATGGAAAACCTAAAGGTGATACCTAAGTTCTATGAGAGAAATGAAGGCTGAAATAAGTGTGATAAAAATTAAAAACCTAAAGGAGCTACCCAAGTTTTATGAGATAAAAAAAGGCAAAAATAAATGTGATGAGAATGAAAAACCTAAATGTAGTATTGAAGTTATACAATAGAAACAAAGGTTAAAATAAATGTGATTAAAATGTTGTAAAAGTGATATAAATGTTAAAAAGTGAAGCACTAAAAAATGAAAGAGAACCATGATATAAAAAAGATATGTACAAAAATCATCACAAATTCTTTTAATAATATAAGCATGAAATTCATTCATATGGAAATGTGAAAAATAATATGATATATAACTAAAATATGTGCTCAAAAATGTTAGGATAAATCTTGGCATACATCAACAATAACATATAATAAACCCCACGGTAACTAATACTAGCTCTAATCATAGTCTTTTCTACTTTCTTAGAAATTTATGCAAGGAAAACCTGATGGAAGAGCTCCATAGAGAAAGTGGTAATTATATAAAGAGAAGAACATGGAGCCTCCTACAAATAGTACTCAATTCAAGGAAAATATGACATCTAGTTGTTGATATCCTCTAATATTCTATAAGGCTTTGGTTGAGGAGAAGGTTGCCCCTTCATATGAGAGAAACCCTAGAAGTGTTGCTATAAAGGGTAAGCTTTAAGCCTTAAAAAGTCACAATAGAACTACTAAAGTATTATACATCTATTTTTATGGTTTGTAGTGCACTAACTCCAAATATAACATAGTTCTTCATGTTTGGGGATGTGATATAGAGATATCTTTTGGGGTAGTAAGTTCAGGACACTATAAGACTAGGTTACTTCATGATAAAGTGCATCTAGGTAGTATCAAAGAGTTGTATAATTTATTAATGAGTGCATATTTTTACCATGGAAATAAAAAATGTGTCTAGGATTAGTTGATTGTGGTGGTTGAATATATATGGTAGGAACAAAGCCATATGGGTTTTGTTGTGCTAAAAATATTTGATAGGCTTGACAATATTTGGCCTAATGAAAAGTTACCTTGTTAAACTCATAGTATGACTTATATTCTAGGGAAAGGAAAATTTTAGTGGCTATTTATATCCAAATGGCTATAAGTAGGTTTTTTTTATTTTGAAAATGGCTAATTTTTTGAAAATATACATAAGTTAAATAGCCTCAATTTTATACAATTTCATAGTTTGGGACACAAATTTTCCCTATAGATTATACTCAATCCTATTTTAGGACATATATTCATCAAATTTACTATACATATATGTATTTGATTCACTAAGAAATTATACGAGACATGTATAGGTTAGTCTATATTTGCTAAGTGGGTGTGTGTGTGTGTGTAAATAATAAGGACCAAATATGACACAATAAGATTATGTTAATAATTATATCTATTATATGAAAATATTTGAATATTATTTGGCACCACATTCTCTTCCTTATATATGGTTTTAATAACCAAAAAACTTAATAATAAATAATTTTCAAACCTAATGTTTATTTTATTTCTAGCATTGAATGTGGTATAGGTGGAATTAAAGCTATGGGGATTAAGGTTTATATCTTACCCATTTTTTATTTAAGGGGCCTAAGGTAAAATTTAATGTTGGTCCATCAAGTCACCCACATAATTCATGGAAGTTGCTTGAATACATATGTGATAGTTTATCTATTTTTATTGTCATTTATGCAATCTCTTGGTATAAGTGAAGCTCTGGTAGTCAAAAGATTGGGAAAAGAGGTTGTAAATTAAGGTGTAGAAAATTTCTAAGTTTGTATCCTTTTGATTTAAACTACAAGGTATGGATTTGTGTTTCTTTTATTCTAAAGACTGAGAGCAATTGTTTGTATACTTAGTTATCTATCTTAAAAAGAGTAAATATAATGATAATTTATTTGAAAATCATTTAATTAAATACATTTACTGATAGTTTCTTAGTTTTTAAAGTCATTGATGCAATTTATTGGTAGAAGTGAAGCTCTGGTAGCTGAAAGATTGGGATGAGAGGTTAAAAATGAAAGTGCAGATAATTTATAAGTTGGATTCCTTGTGATTACAACTACAAGGTATGAATTTGTGTTTATTTATTATAAATACTCAGAGAAGTTGTTTTCATGCATAGTCATTTGTCATAAAATAAATAAATATAATAATAAGTTCCCTTAAAAGTATTTCTTTAAATATATTACTGACAATTTCTCAATTTTTCTAGTCATTGATGCAAGCTATTAGCAGAAGTGAAGCTCTGGAAATCAAAATATTAGGATGAGGTGTAGATAATTTCTAAGTTAGTTTCATTTGATTTCAATTACAAGGTATGGATTTGTGTTGGTTTGGTTCTGAAGAATGAGATCAATTCTTTTCATGCATAGTCCTATGTCTTGAAATGAATAAATATAATGATAAGTTCCTTGAAAAGTATTTATTTAAAGATATTTGCTCAAATACTCTATTATAGATATGCATAAGTATATTATTGTTTTTCCTTATTATTACCTCCATAAATACTCTATTATTTAGATTCATAAGTATATTATGGTGTTCCTTTGTTATTTTATATCAAATAGGTGTATTTTTGTGTTCTATTTGATTAAAAGAACATTTTTATAATAGTTACAAACTATATTATAGAGATGCGTAATAATACTATGGTGTTCCCTTGTTATTTTACACCAAAATTATTTGAGAAATTTATAGTGTAATAAACTATAAGTATTGATATTGGACCAACAACCTCACTTTTGCTAATAGCTTTCATAAATGACTATAAAAAATGAGAAAATTGTCACATATGTATTCGAGAAACTTCCATTAATCTCATGGGTGATGTGTTGTCCCAACGTTGAATTTTTCCTTAGCCCTTCAACATGCCATCACCAATTCACTAAAAAATGAGGCAAGATCTCAACCTCGATCCTCATACATTTAATTCCACTTGCACCACATTCAATGCTAGAAATAAAATATACATTAGATGTGATAATAATGGATGTCAATTCATTTATGTCATTAACCTATTTTAACACTACGTGGTTTTCTAATCTTTAAATTCTTGAAGATGTATAAATTTCAACTTAAAAGTTTATAATTATAGTTTTATTTATTTATTATTAAGGTTTTTAGTCATTAAAACCATATAGAAGGAAAAGCATGTTTTTTTTACTCAATTTTAAAAATGTGTTAAGGACCACTTTTGACTTAGGGAAAAATGCACTTAAGGTAATAATTATATTTTAGTTTGCATGGTTTTTTAATTAAAATAAAAATATATTTGAAATCCCATTATTGATTATGGATATGGTTAAGACATTTGAAAGACAATGTTTTGATCAACTATATTTAAATAAATACATTCTAGGGAACTTATCATTATATTTAATCATTTAAAAATAGATGATTTTGCATGCAAATAACTATTCTCAGTATTCAAAACAAAAGAAACACAAATCCATACCTTGAAGTTGAAATCACAATGAAACTAGTTTAGAAATTGTTTGCACCTTCATTTCCAACCTCTTGTCTCAATATTTCAACTACCAACGATTCACTTACACCAATAACTTGCATCAATAAATATAAAAATTGATAAACCATCACATATATGTTATATCAAATTACTTATGCCTGAATACATATGCATCTCTATAATAGATTTTACAACTATTATAGACATGTTCTCTTAATCAAGCAGAACACTGAGAGTAGTTGTTTCCATGCACAATCATCTATCTTGATTCTTGAAATGAATAAATATAAAGATAAATTCCCTAAAAAAAAATTATTTAAATTTATTTTATTTCCATCCTTGTTTTTCATATTTGTATTTCCTTATGTCCTCATAGTCGGTTTATTATTTATACTCTATACTCTGATTTTTTGTCATAATTTTTGCTATACTTTGTTTATTATATTATTTGGTTGGTCTTTACCATTGATTTACTCTAAGATATAATTACATGAAAGATACTTATTTTAAAAAATTAACAAAGATAAAAATGAATTATATTATTTGGTTGGTCTTTATTACATATTTATTTTAAACAAATAAGAAACTCATTTCTTGTGAGAAATAATGGCATGCAAGATACTTTTTTAAAGCAATGCATAGAACAAAATGAATTATATTATGAATTTGGTATTTACCACATAATTATTTTGAACAAACAAGAAACTCATGTTACGTAACAAATAATGGCATGCAAGAAACTTAATTTAAATAAAATAAATAAATGTAACAAAGCCTCATGATCATTTCAACCATATTTCTAACCTAAAATTACACATTTCAAAGATTTTGTGAACATATTAACATGCAACAAGTAAAAATTAGTGAAATAATAAATATAACGATAACTTAATTAAAAATTAGTTCTTTACAGATATTTTCTTTCCATCCTCATTTTTCATAGTTGTCTTTCCTTATGGCCCCATAGTCAGTTTATACTCTTTACTCTAATTTTTTGTCATAATTTTTGCTATACTAAGTTTATTCTATTACCTCATTGGTCTTTACCATATAATTATTTTAAACAAAGAATAAATTCATTTCATCTAAGAAGTAATGATGTTTAATATAATTATTTTAAATAATAAACCAAGAACAAACTAAATAAATGCAACAGATCCTCATGATCATACTATATTTTGTTTTTAAATGTTTAAGGTAATAATTATATTCTAGTTGGCATGGTTTGTTAATTTAAATAAAAAATATTTGAAATGCCAATATGGATATGGTTAAGACATTTTGACAGACCTTATTATATAGTTTAGAATTTTAATACAATGAAAATGTTTTGAATATTTTTTTCAGTTATGTCATCCTCTCTTTTCATAGTTATCTTGGCATATGGCCCCATAGCTGGTTTATGCTTTATACTCTAATTTTTTGTCACTATTTTTTCTATAACTGGTTTATTATATTATCTAGTTGGTCTTTACCACATACTTTTTTAAAACAAATAAGAAATTGATTTCCTTTAAGAAATAATGACATGCAAGATACTTCTTTTAAATAATCTACAAAGAATAAACTAAATAAACACAATAGAGCCTCATGATCATACTATATTTTTTTTTAAATGTTTAAGGTAATAAATATATTATGGTTGGCATGGTTTGTTAATTGAAATAAATATATATTTTAAATGCCAATATGGATGTGGTTAAGACATTTTGGTATACCTTGTTATATAGTTTATAATTTTAAAACTATGAAACATTTTGAATATTTTTTCATTTATGTCATACTCACATTTCATAATTCTCTTGCCCTATGGCCCCATAGTTGTTTCATACTCTATACTTTGACTTTTTGTCACAATTTTTTCTATATTCAATTTATTATATTATTTGATTGGTCTTTTGAGAGACTTACATGGAATTATACTTAATTTATACATAATATGGCCATCAAATTTAGCACTTAAAAAGGATGAATTTAATATTTAAAAGAGAGGAAAAATTTAATCATTAAAAATAAGGAACTATAAACAAGATCTTAAATTTAGACTTATTACCCTCTAACCTCTTTCTCCATTTGTTTTTTAATTAACATAAGTTACCTCTTATAAAATAAACCTAAATAAGTGCTTCAAATTGCTTAAAACCCTAGAACCACAAAACACTAAAACCTAAATTCATATAACTTCATTCTTATTAAAATTTTATTCCTTCGTAGTCATAAGAATCATAAAGTGAGAGACAATTGCAAGAGGAGGCAAAGGAGGAGTCTAAGATACAAACAATAAATTACAATCCAAGTAAGAAATATAAGCCCTATATATCATGAGAATCATGAAATGAGTGACAATTACAAGAAGAGGCCAAGGAGGAGTCTAAGTAACCAACAATGAAGTACAATTCAATTAACAAATACAAACTATACATATTTACAAATATTTTCACACTTTTAATGAATTATACCTATCTTTTAAGGGATTTAAACTATTGCCATGTTATTTTCCCTTTTGAATGTGTATAGGGAAAGGGTTTAACTTGGATGTTTCCCATTATTTCTCAATTTGAATAGAACACTTTATTTACCAACTATGTATAATATTTTTTAAAGAGATAATATAAATTTCTAGTCAATTTACACCAATGTGGTGATTTTTCCAATGATTCACCAATAGAATTATACTTGAAATCTAATATTCAATAGGATTTTATAGTAAGTTTCTAGGGACCCTTATAAAAATTATTATTTTTCTAGGGTGGATAGTGTGGAACCACATTTGGCCTAAGTGGGAAATCATAATAAGGTCTTTTTGGAACCTCATTAAATAAGGCATCATCATCAAAACATCTAAGAGTAGGTGGAAAAAATGTGTTGCGACTACTTACTTAGGAATCTACATTGGTACATGCCACAATAAGGTGTCCAACATATATAGAGGAAGTGTGTTTGAAGGAGTAGAAAGTTTAGAAAAATAATAGGTCCCCATCATATCATGGTCAAGGATCATGCTCTGAAGAGGCTCAAAATTGACTAAGATAATACTTGAAGAAATAGGATTGAACTCCATCTTTTACTTATCAACATCTATTTAAGGATGAATAACATCAAGTAAAGTAGGAGAGAGAATAATGTCAACTAAGTTAATGTAAATAGAATATAAAGAGGACATGTAAGAGTTTTGAAGAAAGGATTAATAATGAAGTTTTTTTTTCATTTTTAAATAGCTACAAAAGTATGGGTTGTTTAGGTAATAACCATCATATTAATATGGTGTATGAATATCTATGTTAAAGGCCTAAACCATTTGGTCATTAGAGGAAGAGTGTGAATTAGTATTCTTAGGTATAACCATATAAGTGGGAAACTTTTCGATCAACTTCTTATGATAATGAGGTCAAAAATAAGGAGGCGACTGAGCTATAATGCTAGAGAAAGGTTCAATTTTTTGATATTAACATTAATATCATCAAGACCGTCATTCATAAAATGTATGAGGTTGGGAGTGATGTTTCCCATAAGCTTAGGGTGACCATTATAACCTTAGTTAGAGTTGAAAGGAAAGTTAAAACATTGGTATTCATGAAAGGGAATGTTAGGTAAAAATTCAAGGGTAGGTATTTTAAAGACTCCATGTTCTTGGAATTTTTTTAAATTCCAAGGTTTAGTATCACCTTAATATTTTATATATCACCCTTATGGAGAAAATTGACATATTGGCATGAATATGAGATGATTGACCTCATGCAATGAGTCCAAGATTGACCAAGAAAAATGTTATAAGATGATGAGAAGTTAAATATCATAGCCTTTACTTTAACTATGATAGGTGGGACTTTAATAGGAATAAAAACACAACCAATAGGAGGCATTTATCTTTTATAATATCCTTGTCATTTACTTGAGCTATATTTAAAGTTACATTCAGAGTATCCAAGAGTTTTGATGAACATGAGGGAGGCAACACATGTGTCAGATCCTTCATCTATTAAGGCATGCTTGACTTATATATCACCCTATTGGACACTAATGAAGAGAGGAAGATCATATTTAAGAAGCAATATTTCTTCAAGGATCATAGAAATAAGGGGAAATTTAAGTGAAATAAAAGCATTCATGGTCTCATCAACTTGATTAGACATATCTTCACACTGTTCTAAAATTCTATCTTCAAACCTAAGAAAGTTAGCTTATTATCTCATAGGTGGTGGGAAATGAATGTTCATGTCAAAAATTCATCACATCAATTAGTTATTATGACACAAGGAATTCATCATGAGTTTAAGAAATGGTATTTGAGAAGGGAACTTGGAAAGTTCTTCAATGGGATCACATTCATCAAATCCAAGGTGAGTTGGGTAAGGCTAAGAAAAAGAGGTATAATTATGAAGTGTATTTTCTATAGGATGAAATGATATATATTGATATTTCTTGGGAATGAAATTTCATGGCTTTAACCTAGCTGATATAGTTGGATCAGGGAGAACAAAAAGCATTGGGTTGGTTAATGTAATCCATTGTACCAATGCACTAGGATTAGACTACATTAGATTTTATAATGCAATTACAAGAGGATTATTTATATAAATTAAATTTATTGATTTTGTTGATGTAATTGAAGTAAAATGAGGCATAAAAATAAACTATATCATGTTGGTCGATGTAGTTATTTCATAGTAGGAAACAATTGACTATATCAGACTAGTAGATACATTTGACATAGAAATTTGGGAACTAATAGACTACATCAAGATGGTTGATGTAATTTTTATAGTCATGAAACAATATAGATACATCAAGATAGCTGATGTACTTGAAATAATTTGTGAAGTGCAACTTAGCATTTCCTCATACTCAACATCTATAAAATGAGGTGGAGAGGTATCCTAAATTATTATGTAAGTAGGATATGTAATATGAGTGATATATGGATAAATATCAATATAGGATATTTCATGTTTCATGTTGTTCATGTTAAATAGGTTTTATTCATTAGTATAAGAGTGAGCGTTAATCATGGTTTCAACAACATTGGTGGAAATAGGTTGATTTGGGAGTAGGTTTTTTAGTATGTTTAGGAAGTTAATCAATAAATATAGAAAGGTGAGTATTATATTGATTAAGAACATCATGTTTTACTTTATATTCATGGTATTTTGATATATTTTCATATGATTGTTTTCAATCTCAAATAATAGTTTAATGATAAAATTTGGGACAAGAAATAAATTGGAATCAAGTCAATTAAGTTGTTTATAAGAGTCATAGGAATGTCCCCAATGTGTTTGATATCAGAAAAAATTTGGAGTATCCAACCAAGGACCTAAAGGGAAAGATGTATCAAATCCTTTGTTGGAGGAAATTGGGATACATTACTTAATATCTACTAAATTAAGGAGCTGGTGAGCATAAATATTGTTCACCTAAGTCAAGAAAGGAGGAATCTAGAAGGGACTTCTTAGGATATGTTGGGGAAGGGTCACTTCATTGGAGATTCTTGGAAGAATGGTATTAATGGTTCTATTGGATTTGTGTGTATCTATAAAACCATAATTAGTAGCATTTTTTTAGATTTCATAAGCACATGAGTTCCAAGCATAGGTTTGGAAGGCTTGAATTGTCTTATGAGGAAGTTTTGTGATTTAACTTGATCAAGGGATTATTCCAATGATTTTGGAGAGAGATCTCTAAATCTATATTGAATTTTAGGATGGATATCATTGGTAAATAAGTGTAAAACATTGTATTCTAAAATTTTGTTTGTGGCCTTGTTAACTAAATCTTTCCAATGCTTGATAAAGGCATGGGTTGTTTTAGGCTTTGTCTACTTGTAATTAATGAAGTGGGATAAGCTATTATCTAAAATATCTTTGGTTTAAAATTCTTGAATCAGTCCATTAACTAAGTCTTCCAAGATAGAAATATTATTAGAATTGAGTTGATTTTATTAATATAAGGCATCATTAGAAAAGGTTTTATATATAATTTTGGTAGCCATAAAGGTGATTAGCTTAATCCAATATTTTCAAATATTTCCAAAATGTTTAAAATGTAAATCAGATCGGTGGACTCATTATAGGTGATAGTACTATTAATACCACCTATGTCTATGTTTTCAATTTTAGGAAACAATGGTTCATTTTGAAGATGCCTAGTTTCTTTATTAAGAAGAGGAATTTACAAAATGAGATTACCAAGAGATTCTCTAAGGGAGCGGGGGATTTTGATTTGGCATCCTGTTGGCCAAATTAGCCACCATAGATTTTCTCTATCTTTTAAACTAGGTATCTAATTCATATAAAATCATAAATGACCTTGTTGAGAATTTGGTCATGGTGTCATGCTTTTGTGTCATCAAGTTGCTTCAAGATTTAAATTGTAGACTAGTAATTTGACTCAAGAGAGGTGATTAGTATTATGTTAGTCCCAAAATGAAAACAAAATTAAATAAACACACTAGCATAACATCTCTATGCCTAGTTACTAGGGCGAGCTTAGTTAACAAAACAAGATTGAAACACAACTAAAACATGAAATAAAGACCTTCCTTCACCTTTATTTGATGCTCCAAAATGCTTATTGTAGTGGTTTGATCAGTTTGTGCTCATGAAGTCTACATCAATGAAGTATGGCTACCTCTATCTCCCCTTGGCACCTTTGACTTTGGCTTGGCTTGGTTCAATATTTCAGAATTATAACACTAATTTTCATGAATCTTTGGAATCAATTCAACATTATAAATTTTGCATATGAGAGCTTAAAATTCATTATGCAAAGCCTCCTATTTATAGAGTCTTTAAAATGGCCAAAATCAACCTAAACCATTCATCTCAAGATGAAGATGTGTGGCTAAGGATTAATTCAATTATGTAATTAAAATTAATAAATAGGCTCATCAATATTTGGGATAGAGGGGCATTTAATAGGCATAGAGAGTCTTAATGAGGTATGGGAGGCATGAATATGATATTTGTGGCACTTATAGCTTGTGGATGCCACCCCATAAGATGATGTCATTTGATAATGTTGTTAATGAGAATCAATTTCCAATAAATATTTATTCAACAAGATCCATGTAATTATTAATTAGGCTCATAATTTGGTTTAATTAGCCTTAAACATGATTAGTCGCTTTGGTGCAAATTTTGGCCCTTGGTGCACAAATTACTCAAATTGGTTAGAATGTCTTGTTATTGGCCCAAAATTTGACTAGATTAGAATTATAATTTGATGTTAGATACATGGGAACCATATTCCCATTTAGCATGTTTCCAACATAAAATAACAATGGCACATGTCTCATGCAATAAATTTGATAGAAAAGAGAAATCTAGAGCATTTAGGTGCAAAAATGTCATTTTGACTCAAAATTATTTGATCAAAGTTAGTTTCTTCATAAATTGCATTGCCCCATTTAATGATACCCTAGAAAAAATTGACACCTGAATATAAAAATTTCAACACTTTTAATGTGTTTTTTTAGGCCAAATTATCCATTTTGGTAAGAATTGGTCTAAAACCTGGTTAGAGATTATTGGTGGCCAATTTTAGGTGTCTATAATTTGCCCTTATTTAGAAAGATGTTTCAAATCATAGGCATAGTAATGTCTTCTCAACTAATGAGAAATGGCTTATATGCCAAAAATAAGATGATGATTGAAGAAAAAGATCCAAAGAGTGTTTGGGAAGCCTATGATGATGCCCCCTTGAGGGATTGGCCATCACATATGTGGATGGATGGTCCTTCAAAAAGAATCAAGAAGAAAGGTGGGATTAACCTATGTTAAGATTAATCTAAATGAGAAAATGCTTACATGCATTGATTTCAAAACTACTGATTTGCCTAAAGGTGGTTATAATCAAAAATAAAAGTAAAAAATAATGATTTGCCCATAGGTGGTTATAATCATTAAGATGACTTAGATTGGCTAAAGATGATGTTTGATATGGTTATACCCTAGTTAGGGCTAATTATCAAGCATAAATTGAGGATGTAACCTAGAATATAGATTAAATATGAGTAGCCACAAACATAGATGTGATGGTCTAATGACTAAAGAAGCCATAAATGACCAAACATATGAGGATGCTCAAAGTGATGAAAGGAATGGATAGAAGAATGAGATTGATTAACAGAAAAGATTTAGTTGTACCTACCAATGAGGAGATGCACATCTTTATTAGTAATGATACAAATAGAATGGATAATGGCTTACTTTGATCAATGGTGGGATGGGAAAATTTTGCCAAGGTGCCAAGGAGAAACTTCAATGATGTCATTCATTTTAGACCTTATTGAATCTTATTTTTTCCATAGCATATGACAGTAGGCATCATGATAGAACACCATGAAGACTTCGCTAAAATATGCATAAGTATTGACTCCCAATCCAATAAACACTTGAAAACAATACACCAATGATAAAAACCATGATGACAATATCAACATATGAATATGGATATAATCAAGAATAATGTTCTTGAGGAATCACCTAATGAATGCACATAGAATGAATCAAGACAACAGTGCTAGAAGTAAATAAACAAGCAAGTAAATAAATAAAGAAACAAATAGAAAGCACACAAACAAAAAAATAGAAATCTTGCAAACAAAAGAAAAATAAAACATCCTAACTAACCTTAGATAGGATAAATGTTTTCATATTTTTAAATATTTTAAATTTTTTTAGCATTTTGAGGTATCTTAACTCATTATAGAATGACAAGATACCTAAATGGTTCAAGCTCACAAAATGGCGAGAGCACATGGAAAGGGGGACTAAGGTGGCCTCAACATGAATTAATCATGGCCTACTTTGTCTTGTAATGACCTCAAGTCATAGTAATTATATCCAAACAAAAGGTGGGGAAAGACCAACTAGGTCCCAATAAGTTCTCAAATCCAAAAAATGGCCATCCAAATGAAAACAACAATGGCAATGTGAAGTGGGAATGCATGATAAACAAATGTTTCCCTTAGTTTTCCTATAGGTAGTTATAACTAGGATACAATGGCATAGATCAATGATAATGATTTACCCATAGGTAGTTATAATTAGTAATAAGACTAGTGAAACACTGATTTGCCCAGAGGTGGTTATAATTAGGCTCACATAAACACTTTGATATAGGATGGAAAATGAAATATATCTTTCCAAATCAACTATCACACTACTTTCATATACTTTCATTTCAAACATGGATTTGATAAGAGTTGAAATTTGATCAAAATCCCCTCATGACAAGTGCAGGAAGAACCAAAGGAACAAAGATCAAAACAAGGTTAGGTAGGATGATTAAAAATAGGCTTTGGTCTAGATAGGAATAAAATGATAGGATGGCATGGTCTTGCTCTAAGATAATGATTGTTTGATAAATTAGATAAAATGGCAAGAGGGTTGTCCCCAAGTGATAAGGTGAGTGGCTAGGATATGTAACAAGGAAAAAAAGATGGTAAACAACAATGACTTGGTGTTTGGACAATTAGGATGGTATGATACATGTTTAGTTCTAGCCTAGGTATGATAAATGGCATATGATTATATTATTCCTACTGAAGTGGAGATACATGTATTAATTATAAAATGATACAAATAAAATAATTAATCATGCTAATTGCTACCCCAAACCTCATATGAATAGTTGCTCTATCAAGAATAGGCTGGAGATTTGGATGCCAAGAATGTCATTATGATCTCCATTGGTCATTGATTCTAATTCATTCAAATTTTAAGACAAGGTATTTTTGTATCCTCTACAAAGGAAAGTATGCTAATGGATGGTAAATAGGGATAAAGAATGGATGATATGTTTTTTTGTGAAATGGAATGTGTAATTGGTGGGAAATAAATGAAGATCGGGACTTTCAATCACATGTAATGTTGTTGATGCTAGATTTGACATTACTTTGAATGTGATAGGGATGAAGACATATTCTCTTGATAAGACCATTAGATTTTTTTATTGTTTGATCTTGAGATTAGCTACCATCTGATTAGGCTATAGATTGGAAGCTATTTTGATTTTGTATTCATCAAGAAATGAAGAAATTTTGTGCTTAGCGATTGGTGCCTCGATGAGGTTTTTACCAATGAATTTATCTTGATTATCTCATAGCACCTCTAAGAAGGTTTCACTAAGGAAATTTAAATTTTGACTTTGATTGTCTTCTCACACTTCCAAAAAAATTTCCCTAGAGGATGTTGAGTTTGAACATTGCATGTCCCCTAGCACCTTCAAAAAGGTTTCACTAGGAGAATGTTATTCTACTATATGAATGTGGTCTTGGTGTCTGTGCTCTTCTTTAACTGCCATGTCACCATGGATTTAATTTAATAAAGTGTGATTTTATCAGTCCCAATTGACACTTATGGGAGGTGGAATTTCAATAATATGGTTATTTTGGTTAATGGTAATGGAATTGGGGTTGGTTACACAATCCTCATAAAAGACACTAGGAGAGATTATGGTGATGATGAATTAATCATCTCAAAAATTATAGAAGGATCACAAATGTATTCAAACTAATTTGTGAGGCATGTGTAACCAATTTTATAATATTTGTGAATGTATTATGTTTTTGAATCTGATTCTGACTCAAGGGATTATAAATCTGATATTGAGACTAATGTTGATTTTGATTTTGATATTAAATCTAATGTCAATTCAAGAATAGAACATAACTCTAACTCTGATTCTTCATTTGATGGGTACTATGTTACAATGATGTCTTGTTGAATATTTGGTATTGGAAAAGTAATGTCCTGTGATGGCATAATGGGATCCACAGAGACTAGTTTATCAAAGTGGGACTCCTCCATAATGGGAAAAAGGTCAAGATACAACTCCTTAGAGACTGGCTTATCAATAAGAGTCTTTTGAAAAATAAGCATATGATTGAGGTAATGATTTTCCCAAAGGTAGTTATAATCATTAAGAAGTGACTCAGCAAAGACTGACTCATCAGAGTGAGACTCCTTAATAACTGGTATAGGATTGAAAGGTGATTTATCATAGGTTGACTTATCATAGATGGTTGGTTCAACAAAATCATCTCAGATAGGTTGGTTTTCTTGGCCTTGATTTCTAATGAGTTGGAAAATACCAATTTTGAATAAAGATTAGTCTTCAAATGATTAGATTGGTTGAGATTTTGATTAAATTGGTATTGGATGAGGAATGGCCTATAGTTGGATAATGATAGAGCATTGCGGCAAGTGATTACTTGCATGATCCAAAGGACAAAGTCTTAAAATGGTAAAAATAGGTGTGGGGCTTGGTTATTCACACAAGCTAAAGGACAAGGTCCTAGAATGGTAAAGGGGCATTATGGAGCTTGATTGCTTACACACTCCAAAGGATGAGGTCTTGGAAGGACAAGTTTGGTATGTTTTGGAGCATGGTTGCTTACACAAGCCAAAGTATGAGGTCTTGGTAGGGTAATGGTATGCCTTGGATATTATGGAGCTTGGTAGCTCATATAATCCAAAGCAAGGTTAGGGGTAGCCAATGATCAGATAACAAAAGGACATCATGGAATGTGATTACTTGCACAAGATAAAGGATAGTCTTATAATGGTAAATGGGTGTTATGGAGCTTGATTGCTCACATAAGCCAAAGGACAACGTCCTATAGAGACAAGTTTAAGGCATTATGGAGCATGGTTACTTGCACAAGCCAAAGGATGAGGTCTTGGTATGGTAATGGTATGCCTTAGATATTATGGAGCTTGGTGGCTCGTATAATCCAAAAAAGGGTTAGGGGTAGTCTATGATCAAATAAAAAAAGGACATCATGCATCCAAATCCTTTTGATAAACCATATCATCCCAATCTTGAGTTGGATCATAAGCTCATTCTTGACTATGTTTCATGTATTGATTATCATAAAGAGGGTATTGATCAATATCCCAAATAACATTATCTATAGTTCGGTCTTCAAAGTCCTCCTCACAAGCCTTTTCATACCAATCAAGGTCTCAAGCTAGATCGTAAGCTAGTTTATGACTTTGTTCCCATGAATGATTATTATGAGGTGGATAGAAATCTCTATCACAAACCATATTTTCATCATTTGTGTCTTGACTAAAGCCATAAAAGTCATTTTGTGTGGCTATTATATAATAATTTGGATTATATGTGACTCTACCATAGGTGTAGCTAGACATATCTACATAAATGATGAAAGCTTTGAAAACAAAAAGGCTTAGAGTTTTACAAACTTTGAAAAACTATGTCCAAAGGATAAATGGTTCAAACTTGTTATAACTTGGTCAAAGGTGGAGTTGTATCTCCAATATGGTCTAAAAGTGGAGTTGTATCTCAAAAATGATTTTTTCTATGACTTGGCATAAAACTGTCTAACATCAAATGTCATATGCACAAAAGGTCAAGTGTTTGAATAAAAACTAGCATGTCAAAGGTCTATGTCAAATTATTCCAAACAAGGTCTAAACTAGGAAAGGGAAAAGATTTGCTATGTCTTTTGTCCAAATGTGAAGTCAAAATCTAGTCTCAAATAGACTATGCTAGGACTTTTAGCCAAGTGGTTTCAAATTCTAGGCTTGAAACAAAGGCATGATGTGATTTGATTTAATCTAACAAGTTTGGAAACAACTTTGATATAGAGCCAACACACAGAATCAAACATAAACATGATCAGTTGGCATAAGGCATGAGACAAAAGGCTCTTGGAGAAAGGTTGTGTTCTCCCAAAAAAAGGCACAAACGATGATTAATATAGGCTTTAAACAAACAAATAATCAAGTCTTCAAATCTGGGTAATCAACTAACTAAAGTTATGAAACCCAAAAGAGAAATATCTATGTATTAGTTCCACAAATTGAGGGCTAAACAAAAACTAATTAATGTTTGATTCCAAACTTGACAACACTAATTGAAAACTCAACATTGAAAACTAGGATTTGACCAAACAAGCTAGACAAGATTGGACATCATGATGGCAGAAGACAAAGGTCCAAATGATACACATGGAATTATCTAAAACAAATGGTTTTTAATACAATGGTTAATAAGTCTTAAAACAAATTGAGTAACTTAATGATGTAAGCATGCTCAAATGATGTGATCAATGTTATGTTTCAAATACTCAAAGGCAAAATGGGTTGACATGTTTTGGCCATCATAATATTGCCCTCATTGACTCAAATACATGGCTTTGATATGGTTTATAAAAAAACAAGTTTTAGTCTCAAAATATACCAAACAAATATGACCAAAATACACTAAGTATAATCATTCAAATCTTAACAAGGGTATGGCAATGTGGGGCTAAATAAACTATCAAGTTTTTGAATGTTTATAGGAGGATCAATTAAATAATTAATTTCACATCATGATGCAAAATAAGAACACATAATTGGGTGTCTATGGCACTTGGCTTGTTATAAAAAGGTCTTGCCATTTTTTCAACCACTACATTTGTTGCTTGTTCATTGTAATGCAATATCCAAACTACAAATACATCCTATGTGTAAATCCAACACTAGAAGGTGGTTTAACTGATCAAACCTCTGATCCTAGTGGGAGTGGATGAAGTCAATTCTAGGGGATGAAACCCTGAGTCAAATATTCCCTCTAGAACTTGTGAGATGTGATGAAGTCCCCCTCAAATGCCAAGATGAAATGAAATAAAAGATATAAGAGAAAGACTTTAGGGTCATTTTCAAGATCACTCAATACTATCATGAGTTTTTGGGGAGGACTTTAAGTGACATTCTTTCTATGCCTTGGACTAGGATATTTGTAATAAGGATAGAGATTTTGATTCCAAAAGTTCCCTAAAAGGGATGGATGGAAGAGCATACACATAATGACCTTATTTTTTCCACATCAAGTTCTAATTAAACAACTATTGAAAATAAAAATTGATAACTATGTTCAATTTTAAGCCCCTATAGACACTAAAATTGAGTTGCACACATGCATAACTCCTTGTGTTAAAACCCCCCTTGAGCCCTATTTCTATAATAATGATTAGCCTCCCTAACCCATGATTTTACCCCTCACATGTATAATTAATTTAATATATATAATTAATTTAATTAAAAACCCCTTTTGCCACCTTACTTGGCCACCTCATCCTAAGACTAATTCTCACCTAATGATTTACCTCAAGACTTATTCCCCTTATCCTAACTACCTAAGACTTGTTGTCACCTCAAAAATGAGTTCCTAACCAACTACATCCTTATCAACCTCCCATTTATAATATTACTTAATGGATACGACACTTGGCATGAGGAATAACAAAAAATAGGCTTAAAATAATAGTTTTGCCTATTCCTATGTCATCAATGTCGATCAACCCATGGTTGGCATCAATAGGATCACCGACATCAGTTATATAAGCCAAATTCTAAACTAGTGTTCAGGTCAGTAGAAATCAAGAAAACTCCTTATTTACATACAAGATTTTGACATTTAACTTTCAACATCTTGGCTTACTATTGTCCCGCATAAGTCAATCTAGATCAAGAACCAAGCTCTTGAGAACTAGAAACACCCACTTGTTATATTTATTCAAGTCATCAATTCAGACTACCTGATAGGATCCATCCATCTAGAACTTATCATTCAATCACCACTATAGCTAAGTACATCACTTATTTTGTAGGTCTTTTAAGTAGTTACCTTGTAATCACTTTATATCTACCATTCATTGCTTTACACATTCTTGACTGAACCTCTATGAGGGAGTTATAAATCTTACCTTCTTGTTTCCCCTTGACCCAACACACCAAACCTTTGACCATATTCATACAAACCATACTCTCTCTCTCTCTCTCTCTCTCTCTCTCTCTCTCTCTCTCTCTCTCTCTCTCTCTCTCTCTCTCTCTCTCTCTCTCTCTCTCTCTCTCTCTCTCTCTCTCTCTCTCTCTCTCTCTCTCAACTCTCCTCAACCTTTTAGTGCTAACCAGAACCATTTTCTAAACTCAAAAATGCCTTCTATAAGCTCCTAGGCAATTATTGCCCCTACCAACCTCAGTATCCTAATTAACATCGGTCACCTTCACCCATTGACCTTAGTAGCATAACTGATATCAACCACTTATTTATCGACTCTGGTATCATAACTGACATCGACAACTTTGGATTTCTTAACCCTTCCAAAACATGCCCAAACAACTTCCAAAATGCAAATAGAACATACCACCTACACTCTATTAATTTCGACTACACTCAAGTTGTGAATAAAGGTAACATTATATCTCTTTTAATCTCTTTTGGTTGTTTATTACTCTTTTGTCTCTTAAAAGTGGACTATCATCTCTAAGGAAGTTTCACACTTCTTGGAACAAGCATGTATTTTGGCATCCCACTCAGATATTTGCTAACAAACATTTTGTGGTAGTGTTTTCTTACTTGTAAGTAGTCCTACCCAGCCAAAGAGGAGTACTTACAATGTCTAGATATGGCATACAAACCAATCTGGGTTCATTCTAATCACTTATCCCTATCATTCTTCTCTATTTTTCTTTAGACTTGAAATAGACAAATTTTAGAAAAACATTTTTGGCACGCCTGGTGAGACCTTAGAGTTTTCCTTGGGTTCATTACTTGTTTTAAGAATTCATATAGGTACATTATAGTGAAAATTTCATTTCTTTCACTTTCATCTTCTCTTCTCCCTCAAAGCTAAAAATTCAACATTTTATTTTCTATTTAAAGGCAATAAACTAAAATCTCTTCTTTTTTCTTTGCCTTTAAAATAAATTTATCATTTTTATTACAAGTTGAAAAAATATCTTCTTTATCTATTTCTTGCATGCACATTAGATATTCAATTTCATTATCCACTCATATTTCATCTTTGTTTCTATTCAAATCTAAATATTTTAGATTTGGGTTTAAAACTTACTACACTTCATTGTTTGCTTGATGTATATTAGCTCACCTAGTTAATTACAAAGATTATGAATGAATTATAGTGCACTTATGTTACACAACCAAATCACACACAAAAACAAATATCTAAACTCAATTAAGAGAAGGCCCATCAAGATTTCATCACCTAGTGGATCACCTTACCCTACCTGGCTATCCTACTTGGTTTCACCACCAAGGGGAGAACCACTCCATTCTCTAACAGAGTATAAACTCTATAAAGAATTTATATTTTGGCTAAGCAACTTAGATTGGCTTTAGGTATATGAAGTACAGGGAGAAATCTCCTATAAAAATCCTTGTACCTAGTCTAACATAGATTTCTTTTTTTAGCACTAAAACTAACCTGAAACTAGCTCTAGATTGATTTTTAGTACCTTTGACATCTAGATTTTCTTCTCACAATTTGATTAAGGCCTAAGCCAACACAAGACTAAAATTTATCTCTAGGAGTTAATAATTAGTGGCTATATGTTCTTTTTATTCTTTGATATTGCCTTCTATATTTTGGATTTGGCAAGGACATTTTTCTATTGATTCACAAAATCAACACTATTTCTAATACTCAGTTTTTATAACCTATTATATCAAGTTTTCTGAATGTTCTTCCTTATATAGACCTCTTCCATCCTCTATTTTACCTAGATTCTACTTTTAAGTTTCTAAAACATTATATTTTCCATCTCCTAGGTTATCATAGTGACTGACATCAATTAACTATACTGATATCGATAGACTTTATCTATCAACATCAATTAATCCCACTAACATCAGCAAACTTTTACTACTGACTTCGGTCAAGTGATCGATGTCAACAATTGTGTAATTTCTTATCTACTCAAAATAATAAACTAAAACAACCCACTTACCTACACCCAAACTTGGCTTTTCCTTATTCTATCACTAATACAGAGTATTAAGACTATTCTTACTTCTCCTTGCATGATATTGACATGAGCTCATACTAAAATTCTTGTTGATTACACAAGCCAACAACCACTTCCACCTTCCCCTCTTTTTTCTAATTCTATCATGGAGCTTACTTCAAATACAGAACATACTCCCAACCCTAGCCAAATTCCCATTGTGCTTGAAGGAGATCAAGATTTTGCTAAATTTCTTGATTGTAATGTGGCAGTCCTTTAGCATTACCTTGCCATGAGCCAAACCTGCAATTCTTTTAGTGACCCAGTCTATGGTATGTCAACCTCTCTAATGGATACAATTTTATTTTTAGCCATCTCCACTATTTTCCCCATGGTTAATCAAACCACCACTTTGACAAGCAACCCAACCATAAATAATGTGCAAAATTTAGCATCACCAACTACCCAATCCCACCTAAACCTTAGCATGACTTCCCTACTGTCACAATAACAACTAGCTCAATCAAGTCTCACCCCATTCTAGAATTTAGTGGTACTTATTACATCTACTCTCACACCCTATAATTACTTGAGTTATGACTCACCCTTCATCTAGTTTAAACATGCCAATAACCCAACCTATAATAATAACATCCAACCAAAGCATAGTCTCTGACCCAACAGGATAAGCCCCTTTCTTTTCACCCCCCAACCTATGACTCATTATCCTTATGTTATGCCAACACAACCTTAAAAAGCTATTTCATATGCTCCTTCTACTTTTTATCAAGGTCCTTATAACTTAAGAGGTATCTCCTAGACTAATCCCCCTCCAAACCTCATTAAGATGTTGATGGACAAGATGTCTAATCTAGAGACATCCATTTCTATTTCAAAGAATGTGTTATCTTATTATCAAATATCTAATGAACCCATCCATCCTTCTGTGCCTATTTGCCCCTATCCAATCCAATGGGAACTCCCTAAATTTACTCATTTTTATAGTAAAGAGGACCCACAATAGCATTTGTGAGCATTTAGACATGCTTGTTATTTAATAGGGCACAATGATGCATTAATACTTCATACTTTCCTTATGTCTCTTTCAAGTTCTATCTTGGATTGGTATAGTTCTATACTTCAACACTTCTTTTCTCATTTACCCAAATCACACAAATATTTCTAGACAATTTCTCTATTAACATTTCTAAGAAGGTTCTATTACAAACCTTTATTCTATTAGATAATTTGATGATGAGTCTATCACATATTTTGTCGCTTATTGGAGAGGCTTGATCAATCAACTCTCCTTCTCCTTACCCCAACCTGAGATTATTGAAATCTTCTCAAGGGTATGTGCTAAACACATTTCATCGACACTCTAAGTAAAAACTTTTTATACATTTAATGAGGCCTTTACAATGGCATAGAAACTCAAGATTTGGGCTATAGACAAAGCCATAGTCAAGTTGCATAGTAAGAACCCCAATTCCAAATCAAATGACTCCTCTTCTAAAACTTCTCCTTCTAACCAAAAATATAAAGGCTCCACCAATGTGGTGGTTTTTAAATTAGCTTCTTCCACAACCACAAACCAATCTAATTCCTCAACTTCCTAAAATCTGACCAAGCAATTCTAATAATAGTATGAACAAAGACAATACACTCCCATTAGGGAGTCATATACATCCATTTTATAAAAACTATTGCAACAAGGTGTCATAACCCTTCCTCAATTCAAACCTCCTATATAGTTTTGCCCCTCCTATCCTATTCCAACTTGGTACAAGGAAGATAAGTTTTATGGCTACCATCAAGTTAAAGGTCATAATTTTAATAACTATAGGACAATCAAGAACATTGTTCAAGACATGCTTGATAGAGGTGATCTCATCTTGGATAATCCTAATGCACCCCCTAATCAAAGTATGGATGTGTTCAAACACCCTTTTCCTAACTATTCACCCAATCAAAATATTGTTTAGACCATGACTAACTCATGTGATCATAATATCCATATGGTTAATAGGGTCTTTCCTTTACCTCGAGTTCAACCTCCCCCTCAAAAGGAGGCACCCATTTTATCAACTCCTCCCCCACAGTCAATGGCATTTATCTTTCCCATTCTTCCTCCCCAAGAAGAAGAGCCTATTTCACCCATTCTACTCCTACGTGAAGATGAGCCACCTTTACCACTTCTTTTACGACCAGAGGAGCTAGTATTGTCAGTTCTTTTTACACCAATATTACCTATTCTTTTGCCTCTGGAAGACCATGCCTTACCTATTCACATCCACATGTTGAGGAGAACATCATTCCTATGTTATACCCTCTTTAAGAACCTTCCTTACCTACCTCTCCTCTACTGATAGAGAGTCATACCCCATTCACTCCACCTTTACACCTAGAGGAGTCAATATTATCCATTCCTACATTAGATGAGAGACCTATTATTCCTACTCTAATTCCATCACTCTTACCACTTATTTTACCTATGGAGGATCATAATTTACTTTTTCCTCACCCACATGTTGAGGGAGAAATTATAACTATGTTTTACCCCCTTGAGGAACCCTCTTCACCTACCTCTCCTCCACCCATGGAAGACCATGCCTCTTCTCCTATCTCTATCAAAGAAGACCCCATTGCAACTCTTTCTAATCTTTAGCCTAAATTATTAGAGACCAACAATTTCCCTCTTTCCAAAACACCTTAGCATTATAAATAACAAATGTAAGGCCTACGTCAACTTCATCTAAACCCTTCTCATGGTTGGTGAAAAGTCTAGAATTTTTTGACTCCACAAAACTAGATCACATGGCATTTTGGGACTAACTTAAAACTCCTTATCCAACACAATGAGTGTTAACCTTTAACACCAACCCTCTCACTACCCTTTACCCTAAGGTTTTTGAAAAATCTAGCACTTCTTCACCCAAAGAACCTAAATTTCATCCATATATGTTAGAACCCTCACCCTCATAGGCATCAACCACATTAAAGCAGATCAGGCCTTTAGGTATACACCTTGTCTCTAATTTAATTCATCTATAGGTGAAATTAGATTCAACTCCTCAACCACAAGTTAGAGTTTCATGGCTTAAACTAAAAAAAAATGTTAAGCTTCTTAGATCTCATTGATCCTTCCCTCTTTTACCCTCAACTTTACCATCAATTTTTGGACCATACCCCTCTACTTTAGTTAGAGTATCACCAATCCAAGCAAAACAAAAGGCTAAGTTACCTCCACTACTACCTTTGACACCTAGTAGGCCTTTCACATCTAACACCATGCTACTTAACACCAATAAAGTGTCATTAAAACATGTAACTCTACCACCACCAAACAAGGCACCACACAATTTCACCCCTATGACTCCTAAATAAAATAAGGTGTCCACTCCTATTACCACAACAAAATTGATCCCAATCATAAGCTCTTAGATATATTTCCTACATCAGTTGTTACAAAAAAAATTTATAATTCTTCCTCCCATTAAGCCTTACATTCTTCTTAAAATGAAGACATCTTGGTTTAATGATACACAAGTGTGTCTATATCATTATTCACCTAGACATGATATTGAGAGTTGTAAAGCCCAAACATTAATCATTCAATAACACTTTAATGTCAACACTCTCTTTGTTGATACTCCTATTAACCTTCACATTATTCCACCTTTAGAATCCATAATGCCTCCTACTATTCCACCTAAATTCAAACCTAAAGATGTGGTTGTACCTGCTTTTCCACCTCCTTCACCTATATTTTAGATCAACATAATTAATGTGGCCACATGGTCATAAAACCAAAAGGATAAAGATAAGTAAAAGGTCACTTCTTGTGATCATCCCTTTTCCAAAGAGACTCCTTTGAATCCAAAGGTTTCCATCTTAGGGGTCTCAAAAATAACATCTTTAGACATTATTCAAATTTTGATGGTGAAATAGTTTCACAAAACACCTATTGAAATGCACTTATATGAGTTAATCCAAAAATCATCCCAAAACCATCAATTTTTTATTAGTTCCTTGCAAGAAATTAAGGTACAACCTGATGATCCCCAACCTCTTGTAGCTTTGATCAACTTTCTTAATTCCATCTCCCTAATTTTCTTCATTATTTTGGAAATTCCACTTCAACATCTTAAAGATCAAGATTCTCCCCTTTTTATTACCATGTTTATTGATCAAACTCATGTTAATATAGTCATGATGTATGGGGGAGATATTATTAATATTATCTCCACCCATGCCTACAAATAGCTAGCTCTTCTTGATAATTACATGTCTCAAATCGATGCGGTACTCTGCTCCTTTAATGATACCATAACTACTATGGTGGGCACTATTGTCTTACATATCTATGTAGATCCCACACTATTCTTGAGCTCTTATATGTTTTAGAAGGAGATTTCTAATATAACATACTTCTTGGATGACATTAGATATGTGTTATGGCATGTGTACCCTCAACTTTGCATTATTGTGTCAAGTTTGAGTGTGATGGACAAGTGCATGTTATACCCACTAAACCACCTCCATTTAAAACATGAAACATGACTTATAGTCCCAATGATGTTCTCATTCCATTAAAGACAACATTTTCTTCACATGATACTTCTAAAGCTTTCATAAGCTCCACTACCTTGGTTACACAGATCCCAACAACACAAATTCTTGACACAGATCCCATGGAGGAAACTTTTAAATGTTTATCACTCAAAGAATATAATTTGTTGATGATCATCATGTTCTATACTCCAAAAAAGTATTAAAAGCTTCACATACACCCAAATTATGATCCCCGCATTGGGATGGTCATCCTTTACGGGCCCCCTAACCTTTGAACTAATTTCACATATGGGGGAATTGATCAGGCTCCCACTATTGACAATCCATCCTCTTCACCAAAACCATTTACCTATGACTTCTCTTTCCTAAGAAACCCTATATTCACTTATACCTATCTCTATAGGTGTGCCTAGAAAGGATTTGGTTTGGGTCATTACAAGTATGGTGTCCATACACCTATTGGATATCCCACTAGCCAAACTATTGAAAATGCCAAAAAGAGGCATGGATTGGGTTATGATGAACCAACTAAACTCATCAAAACTTCCCATGTACCAATTATTGAAGAGCCAGTCTCTCCTTTTCCACTTTCTTCTCCACCATCACCTACCAAATCAAAGGTATCTATACCTCCTAAATTTTTTTCAATAAATGCCATCCATTTGGGGCTTCTCACCTATCACCAAGGTAAGGAAACAATGTCCATTACTCTTGTTCATCCTAAAATAATTGATGAAAAATCTCCCACTATTAACACTATCCAATGTCAAGATGATGATGTTATTCTCACATACATGGGTGTAGATGATTCCTATATCTAATGATCACTCCCATCTAAAACACAAACTATGTTAAATAAATCAACCATTGAAATCAATTTTCTCTCTCACAATAACCCCCACATCCTCAAGATTAGCCAATCTTAAGATTCCTCTGAGCAAGTTGATTATGCCACATTTCTTAATAACCATAGCAAAACCTTCACTTGGTCTTATAATGGCATGCCTGGTATTGACCCCTCTATCATCACCCATAACATTATCACCAATTAAGATGTTAAACTTGTTAAGTAGAAGATTCTCAAGATGCATCCTCATATTTCTCTCCTTGTCAAAGAAGAGCTCCAATGCCTACTTTTTGTCAACTTTATCTAACCCATCGACTACCCACAATGGATTTCTAATATTATTCTTGTCACAAAAGTGATTGGGGGAATCCACATTTACACTATCATGACTTAAACCTCACTTGTCTAAAAGATGACTTCCCATTACCATGTATCAACCAACTTTTTGATCTAACAGTCAACCATGAGATGCTATCACTTATGGATGGGTTCTCTAGATATAATCAAATCTTGGTTTCTCCCAAGGATTAACATAAGATAACCTTCATTACCCCATGAGGGACTTTCTGTTATTAGGTCATGCCTTTTAGTCTAAAGAATGTTGGTGCCACTTATCAATGTGATATGACTTAATCTTCCATGATCTCCTACATAAAATTATGAAATATTACATGGATGACTTATTTGGAAAGTCTAAACTTTGCCGAGATCACTTGACAATTCTCAAAATCATATTAACTCATCTCCTCCAATATAACATTTTACTAAACCCAAAGAAATGTGTCTTTGGTGTTCTTTTTTGTAATATTTTAGGCTTTATCATTTCTCTCCATGGTATTGAGGTCGACCCTGCTAAGGTTAGAGCAATACTAGAGATGCCTCCTACTAATATCAAACAACTATGTAGCTTATAATGCAAACTTTAGTCAATTCATCAATTCATCTCCTAACTATTAGATAATTTCTAACCCCTTCACCATCTCCTCAAAAAGGATGTTTCCTTCCATTGGAATACAAATCTATAGGAAGCTTTTTATGCACTCAAACAATATCTCTTTTCCCCACCAATTCTTATTCCACCTAAGTAAAATCAACCTTTCTACCTATACATCTTTACAATATACCATTCTTTGGGTGTTATGATTGCACATCAATAAGATAACCATTGAGAATAGGTGGTTTACTATATAATTCACACACTTATTGATTATGAGACTTGATATACCCATACTAAAAAACTTTGCCTCGCATTGGTCTTTTTAGCCTCCAAGCTCTTCCATTATCTCCTAAATCACAAGACCTACGTGGTCACCCATATTGATCCCCTCAAATACATGCATTCTAATCCATATCACAACCAATGTGTAGCTTAGTGGCTCATGCTCATTACTAAATTTGACTTAGAATTTATTCAACAAAATTTTATTAAGGGGAAAACAATCGCTGACTAGTTAGCTATCGCCCCTTTGCCTGACAACTAACCTTCAAAACTCAAATTAACTAATGAGTCTATTACAATGATTTCCACTAATGACATCTCATATAAAATGATGATGTTCTTTTATGGGTCTGAATGTCAGCATGGTAGGGGTCTGGGGGTCATTCTTATTCCTCTAGATGGTGATCCTATGCCTTTGTCATTTAAACTAGATTTTGAATGTACTAACAACATGGTTGAATATGAAGCTTTGATATTATGGATTTAAATGGTTCTCTTATTGGGTATCAAATCCATAACCATTTTCAATAATTCTTAGCTAGTATTTAACTAGGTTAATGGTTCCTACCTATGCAAAAACAAAATTCTATAGTGGTATAAACATTATGTAGATACGCTATTGGGATCATTTTATTTTTATCTCTTACAATTTTTTCCTCAATCTACAAACAAGTTTGATGACACCATGGCTTCACTTTCTTCACACATGCCCTCTTTAATCTCTTCCTCACAAATGTATGTCACTATACATCACTTAACATTATCCTCCTATGCATCAACTAACATCCTCTTTATCAAAACTATAAAATCTAACCCACATGACTTATGGTACAATCAACTCATGGATTATCTTTCCTTTTCTACTACCCCTTCTAATCTCTCTAATAATGGGAGATGTGCCTTCATAAAATGGGCTGCTCATTATAGTATGCTAGGAGGACTTCTCTACAAGTGAGGTTTTGATGGTCTCCTTCTTACATGCCTCACTAGTATTAAGATTCCCTTTGCTATTAGGGAAGTCTATGATGGGATTTGTGGTGGGCATTTCAATGGTCATGTAGTTACCAAACATATACTTCAACTTGGTTATTATTGGCCAATACTCCATCAATATTATGGTGATTATGTTTAGCATTATGTCAAATTACAACAACATGCTAACTTCCTTCATGTTCCAATTCATGCATTACAAGTCACCAAAGACTTTTGGCCCTTCTCCCAATGGGGCTTAGATCTAATTAGGGAGATTAACCCTCATTCCTCCCTCCATCATCATTCTATCATTACTACCATTAAATACTTCACCAAGTGTGTCGAGGCTATTCCTCTCATCTCCACTAATGTTGACAAAATTGTTGACTTTATCAACCATCACATCATCTATCATTTTGGTGTCCCTCATAAAAGTATAATAGATAATGGCAAATCCTTCAAAAACAAGACTATCCAAAGTGTTAGGATCCTCCTTAGAGTACAATTGATTACCTTTGTATAAGTAACTAAACATGGAATTAAACCAAAAGTAATAATTAACTAGAAATTAGAAACAAGAATGAATAGAAGATACGAGAAATAATACAATCTGTATTAAACTCTTCTAGAAGGAAATACAATGAAGAAATCTTTCTTCTCACACCTCTTGGGTGTACAGTAATTCTCCCTTAAGAGTCCTCTCTCTCAATCAATTACAACCAACTCAACACTGAGTTGTTCCCTCTTCCAGCAGATCTCCTTGATCTTGCACCTTTGCAAATCTAACTGATCTTGCTCCTTATTGTGTTTTAGATCTTCTTGATCTTGCTACCCCATAGATCTAACTAATCTTGCACACACACACACCCACAAATCTTCTTGACCTTGCACACTTGCAAATCTAATTGACCTTGCTTACTTGTAGATCTTCCTAATCTTACACTCTTGCAGACCTTCTAGATCTTACACTTGAGGATCTAATCCTTTAGTCCTTTATTATAATACAGCCCCATGGGTCTCTTAAATAGATCCCAAACCAAACAATAATTAGAAACATAGACTCAAGACTAAAATTAGTCTTTACATGCAAACTAACTGTTTGTCTAAAATTAGAACAGTTTTGGAAATGCACAGATGATCAATGTCGGTCTGAAGGTGACCAATGCCGACCGATCCCTAACCGATGCTAGTTACTGTGTATCTAGAGATAACTAATGTCAGTTGGCTTGACTGATGTTGATTACTGTGTAACCTAGCAACCTCCACATTTACACATTCAGTGAAGCTTTAAGCTCTACAACTCAACAATCTCCCACTTGGAGATAAATAGCTACACTTGTACCTGTACCTGTATAACATCCTCTAATCTATTTTTGGCTTGTATCTCCATCTTCAAGTTCAATCTTGAAGACCAAAAAAATTTGAATGAAGATTTAACTTCTCCTTTTTTATCGACTTTGTTAACATATCTGCAGGGTTCTTATCCTTGCTAGCCACCATGACTGCAACAACCTTCTGCAACTCTAAAATCTAGCTAACCTCCATTCTACCAATAGTGAACACATATCCTATGGTGCTTCTCCTACCATCCAAGTCACCTACCATATCCAAATCTACATACCCATGTAGAGAAGTGTTTGACCTTGCATAGCATAACTACTTGAGTTAGTTCCCACACGTCTATGTGAACAAGCTCCAACTTGTGCTTCTTTTTTGTTGACCCAATTTTGAGAAACCTCACTTTCTTTTATTTCCCAAAAATACAATGCTTATAGAAATCTTGATCTATGCTTTTCAAATCTGAAAGCTTACCTTTTGACTTAAGAACATCCATTCCCTTCTCACTCATGTGACCAAGCCTACAGTACCACATCTTTGCATCTACAGCTGAAGTAGATAAAACAGAAGGAGAATAAGTAATACAAGTAGATAGATAAAGTGTACCTAATTTCTTACCTTTAGATAATACAAGTGCACCCTTGGAAACTTTCCAAGATTCCACTGTGAGAGTTACTGTGCAACCCTCATCACCCAACTTTCCTGCAAAAATTAGATTCCACTTCAGGACGGGTACATGCATGACATCCTTCAACACCCATGTGTTGTCATTCTACAATTTTAGCTACACTTTTCCTTTTCCAACAATTTGACAAGGCTCACCATCCCCTAAATAAACTTTTCCAAAGTCTCCATGGACATAATCATGAAAAAATTCTCTATTTGGGGTTACATGGAAAGAGGCACCAAAATCTAAGACCCAAGATTATACTTTATCCAAGGAAAATATAAGAGCATCTTGTGCAATAATACTTGCATCTTTTGCTTCTTTATTTCCTTCATGTTGATCTTCTACCAACCAACAATCTTTCTTTACATGCCCTTTCTTTCCACAATTCTAGTAGGTGATACTTCCATTTCCGGATTTGGATCTACTGCCTATCTTTGACCTTGATTTCCCTTGCTTGCCCTTCTCTCTTTTCCATCCCCTACTTTCAACACTTAAAGCATTACCTAATGTTTCCCCTATGCTTTTCCTATGAATTTCTTCATTCAAGAGTACACTAACAACATCATCAACTTTCAAGATATTTGAAGCAGACGCAGTATTACTAACTACCATTACCAAACTATTCCAACTTTTAGGTAAAGAGCATAAGATTAAGAGAGCCTTAATTTCATCATCAAAAACTATTTTGACTGAAACTAACTAATTTAGTTATCCATGGAAATCACTAAGATGACTATATACCGATCCACCTTCCTAAATTTGCAAATTAAATAATTGCTTCATAAGAAATACCTTATTTGAAGCTGAGGGCTTTTCATATAAATTTGCCAAAGTATCCATTAACTCTACCATTGTCTTTGCCTGTAATAAGTTAGAAATCACAGACGATGCCAGGCTCAACCTTATAGATCCCAGAGCTTTTCTATCAAGAACATTCCATTCTTCATCTTGCATATATGTGGGCTTACTTGAAACTCTACCCAATGGTAAGTACAGATCTTTTTGATACAAATAATCTTCTATCTTCATCTTCCATAATTGATAATTCTTTCCATTGAATTTCTCCATTCTTAGTGTACTTTCTTCTACCATTGCTTTACTCCCACTCAAACAAAAACCCCTATGAGTGAACCTGTAATCAACAAACACTAACCCGCTCTACCACTTATTAGTGATCCTAGCTCTGATACCAATTGTCAGGATCCTCCTTAGAGTATAATTGATTACCTTTGTATAAGCAACTAATCACGAAATTAAACCAGAAGTAATAAGTAACTAGAAATCAGAAATAGCAAAGAATAGGAGATATGAGAAACAATACAATTTGTATTAAACTCTTCTAGAAGGAAATACAATGAAGAAATATTTCTTCCCACACCTCTTGGGTGTATAGTAATTCTCCCTCAAGAGTTCTCTTTCTCAATCAATTACAACAAACTCAATACTGAGTTGTTCCCTCTTCTAGCAGATCTCCTTGATCTTGAACCTTTACAGATCTAATTGATCTTGATCCTTATTGTGTTGTAGATCTTCTTGATCTTGCTACCCCATAGATCTAACTGATCTTGCACACACACACACCCGTAGATCTTCTTGATCTTGCACACTTGTAGATCTAATTTACCTTGCTTACCTGTAGATCTTCCTGATCTTGCACTCTTGTAGACCTTCTAGATCTTACACTTGAGGATCTAATCCTTTAGTCCTTGATTACAATATAGCCCCATTGGTCTCTTAAATAGATCCCAAACCAAACAATAATTAGAAATGTAGACTCAAGACTAAAATTAGTCTTTACATGCAAACTAACTGTTCATCTAAAATTAGAACAGTTTTGGAAACACATAGATGACCAATGTCAGTCTGAAGGTGATTGATGTTGGCTGATCCCTAACTGATGCCAATTATTATGTAGCTAGAGATAACTGATGTCTATTGGCCTGACTGATGTCGGTTACTATGTAACCCAACAACCTCCACAATTTCACATTCAGTGAAGCTTTTAGCTCCACAACTCAACACAAAGTCTTTGTGATACATTTGGAATTAAATTAATCTTCTCATCACCATAATATCCATAAGCAAATGGATATTCAAAAGATTCTAACAAAACACTAACCAAAATCCTCATGAAGGTAGTCAATGATATGGGTAAGGATTGACACACGCACATTCCCTTTGCTTCATGGGCTTATCACACTAGCATTCAAACCCCTATGGGTGCTACACCTTTTTCATTGGTGTATGGGATGGAAGTTGTTTTTCCTCTTGAGGTTTAGATTCCTTCTCTTTGCACTTCTCTAAAATACATACTAATGATTAATTTCACCAAGAATGTTTGGCTCAACTTGAGTTGCTTGATGAGCACCATCTTATAACCGTTAACCACCTCCAAATCTATCAAAAGAGTATCAAACATGCTTACAAAATACACCTCAAAGATCAATATTTCAATATTGGAGATCTCATATTAAAATAAAATCAACATGTGATGAACATGGAGAAAAGAAATTGGGGTAAGTTTTCTCCTAATTGGCTTGGACCCTATATCATAACTCACAAGTATGGTTTAGGAACTTATCACTTATCTTCTCTCGAAGGAAAGCTAGAACCTAAGCCTTTAAATGCCTTAGACCTATGACCATTATTTTATTAAATGAGCATCACTTCACCTCATGTTTCACTTAAGCTCATCCCTTGAGCACTCCATTACATTCATCTCCCTTTCTCTTAACCCTTACTCCTACACACTTAGTTAACTTACGAGGTGCTATGGTTTTTCCCTAAAATTGGAAAAATATTAAGCCTCTATATAATTTTCCATGACTAAAATTAAAAAAATGGGATATGTATATAAGTTCTAATCTCTAAGGTCCTATTTTTTAACATAGACTACTCCCTTGAAGGACATCTATGTAATTTCTCTTTGCCAATATCAATAGACTAGTCCCTTGAAAGATATATATTTAAAAATCAAACATAAACACTTAGACAACTCCCTTGAAGGATAGATAGGCCAATATTTGTTCTCAAAGAGGAATACAAATCAAAATCTTCTCATATTGATCAGCTTCATATGACCTCAACACATACAAAATCCCATTATAGGCTTCCTGCATTGATCAGCTTACAAAAAAAAGATTTAAGTCATAAATTTGCCTATAGTAGCTCTCGAGTCACCAATAATAGGGGCATATCATCCCCACTTCAAATTTTATGCTACCTCAAACACTTTTACTCATCTACCCTTTTTTCCCTCATACTCTTTCAAGGGACTTTAAACTCGATTAACAAAAGGTGAACACAATGCTTCTCTAACAAAAAAAATGGTACAATGATGCAAAACATGAAAGAGGCTCATATTCTTGAGCTTATTTATGTTATGATTATGGCATTTTCCAATACATAAGTATTCTACCTCTTTATTTTCCCATCTAAATCACATGTTGATCTCTCTACTAAGATAAAAATGTTATACAAGCACTATCAAGCCTACTACATTTATTTTAAGCATATACCATCACAAATATGGAAAAATTCTGAAATAAAATAACATAACCAACATATTAATTTTAAGCATACACCATCACAAATATGTAAAAATGCTAAGATGAAGCAAACAAACCAAATATGCATATTCCATTACACATATGGGAAATGTTAGTCTAACTCAAACATTAAAATAAAATTAACATAACATAAAATGATCATCCACATCAACATCATCACAATCATAATAAATGTATCTCAAAATCACAATAAATATACATCTCATATATATATATATATGATCAACATACATGTACATCATCACAATATCATATCTTTCTCAAAATATACATCTCTAATCTTTGGCTCGTAGGCCGATATGTATATAACATATATAATAAAATAAAACTCTAGCACTCAGAGTCCTCAAGGCTCTTTATGTGGTCATCAAGGAGTAGTGTCATCACCACTCTCTTCTTATCTACATATATGTGAGCTAGAAGTTGTGGCACATGTCACTGATGTCTCCTACTCTCTAAACTTAGAATACCTCTAAATCTATGGGAACTCCCTAATGGCCCTCTCATAATAGGCAATCTAATCAAGGGTAGTAGTATATCTTGTCATAAATATGGTCTATAATGGTCCCATCACACCTATTAAAGGCCTAGCTTATACTGGTCCCTATGGTGGAAGAGGAGGAGTAGCCTAACCTGCTACTCTAAAACTATACCTCTCTATTATTAGTGTATTAATTTGACCCTATAACACCTTGACCTAGCCTTGTAGTGCCCCAACCTAGCCCTATAGTACCCTAACTTAGCTCTATAATGTCACCACCTATCTCTATAAGGCTAATACCTATGCTTGAGTTGTATCTCTAGCCTACACTTTTACATCTTGTGCCTATATAGATGCATCTCTCTCTCTCACCAAACCTTTCAAATTTGGTGGTAGCCTCTTGACCTCAACTATGGGATGCAAACCTACCCACCAAGCCATATATGCTGCTATGCACCCTATATCTACTACACCTAGCCTAATTGGTAACTCCTCAAAGTCTAGCTTATTTATCTCTTAGGGAAAAGGTAGGGGTGCCTCTATATCATCCCTCTTATATCAAGGGAAGGCAAGTAGTACATCCTATATTAGGTTGAACTACCTCTTGACTCATGCCATAGATGTCATCTTTAGCTTACTGGCTCATCTCCCTCTAACCCATAGTGAGCTCTACAATCCAACCAACTGCTCTACTTGTCCTTTGAAGGAAGGGTATGTCAGGTAGGGTCTCCACAAAATATCTATAGGGATCAATCCCTCTATCCTATACCTATAATAAGTAATGTCATGCACTACACCATCTACTCAAGTCTATGTCATACCATCTCTCCATCATCTAAAACCAATCCTAAAGCTAGCTAGAATTATGGTAGGTAGCCCCAATGGTCATGTCACCATAATATGTTCATATGCCCAAAAGTGGAGTAAATGGTCAACACATAAACTATATTGCTGATGTAGTCTCAAACCCCATATCTCTTTGTATAATTATGCCAAAAACACTGGTCCCCATGCAAAAATAGTCTACTACTCAACCATCTATACTAGAACACCCATTAATGCAATCAAAAGTCTCCCACCATCTGTATCTGGTAATGCATACATGGTAATCCCCATCATTATCAAGATGTTCAATCAATGCTACTCCTCATCAAAAATATATAATGTCTCATCGGCAAAGCTTGCTAAGTGATAGCTCACCTCACTAACATGCTTGACAAATAATGCAACCATATGCATATCATGCTCTTCTCTTGAGCATGAGAAGATCTATTCACCCTAGAGTGGCAATTATAATAGCCTATATACATCTTCCTAGGTCACTGTCAACTCTCTGGTCGATACATGGAAGATATTGATGGTGTGATCCCACCTCTCATCAATGCTATCATCAAGCTCACATCTCGAGTGACTCTACAATATCAATATACTCCTAACCCCACAGTTTCCATGTGCTCCCACTCCTCTAACATGACATCCCTCCTCATCCACATCAATAGCCTTGGTAGGCAATCTTACAATGTCAACTCCAACCTTGTCTGCATCCATACACACATAAATCAAGTCATATACTTTCTAATATAATCTATCACCAACTTTTTCACTTCTCTTTGGGAGAACTACATTGGTCTGAGACCCTCCATTGGGATATGTAGGTATCACTCAATCAACATGGGGTCTTCTAAGGTTAGCTCGACCATATACCCACCTAACTATCTACCCTACTCTCCCCTCTCTACCCTAGGCCCAACTGCCTATCATAACTCTAGGCCTTATGGCTTATATCTATACCCTTCAACCCTATGACCTATCTTTTAAGCCCTAGATCTCTTGACCTATATCAACCTCTCTTTTTTAACATACTTTTAACCATACCTTAGATCTATTTCCTTAGGCTCTGAGAGAATAACATTGGCCTGAGTCCCTCAACCAGGCTATGTAGGTATCACTCAATCGACACAAGGTCTTTTAAGGCTAGCTTAACCATTAAGCTAGTTGACTACTTCAATTAGGGATCAAAAGTGACCTTTTATTCTATTTTTGGGTCCTTCATAGTTACCAATGTCGATCTTGTATGCTGACATCAGTGCTTGATATTAGTTGATATTGGTAGAAACCTATTAACATCAATGTCATATTGGTTGATGTCAGTGGATCCCATTGATGTTGGTGACTAGTTTAGCCCTAGGGCTGAATGACCTATCCCTAAAAGTTTAAATTTTCACCTAAAAACAACCCTAAATCCCTCCCAACTTAAGCTAAACCTACCCTATGCCATTTCCTAAACCTCTACTAGCATTTTACTTTCCCCCCACCTCTAAATTAGCCTATAAAAGTAAGTTAACTAACATTCAAAACCAAATTGTAGAGGATCTTACCTCATCTCTTCATCTCCTCTAGGCTGGCACAACTAACTCTTATGGTATCATGCCTCTTATTGCATCCCCTCCTAGCTCTATCATCTCAATCATAGTCAGAGCTCTATTTCTCTCCAATGAAATGTTTCAAATGAGTTTGGTGTGCCACTAAACCCCCTTTTATTAGGTTTGGCTACCCATCGACCTTAGCATACTTGACCTAATCCATTGATGTTGGCACTTTTTCCCATTAATGTTAGTAACCTTACCCTAGGCCATCGATGTTGATGATATTTACTACCAACATTAGTGACATCATTGACATTGACACCATTGCATTAGAATTTCCACCAACAACCACAACTCTTTAGACTCCACCTATAACTAAGGCAATTTAGAGATCACATATATCTCCCTAACCATGACTACCAACTTAGAGATCACATATATCTCCCTAACCATGACAACTACCCTTAGAGATCTCTTAAATCTCCCACATGACACTTTTTATTGGAAATCCCAAATATCTCCTCACCCATTGACCCTTTTACACTAACCTTGCATTACTTGTCTAGACTGCTTATGCTATTCTGCTATAGTTAGATATTAAACACATGTATGTATATTAGGTGTTTTTGATAGTGACCAAGTTTATCCTATCTCTTGCAACCTTTTTTCATTTTCCAGGGGTACTTCCTACCTTAAATACCTAGGAAACATGGACCAATTAGAGCTATAACTTTGATTATTTTGACCTTTTTAACTATCACTTACAAGCTATGATTTGGTTATTTCTATCTGAGTCCTCCTCAACCTTACCTATTCTTAATTTTTTTGACTATATCTCATAGTAGTACATGCATAATAAGTGATACCACATTCTCATCCACTCACACAATTCACTTCTTATCAAACTAGTACTTGATTCTGGTTTCTCCTTCATTGATTCCCATTTTGAGGGGGAGATACGTCATCCAATACATCAAAAATTTGACTCTTATTTTTTTTCTTGCAAATTTTTAGTTCAAATTACAAGACAAAAAGGGGAAAATATAGACACTAAAATTAATTCACACACATGTGTAACTCCCTATGTCGAAACCCCCTTGAGCCCTATTTCAATAATAATGATTAGCCTCCCTAACCCATGTTTTTACCCCTCACATATTTAATTAATTTAATATATATAATTAAGTTATTTAAAAACCCCTTTTACCACCTTACCTAGCCATCTCATCATAAGACTAATTCTCACCTAATGATTCACCTCAAGACTTAGTCTCCTTATCCTAACTACCCAAGACTTGTTCTCACCTTAAAAATGAGTTCCTAACCAACTACATTCTTGTTAACCTCCCATTTCTACCATTTCTTAATGGATACCACACTTAGCATGAGGAGAAATAGAAAATAGGCTAAAAATAGTAGTTTTCCCTATTCCAATGTCACCAACATCAATTAACCCATGACTGACATTAGTGGGATCATCGATGTCAAATATATAATCCAAACTCTAAACTAGTGTTCAGGTTAGTAGAAATCAAGAAAACTCCTTATTTGCATACAAGCTTTTGACATTTAACTTTGGACATCTTGGCTTAGTGTTATCTCACATAAGTCAATCCAGATTAAGAACCAAGCTCTTGAGAACTAGTAGCACCCACTTGTTTTCTTTATTTAGGGCATCAATTCAAACTACCTGATAGGAGCCATCCATCTAGCACTTACTTTTTAGTCATCACTATAGCTAAGTACATCACTTATTTTGTAAGTCATTTAAGTATTTATTTTTCAATCACTTTATATCTACCATTCATTACTTTACACATTCCTGACCAAACCTCTGTGAGGGAGTTCCCCTTGACCTAACATACCAAACCTCTAACCAGATCCATCCAAACCATACTCTCTCTATCTCACAACTCTCCCCAACCTTCCAACCTTGACCAAAACCATTTTCTAGACTTAGAAAAGCCTTCTATAAGCTCCTAGGTAATTATTTCCCCTATCCACCTCGGTAGCCTAAATGACATCAGTCACCTTCACCCACTAACCTCGATAGCATAACAGATATCAGTCATTTCCTTACCAACCTTGATAGCATAACTGACATTATCAACTATGGATTTTAACCTTCCAAAACCTACCTAAATAACTTTTAAAATACAAATAAAACATACCACCTACACTCTGTTACTTTTTGCTACACTCAAATTATGAATATTGGTAACATTATCTCTCTTTTACTCTCTCTTTACCTCTCTTTTGTTTATTTATTACTCTTTTATCTCTCAAAAGTAGACTATCATCTTTAATAAAGTTTTACACTTCTTCAAACAAGCACATAGCTTGGCAGCCCACTCAGATATCCATTAACAAATATTTTGTGGTAGTGTTTTCTTACTTGCAAATAGTCCTCCCTAGCCAAAGAGGAGTGCTTACAATGTTTAGATATGGTGCGAAAACCAATTTGAGTTCATTATAATCACTTATCCCTATCATTCTTCTCTATTTTTCTTTAGACTTGAAATAGACAAATTTTAGTGAAACAACCCCAAAGGAAAGATTAGGTGGTGTTCTTTTGACCTCTAGGTCTTAAGTTGTAACTTTGAAAGCCTAATTATCAAATGCATTCACTTAAACATCTAAAATTTTCATTAAGTACCAAAACAAGGTTCCTAATTCATCTTAAAGCATGCAAAAGATGTCTTAATAGCATGTTTTGACAAATTTGAAGTCTGTCAATTACCTATCTACACTTAAGGCATCACCCCAAAAGTAAATGTGTTAGATTAGAAACATTTAAAGATATTTCCAATTTTTTTTGAAAAATCTATGTAACTTAAATCTAAACTAATATCATATTTTTAAAATTTATAAGAAAACACATGGTTTTAACAAAAAATCATCAAGAATGGTGTCCATATGACCCCAAACCAAGCATTTTAAATGGCTTATTAGCTCTCAAGTTTTACATTTTTAATGAAAACATAGTGAACCATCAATAATTTACCTAACTAGTGATGGTTTACCTAATTGGCAATGGTTATATGACCATCAACGGTTTACTCAACTGTCAACAGTTTACTTAGCCATCGGTGGTTCTCTGTGTAAACTTGTGAAGGTGAAAATCTAGATAAACAAATTTATAAAATCACTTAGAAAGAGTTTTAATCATCCAAATTTAAATTTTATAGTTACCTCATGCTTTCCTTCATACGTGGGATACATCTTATCCCATCAAGCATGCCATTATGTTGACTAAGAATTTGACTCAAGAGAGGTGATTAGTATTGTGTTAGTCCCAAAATGAAATAAACACACTAGCATAACATCTATAGTCCTAGTTATGAGGGAGAGCTTAGCTAATAGAACAAAATAGAAACACAACTAAAACATGAAATAAAGACCTTCCTTCACTATCATTGGATGCTCTAAAATGCTTGTTGTTGTGGCTTGCTCATTTTGTGCTCATGAAGTCTGCATCAATGAAATATGGCTACCTTCATCTCTCCTTGGAACCTTTGACTTTGGCTTGGCTTGGCTCAATATTTGGGAATTATAACACTAATTTACATGAATATTTGGAATCAATTTAGCATTATAAGTTTGGCATATGAGAGTTTAAAATTCAATAGGCAAGGCCACTTAATTATAGATTTTGCAAAATGGCCATAATCAACATGAACCATCCATATCAATATGAATGTGTGGCTAAAGATTAATTCAATTATGTAATTAAGATTCATAAATAGGATCATCAATATTTGGGATAGAGGGGCATTGAATAGGTGTAGAGAGTCTTAATGAGGCATGTGAGGCATGAATCTAATATTTGTGGCACTTATAGCTTATGGATGCTACCCCATAGGATGATGTCATTTGATGATGTAATTAATGACAATCAATTTCCAATAAATATTTATTAAACAAGTTCTATGGAATTCTTACTTAGGCTCATGATTTGGTTTAATTAGCATTAAACATGATTGGTGACTTTGATGCAAATTTTGGTCCTTGGTGCACAAATTATTCAAATTGGTTAGTTTGTCTTGTTATTGGCCCAAAATTTGACTAGATTGGAATTTGAAGTTGATATTAGATGTGTTGGAACCATATTCCCATTTAGTATGAGTCAAACACAAAATAACAAAGGCACATGTGTTGTGTAAGAAATTTTATAAAAAAGAGCAATCCAGATCACCCAGGTGTGAAAATGTCATTTTGACTCAAAATGATCTGATCAAAGTTAGTTATTTCATAAATTGTATTTCCCCATTTAATGATACCCTATCAAAAATTAGCATTGAATATAAAAATTTAAATGATTTTAATTTGTTTTAGTATTTTTAGGCAAAATTGTGCATTTTGGTAAGAATTGGTCTAAAACCTAGTTGGAGGTTATCGATGGACAGTTTTAGGTGTCTATATAAATAAGGTCTTATGCCACTTTAGATAGTTTAAGGTTATTTTACAAGTCAATGTATGTCTGATCCATGATGAAAACAATTGATGTTATGATCTTGCAAGATGACATAGTGTTATATAGTGGATGATGGATCTTGAATAAAAGTTGGTAAGACAAAAACATTTCCATTTCAATAATTTTGAAAAGTTTAAGTTATTTTTACAAAAATTAAGGTTTCAATTATTTTGGATTTATTGCTTGTTATAATGTTGTAAAGTGAATTGCTTGTGGAATATCAAATGTAAAAACTTAATACCATTTACATAGGTCAAATATGTCATTTTTTGTCATTTTAAACTCGTTTAATATCATATCATATATCATTATATCCATACGCCTAACTAAGAGATGTCAAAGTCTCCATTTCTAATGTACATTCATTCTTGAAACCTTTTTATTCATTGGTTTAACTCCAAACATAGCATAATGTTAGGAAGGGTAGGAAAGTAAGGTAATAAGGTGCATGTTGCATTAAAATATAATTATATAGGTCAATAAGGTCTTCATTTACATCTGGTGTGTAGCTATAATAGAGAATTTCTCCCAAATGGATAAGTTCCTTAATGGAGAAGAGGCTATGCAGGTTTTCTATGGTAGACCAGAGCATGCAATAGATAAGTGGATCATGAAACAAGGTGATATGAGACTAACAAAGCCTAATTTATCCTCCATCAATCCAAAAACATGAAAAAAAGAATTTTTAGGTCTAAAAAGGTCAAGAAATCATTTGAGTACTCCATTGAGTTGTTGGCAAGAGAAGAAAGGTCATTTTCATGACATTATTCATGGAGGAGGATTTATATCAAGACACATTATTTTAAGGGAAGGATACTACCCATATTCCATTCTAATACATGTAAAAAGTATTGAGTTTTAGGGTTATATTTCTATGAACAATGACTAACAACTCTACCACCTCTAAAACCCTACAAAACCCTAGTATCTAGATCTTCTTATTGTGATTACATGTATGATCTTGATTAATGCATGATAATGGTTTAAAAACTTATAATATGGGTATAATAGTATCCAGAAAATAAAACCAATGCAAAATGTAAAGGTATCATACCTATGTCAACAAGAAATCTCATTATTTTTTTGTTTCTTGACATGACAAGTAGGTTTAGAGACTATGAGGTATTTCAAGCATAAATGATGATTAGAGAATAGTTTTAAATAATGCATTAAACCTTATGAAGACCCTAAATTAAACAAATTAGACCTATCAAGAAGATAGTTAATTAATGCATACCCAAGTGGATTGTGTCAAGTCTACAAGTTTTAGCATAAAGGGTTCTTGGAAAATCATATGTAGTTTATCACTTTAAATGAAGTCCTAAAACAATCCAAATAGACTCAAAATTATCTCAAAACTCATTTAATTTCATAAAATTTAGAATATCTAATCCAAGAACAAGGTGGTAATGGGTTTTAAGCTTGGAATACACACCTACAGGCCTACACACCAAAACATGGAAAGAAAGTATAAATATTAAAATTAAACATGAGTAGGAGGATTTTTATAAGTGTGAGTGACCCTAAGGAAGACTTTAATATTTATTTTATAGTTTATCATGAGGATAAATCACCAAAATAAGACCATTAGGGTCAAAACTCTAAAACTACCTACAAACCCTTAGGATGGGCTAAAACAAGTTATAGGAGGCTTAAGTAGTCAAGTCCTTTTTAAAACCACTTGTATAAGATATATGGAATGTATCAAGCTTATAATATAAAATTCCAATCACAAACAATAAAATTGAAGCCTTTTTTACCTAAAACACAAATTTTTAATGCACACTTATAGGCCTGGAAGCTCGATAAGGTCATCTTTCTCATATGAGAAGTTAGTTGATAAATTACATGGGGAAAAATTACATTAAGTTATATTGATAAGGTATATTCCCTCCAATTTCTTTGTATTTTTCTTTCCATTAAGGGGTTGTACTTTATAAACAAGCATTAAGAAGTTGAAGACCTCAAAACTACCAAAAGACCCTCAAAAGGTCTTAATGAATGTAAATGCTTGTATAAGTGATGTCAATGGACTTAAAATTCCTTTAAAACCCTTGAATTACATATACCCACATCATGTCAACCTATTGTGCTAATAATTTGGCATGTGTGGAGGAAAAGAAATAGAAAACAGGACTAAAATTTCTTATTTTGACTAGTTTTCATGGTTCTTGATTGTATTTGAGATTCTTAATCTTTGAGGATGATTTTAATGATTAGGAATAGTTATAATGACCTTCCAAAATTTATATAATAATTATTCATGGTGATATGATAGTTTCTCAAGTAAGATACTAAGTCAAATAAAGACTTCCCTCTCACTTGCATTGAGGTGATGAAGTCATAGACCTTATTAAGGTCATTTAAAGCACAAAAATCTTTGAGATGCCCATGTAGACATATAATATAACCATTTAAGTAATATATAGGTCATATACAATCCTATTCCAATGGTTGTAGGCAATGTTGAAGGGCTTATACATAGGCAATCTACTAGCTTTATGGTGGTAAGAACCCTCAAAGATAAACACTGGCCTCTATTAACTTTTCAAGCTTATCTCAAGGTAATTTCACCCTATACCAATTTTTTTAGGTAGTCGTGAAAGATATTATTTGGTAAACCTATGTTATCCAGTCCTAAGAAGACTAGAGAGGAGTCTCAAAAGTTATTTTTAATCAAGTGCCATCATTGAGACCTTGTGATAGTTTAACATGCTCTTGAAGAACTCTAAAATGACATATTACACATAAAGCATTAGTGTTGATGATCCATAAACATGGATAGGATCCCTACACATTTATCAAGTCCATTCATAAATTTCATAACATGAGGAACACCTATAGCTCTCTCTAAACATCTTACTAGTAGGTTATATAGATTTAATTGATAGATAATAACTAGAAGATGGTCTACAAGCTAGGCAAAGGTTACATGATCTTTTGCAATCCATCCAAGAGGTTTTCAATTTGTTATGGTAGTTTTCAAATAAATATTATACCTTTTATGAGATTATCAACCTATCTCTATTACATTTAAATGGATCAAACAAGCTTAAACATGAAATTGTAGGTTCTAGAGATAGAGATCACAATTAATGAAGAGGTTTAAACCTCAAGTCCCACTTTCATAAATATGAAAGATGCATAAAAATAATCAATAATGGCATAGAGTGTTGTTAAGGGGAGTGAGTAAGCCATGTTTCAAGAAGCCTAAAGATAATTAGTTGCAAGTGTGGACTTGTAACTCTTCAATCAAGAAAAGAGGGTAGTTTCAAGAAAGCAAAGATGAGTCATAGAAGGCCAAGATCCATTCATATTCCACTTTTCATGAAACCATCATCAATAAAATCCAACACATGTAGAAGAAGAATCATAATAATACTTTTCACCTTCCGTTGAAGTTGTAATTGGTTTTATTATGGATGACAGTCATAATAAACTTCCTGCACATCCTTATTCTCTCTCCTTTCTTTTCTCCTATATACACTTGTATAGGAATTTTAAATCATCCTCTAGCTGGTTATGGCATAGCCCTATCAAAATTGATATTGATTCTTGTTTTTTAGGTGAATAAAAATTGATTTATGGCTTCTCCATCTTGCATCTAGTGTTATAATGATAAATTATTGATGAATGGTGGTGATAGTGTTAAAATTCCTTGCATTTATCCTCTTCAGTCTTGCATCTTTGTGAGTAAGTCATCTTTTTACAAGTCAAATTATGTTGTATCAAGTATTTTTTCAAAGATTAAGTGTGGAAAACCTTTACTAGTGTCTTATTCTAGACCTCTTGATTATCCCTCTTAATTGATGCATTAACTTTAGCCTCCTTATTAAAATGCTTATGTTGGAAGGACTATTTTTGAGTTGTGAAATAAGATTTAAGTCTTGATTTAGTCCATAGTAGAAATCATAAACAAGTAGAATAAACATAAAATTTAGTTCATTGTCACTCTTAATCATTATTTTCATGTTTTATTTCTCCCTTTTCCTTTTAATTTGAGTAGGTTTAATGTTAGTTTAGATGTATCATTAAGGGATCCACCCCTCTCTAGAGGTTCTCTTTAGTCATAGGCCACCCACAGCCTTAAAGAGATTTTATTATGTCAATTGAGTGAGGAAACTTGAAACACATCCTCAAAAAGTGAAAATTAAAGTTAAAACACATTCCCCACTAAATTTGATTAAGATGATTTTTCATGTAAAAAAATTGATTAGTAATTACATCATCTAGTTGGCATTATTGATTTGAAAATTAGCTAGTTGATTAATGGCTTGGAACAATATTTGAGTGTTGTCAATTACTTTTTGGCTAGAAAAAGAAGTGTGAGTTACTTGTTGAGATATGTTATTTGTATTGATTATATAGTTATTTAAGTGGGAACTTTTATTAGTCCCACTACTGAAAATACTTTCCATGTTAGTAGTGATACTATGCATGGTGGAGTAATAAGGAAAGGGGTAATTCATGTGGTGACTTGCCCCAAGTTTGGTGTAAAAAATAGGAGTAAGGGAAGGAGGGATTTTCATATGGGGTTCTATCATGTGATGGTAGAATACCACATGGTCCATGTCACTATTCTCAGGATGTTGATTAAGATAAATGATAATTTTTATTGTATATTCAAGATCACTCTCATTATGTACCTCCCTCATGTGTGGGGGTGGGTATTTGAGTGGATTAGGGGTTTTATTTTTAAATTGTTCATAGGTCATAGTTAAATTTTCCACATTACAATTTCTTAGATTTTGGTAATTAAATTATAAGGCATGTATGACCTAAAAACCTTCCAGGATTTGGTTAATTCCATAATATCATGTTAGGTTGTTACTTTAGAATCAGCAAAGATGTATTGCATGATGAAAAATAAAGGGTTAAATTAAATTAGTTGGTCATATTAGTTAAATTATAGGAAACAAACTGTATCAACTAGGTTGATGTAGTCTAGAATAAGAATTGTAATATAAGACTATATCACATTGGCTAATGCATTCATAAATGGATACTAGGAAAATAAACTATTATGATTTGGCTAATGTAGTTAGGTTGAAAATAAAAATATATATTAGGATAGCCAATGTGTTTAGTTGGGTTATAAAATTAGATTGTATCGATCTAGTTGATGTAGTTAAGGAGATAAATGCAAGGAATTGTATCTAGCTAGTCGATGCAATTTGAACACACAAATAATTGTATTAGGTTGGCCAATGTAGTTATGATACAAATCATAAAATTGTATTGAGCTGGTTGATATAGTTTGTAAGACAAAAAATAATTGAGACAATAAATTACATCTAACTTTTAAAAACAAGATTAGGTATATATACTAAAATTATTTGATTGGCAGTGTGGGATCTCAAATATACTTTTTCATCTATTAATTAGTACTATCCCAATGTTTCATAGCACTAACTACAAAGGCTAACCATTATCATATCTAATTAACCCCAAGTTAAAGGGTACAGTGAGAGTAAACTCCCTAAGATATGTTCTTTTCATAGGAACCATAAAACTAAATGGATGGTTGGTTTCTTAAAGCTAAATAAAAATGGAATCATAGAAATTTTTGATATACTTTGAGGTACATGTAAAATAAATTTTGTGTTTAGTGTTTTATTATGCCAATGAGTATTGGGGTAAATCCATCACACCATAATGTCTATAAATAGAACATTGTGCATCCCTACATGACAATCACCAAGTACTTATAAAACTATCAAAAAATAGTTTCTATGGAAAACCAAATAAAAACTAAATAAATTCTAAAAATAAATGTGGAAAACCAATTTGTAACATTTAATAAATTTGAAATAAAGAAGCAAACAACATTGTATTGGGTTGGCCAATGCAGTTTCAAACTAAATATGTTAAAATGAAATAAATATAATTATATTAGACTAGTTGATGTAATAAAAAACAAAAAAAAGAACTGTATCAGATGAGTCAATGTAGTCTATGCAAACACAAAATGGACTCAGGTTGGTCAATACAATTTTTTGAAGGAAAAATTGGAACATTATTGTATGAGATTGGCTGATGCAATTAGCTAAAACTAGGAAAGTTGGAATGAGTTTCACATTGAGTTAAAAAGAATGTAAGCACAGAATAAGATTAATCTATGCCTATCTTATCTTAATATACTCAAAATCACATGAAGGAAAATCAAATAGATCTTTCAATACTTATGTCTTGGATATTGACCAATATGAAGGTGATCTAGCAAGAGGGTGGGCTATGACACTATTTTATCAAAGTTTAGAAAATTAGGGAAATAAATTACCTACTATGATGAATTATTATGAAAAATAAGACTACTACAGATATGCAATAAATGCTAAAATTTCATTTAAAATTTTTTAAATCTAGAAATATACTAAACATGTAAAGTGTAAAAGATAAATATAAACTTGGTTATAAAAATGTGATGTGCATTATTTATAGATATGATACTAATAGAGGGACTATGTTGACTATGTGTAGACCTAAAACAAGAACTAGAAGGGTTTTTAGATAATAAAGTTGTAATTGGATAGAAATTGAGGTAACTGCATAGGTTGGCCTTGTCTTGTAGAT